>JAWHQI010000012.1:22407500-22836606 GCA_033032865.1 Dactylorhiza incarnata
CCACCAACGATATTGCGCACGACCACTGGTCGTGCGCCGCTGTTCATGCACACTTAACATATATTTTATGAGTTCAGTTTCGACCAGTGCGCACGACCACCTACGATAGTGCGCACGACCACCGGTCGTGCGCCACTGGTCGTGCGAACATGGTATTTTATAAATTTCTTACATTGTAGGCTCCACCCAGGCAGGCGCACGATCACAGACCTCCAGCGCGCACGACCATTGGTCGGGTGCCACTGATCGTGCACACTGTTTATTCCAGCGCCTATAAATTGACCTGCTCGCGAATTAGGTCAGGATCCATCATCCGACTCCGCCCAGCTCCGTCGTTTTCCGCCCTTTTTGCAGGGTTTCGCCTCCTTCTTCACTGCCCACCTTAGGGAGGAGCTCCGGGCAAACTTTCAACGCCAAATCCTCGCCGGAGCTTCCTCTCGGCCATCTCCTTCATCTAAGAGCTTCAAGAAGGGAATCAACCTAGCCTTCTTCTTCAAGATCGGAGCTGCTTATGTGATCATTCCACCGGTTCGTGACACGAAGAAGACGGGTCCATTGGAGAGTAGTGATAGCTCTCTCTACCCCGGACGCAGTTGAGGACCGAGCTTGGACGCGGATTGACAACCAGACGATTCCTTCCGTGAACCCTCAACAAGACTTCGGAGTCGGTCGATTTTGCACACTCACCTCCCCTTGTAGTGATAGCTTAGTTGGATTTCTTATATGTTTGATGAAGTGTGTTTTGATTATTAGCATTTATACTTGATTATGTCTATGTGATTTGGCTATTCTTGCTTATCATTTTGAGGTGTGCCTTGTGGTGTGGATTGTTGGTTGTGTTGTGCCGCCCTAACAATTGTTAGTGGTGTGCTTTGCGAAGAGGTGCTTGCGACCCTCATTCCGCCGTTCTCTCCATTCCATTCGTATGCTTACTCTTCCATCCGCCTAGTGAAGCGTGGCATAGCGGCCCGTGTAATCCATTCCGACTCCGCCGGTGCGAACCATTCCATCCGCTTGCCTACTCTTCCATCCGCCTAGCGAAGCGTGGCATAGCGGCCCGTGTAATCCATTCGCCCTACGAAGCAGTGCGCTCAAGGCCTGCACAGTTCGACTCTGCTTGCCTACTCGTCCATCCGCCCTTGCGACGCAGCGCGCTCAAGGCCTGCCTAGTCTCCATCCCGCCAAGCGAAGCATTGCATAGCGGCATTGCATATGAGTAGTTGTAGTTGTTTTCTTTTATTTTCCAAAAGCCAAATCAACTCTCCCGCATTCCATCCGACCTTTAGGACTTCGATCTCAAGTCCTTCCTCGAACGTTAACTCCACCTTACTGTGTTCCTTGAGAGATTCTATACTCGGGGATTACTCCTCATTTTATATTACTTGAACGATCGGTGCACTTGCCGAAATATCGCATCATTCATCATTATTTTTGTTGCATTGTTAGTATGTGGAAATGGAAGACCAATGCAAATGGGCTCGTCTTGTGGTGGCTCAGGGGAATGGCTATCCCTTTTTGATTTTACCCTTGTCTTTGCCTTTGGAGAATCAACGTTAACCTTAATGTTAACCGCCACAACTGTTTCATTAATTTGTCGCCCAACTTGAGTTATCATGTCTCAGTCAAATTCTTGTACTCCAGCAATCTGGCACAATTCTGTTATAATTGTGGGGAATCGAATATGTTTTGCATTGTTCTCATGGATCTTCTTCCCAATCAGTTGGGAGATGATCTTCCCCACATTAACTTTGACACCTTTCATAATACAGTAAATGAGAGCTATGCGATCTAGACGGATGTTGTTCAAATGACGCATAGGTAGTACACTAGCGTTGATAAATAAGAGCCAAACCCTTGCCACTCGAGATAAATAAGTCGACTTCACTGCATTTTGTTTCTTATTCATCCAATCCGGTCCATTTGCACCACAAACAACAGCAATCATCTCTTCCTTTGGCACGACTGAATGGATTATGACGTGATCACTAATAATGTTATCATTCAAATCAAAGAATGCATTGATCGCAGCCGAAGAGAAACCGACTTGTTTTCCTCACACAAAAAAATTTCCCTCCTTGTCGTCCAGTGCGTTAGCGTAGAACTCATATACCCAAGATAATATCACCTCCGTTCATGGGTGACAAAATGTCTACCACTGCAGAGCCGCTATTTGATCAGCGTATGTTGCACTCCGAGCTCTTTTTCCATCTTGAATCCTCTCTCGTAGATTGGAGGAATCGATTGCAACATTTGAAATTGTTGAATGGAATTTTCACTTAAAAATTTAACTCTCTTATGTGTGATTTCCTTGCTCTTCCCTTTCTTTCTCGAAGACATATTCTAAGTAGAACAAAACGAACTAAATCGAAGACTAAGGTTTCATCATAGTTAGAAACAAAGTTGTGGAGTGTACCTTCAGGAACGCTCATGACCAAGGTCTTCACTTCTCGCAGAGTCGCTTCGCGCGGTGATTGCTATAGGAATCTCCTACTTCAGGAATGATTGCACTCTAGATCTCCGCTTCTCTGGCTTCGCATACAACACCCTAGATCGCCGCTTCTCTGGCGTCACGTCACGCAGCTTCAAAAATCGCCTATCGCCTCTTCCGCAGCGTCGCGAGCAAGCCTTAGATCTTCGCTTCTTGCTTTAGGAACCAGCCAATTTAGGTTTTGTTAATGAAGAATGCGCCGGTTCAGTTGAACCGGCCCTAAGAAGTCCAGCGTCATTCCTCCCCCGCAATCAAAAAAAATAAAGTTGCAACCTACTTTTGTTTTAGGTTGTGATGTATTCTGTCCTTAGCATCTTTCAACGAATTTATTCACGCAAATCCAACAAAAATAAAGTTGCAACCTACTTTTTTTAAGGTTGTGACGTATTTGGTCCTTAGCACCTTTCAATAAATTTCTTCACGTCACTCTTCTTCATGCAAATTCAGCAAAAATAAAGTTGCAACCTACTTTTTTTTAGGTTGTGACGTCCCTCATTATACTTAAAAAAATATTAACATCATGTAATTTCCTCCGAATTAAGATTAGTACAAACGACCACATAAACATAGTACTTGATATAATTTATTTCTATATTATTTTTATCATAGAGGATGGGTTGCCTCCCATCAAGCGCCTAATTTACCGTCCCGGCAGGACGGTACATAACTAAAGAAGCGATAAGCACGTCTTCCCTGGGTCATTGTCACCTTCCAAATACAGCTTAAGTCTCTCACTGTTAACCTTGAACTCTGTCCCGTCATTTTCATTCTGGATGGTCGCCGCGCCGTAAGGATGCACTACTTTAACCTTAAACTGACCTGACTAATGCGATTTTAGCTTCCCGGGAAACAATTTTAAACGAGAATTGAATAACAAAACTGCTTCTCCCGGTTCGAACTGTTTTTCCTTCAGACGTTGATCGTGCCCTTTTTTTGTTCGTTCTTTGTAGATTCGTGAACTTTCATATGCGTTCATCCTCATTTCTTCAATTTCATTAAGTTGCAGGATGCGATTTTTACTTGCATTTTGAATGTCAAAATTAATTTTCTTAACTACCCAATAAGCACGGTGCTCTAATTCTAAAGGTAGATGACACGACTTTCCATAGACTAGATGATATGGGGTTAGACCTATTGGTGTTTTGTAGGCGGTCTTATATGCCCACAATGCGTCGTTCAATTTCTGGGACTAATCTTTGCAGTTGGTGTTAATAGTCTGTGCAAGGATTTTTTTTATCTCTCGATTGGAAACCTCTGCTAACCCATTTGTTTGAGGATGGTAAGCTAATGTAACCATATGGGTCACCCCATATTTTCTTAACAGGGAAGCAAATTGGGTGTTGCAAAAATGACTACCCCCATCACTAATAATGGCTCTCGAGGTCCCAAATCGATTAAAAATATAATTTTTATGGAAATGCAAGACTACCTTAGCATCATTTTTGGTCATATCTATTGCTTCGACCCACTTAGAAACGTAATCCACTGCTAGAAGAACATATAAATTGCCGTTAGAATTCACGAATGGTCCCATAAAATCAAGACCCCAAACGTCAAATATTTTAACTTCCAATATTATATTCAATATCATCGCATCCATTTTTTTAAAATTGTCACTTCATTGGCAGCGATCACACTGTTTCACAAACTCGTTCGCATCCCGGAATAAGTTCGGCCAAAAGAAACTTGTTTCTAAAATTTTCATGGCAGTTCTATTTCCGATGAAGTGCCCTCCGTATGGGGAGTTGTGACATTTTTCCAAGATTAGTTTCATTTCTTCTTCCGGTATACATCTTCGCACAAATCCGTCTGCTCCAAGTTTAAACAAGTAAGGTTCGTCCAAAAAATAAGAACAGATTTGGTGCAAAAATCTCTTCTTTTGTTGATAATGCGTGTCCGGTGGAAAAACTTTACTCACTATATAATTTACATAGTCCGCATACCAGGGTGCAGAAAATTCAGAAATAGATAATAGATACTCATCCGGGAATCTCCCATCAATTTCAGTACGAACTGGTGCTCTAGAACATTCAATTCTAGAGAGATGATCTGCTACCGGATTATCTACACCCTTCCTATCTTTAATCTCTAGATCGAATTCCTGTAATAAAAGCACCCAACAGATAAAATATGGTTTTACATCTTTCTTTTCCATGAGAAACCAGATAGTCGCATGATCCGTGAATACTATAAACTTAGTGCATACAAGATACGATCTAAATTTTTCAAAAGCGAATACAATTGCTAGTAATTCTTTTTCAGTGGTGGTGTAATTAATTTGGGCTTCAATCAAAGTCTTGCTAGCGTAAGCAATCATGTGGAAGACTTTATCCCGCACTTGCCCTAATACAACTCCCATAGCATAATCACTAGCATCACACATCAATACAAAGGGTTCTTCCCAATCTGGTGCCACCACAATGGGCGCAGTGGTTAATCGGTTTTTTAGATCATCGAAAGCATACAAACATGCGTCATCAAAATGGAATTTTACATCTTTTTCTAGTAAGTCACTCAACGGTTTGGCTATTTTTGCAAAGTCCTTAATGAATCTTCTATAGAACCCGGCATGGCCTAAGAAGCTTCGCAACATTTTCATGTTCTTAGGTGGCGGCAAGTTTTCAATTACTTCAACTTTCGCCTTATCAACTTCTAGTCCATTATTAGAGATATGATGTCCTAGAACAATCCCTTCGCGTGACATAAAGTGGCACTTCTCCTAATTCAATACGAGATTAGTTTCAACGCAACGTGTAAGCACCTTTTCTAAACATGCTAAACAACCATCAAATAATTTTCCTAAAATTGAAAAATCATCCAAGAAAATCTCAATACCATGATCCATGATATCCGAAAATATGGCTATCATGCATCGCTGAAAAGTAGCTGGTGTATTACACAAACTGAATGTCATTCTTCTAAAAGCGAAAGTGTCATATGGGCACGTGAATGTGGTCTTTTCCTAGTCTTTCAGATAGACCGTGATCTAGTTATAACCTGAATACCCATCTAAAAAACAGAAAAAAATCATTTCCTGCTAGTTTGTCTAGAACTTGATCAATGAACGGTAAGGGGAAATGGTATTTCCTAGTAGCTTTATTCAACTTACTATAGTCCATACAAATTCTCCAACCCGACTGTTCTTGTTGAAATTAATTCATTCTTATCATTTTTAATTATCGTCATCCCTCCTTTCATGGGAACACATTGCACTGGGGAAACCCAAGGGCTATCCGAAATAGAATATATGATTCCCGCATCCAACCATTTAATAATTTCCTTACTCACAACTTCCTTCATAGGCGGGCTCAGACGACGTTGATGTTCTACCGATCCCTTCAAGGATTCCTCCAAGAGAATTTTATGCATACATAAAGAAGGGCTAATTCCCCTAATGCCCGCTATTGTCCAACCTATAGATAACTTAAATTGCTTTAATAAACTTATTAATTTATCTTGTTGTTCAGGAAGCAATTTGGAATTCACTATGTTTGGTAATGTGTTATTTTCTCCTAAATATGCATAGGTGAGATGATCGGGAAGAGGTTTCAATTCTAAGGTTGGAGGACTGATGATAGAGGGTTTATCCATCAATGACTTCTCCGACATCTCAAGAGATTCCGGCTTACGGAAAAATACATGTTGACGCTCAAAGATTTGTAAACATTCTTGAATTTCATCTTCTTCGTCGGAAATCTCATCTTGGGTTAATAGTCGTGACAACATATCATCTTGATCTCCTAATTTAAACTTCAAGTCATAGTCATAAAGTGATATGTTATTAACTTCTTCCATATCATATTCTTTTCTATTTAGAAACTTTATCGCTTTGAGCACGGTAAAAGCGACATGCTCATCATTGACTCTCATAGTCAATTCACCTTTATGAACATCAATCAATGTTCTACCTGTAGCTAGGAAGGGTCTTCCTACAATGATAGATACTTCTTTATCTTCCTCCATATCTAGGACCACAAAATCCGCCGAAAAAATAAATTTGTCCACCTTTACTAGTACATCTTCTACAATCCCCTTTGGGAAAGTAAGTGTTTTATCCGCTAATTGCAAAGTAACTGACATTTTTGATATTTCTCCCAATCCCAATTTCTTATATAAGAGAGGGGAATTAAATTTATACTTTCTCCTAAATCGCATAATGCCTTACCTTCAAATTGATATCCTATGGAACACGGAATGGTAAAACATCCCGGATCTTTCAATTTAGGGGGAAGCCTCTTTTGAAGAATTGCACTACACTTATGAGTGAGTGCCACCGTTTCATTTATTCCAAATTTTCTCTTTTTTGTGAGGATTTCTTTCATAAATTTAACGTAGTTAGGAGGCATTTGCTCTAAAGCTTCGGCAAATGGGATATTTATTTGCAATTTTTTAAAGATTTCTAAAATTTTTTGGAATTGATTATCCAACTTGCTTTATCTTTATCTTTGAGGAAAAGGTGGAGGTGGGTAGACTATCCCACTGTCTTTCTTCTTCATTACTATGACGTTGGGTTCTGTCTTGTTCTCTCCTAAGACTTCTACTTCTTCATTATTGTAATTATTTTGGTCTTTCTCTTCATTAGGAACACTAGGATTAGAATCCTTCAACTCATTCTCTTCATTTGAAGGTCCTCTCACTAACTCCTTAGCACTCCATAAAGTGATCGCATTGCACAATTGATTATCTCCCTTCGGATTTGGTGTAGTGTTAGTTGGGAGTGACCCTTGTGGTCTAATGTTCAAGGCATTAGCAATTTGTCCCAATTGAGACTCAATTACACGTAATGGACCCTCTAGACTTGTAATGCGTGCGTCATGCTTTTGTATGGATTCAAAAAGCATCTCATCAGATAATTTTCTAGAAGAATTTTTTTGATTGTAGTTATTATTTTGGAATGGATGAGGATTTGAATTGAATCCGGGTGGGTGTGCCATTCTGGCATTATTCTTCCATGAGAAGTTAAGGTGATTACGTACTTCCGGATTATAATAGTTTAAGAATGCGTTGTTGTTTTGCCTTTGTTGACCGCTAATATAATTGGCTTCCTCGCTATGTCCAATGAGTTGTTCTACTGTGAGTGAAGGGTTTGTGTTGGGCAAAGTATTGGATATACTATTAACTTGAGGGATCGATTGACTTTGATGTAATGTTAACACATCTAACCTCTTATTCATCGAGTTAAATTGGGTGGTCATTTGAGCCACAAACGATGTTAACTGGTCAACTTGATATAAGCTGGTCAAAGAAGATGTTCCTTGTCGCTCAATTGAGTGATAATTATTGGAAGACAAATCTTCTAAAATTGAATAGGCATCTTCGGGATACTTATTCATCAAAGATCCTCCTACAGCTCCATCCACTTGAATCATAGTAGATGTCTGAAGGCCATTATAAAAGGTCCACACTTGTTGGTGAATGGCTAGGCCATGGTGTGGGCACCTCCGCAATAGTTCTTTGAAATGTTCTCACGCGTCATAAAGTGTTTCCCCATTCCCTTGAATAAACGTAGATATGTCACGCATTAGTTTGGCAGTTTTAGATGGGGGAAAATACTTAGCTAAGAATTTTTCTATTAACAATGTCCAAGTAGTGATGGAAGCATTGGGCATAGAATTTAACCAGTCTTTAGCCTTTCCCTCCAACGAGAAGGGGAACAAACGAAGTATAATGGCTTCATCAGAAGCACCATTGATTTTGAATGTATCGCAGATTTCTTTAAAAGTCCTTAAGTGAGAGTTGGGGTCTTCATGATTTATCCCGCCAAATTTATTATTTTGAACTAATTGCATTGCAGTAGAATCAATTTTAAAAAAAATTAGCTTCAATCACAGGTCTTGTAATACTAAATTGTACCCCTCCCCTTAAAGGCATATTATAGTCACAACATGTTCTCCTAATTTCAGCGGGTTGACCATTCTGATCTACATGACCTTCTTGTCCTACATCCTCCTGATGATTTTCATTATTAACATTTTGATAATTCAAATTCATGGTTGAGGAGTTACTTTGTTCTACCCGAGATGCTTTCCTATTTTGTCTACACGTCCATTTGATCTCTAGATTTAAAGGCAATAGTTCAGATAATCAATATCGGGACATGCACTAACAAAGCAAACATAATAAATACAAATTAAGCAAAAGAAAATACAAAAGAAATAAAAACTTTAGCTCTAAATACTCAAAATTTACTAATATTGCAAGAAAAACACAGTAAATTATTTGCACCTCCCCGGCAACGGCGCCAAAAACTTGATATGCCCAAAATAGGTATACATAATACACGCAAGTTCACGTTGTTGGACATGTGTGTCACATCCCTTTGCTTGAGAATAACAAATCACATATTGTATTTGATATTGCTTGTAGTGTATTTATAGTGTGCAGGAACTATAAGTGCAATACTCCACAGGTAGAAAGCAGCTTGGAACAAACTTTTGAAAGGAGCAGTACTACCGCCGGCGATATCACTAGCGCCATTGCTACCGCTACCGCCAGCACTACCGCCAGGCGCTATCTCGAATTCGTGCACGCGACGGTTTCGTAACCGCTACCGCTACTGCCAGCGCTATCTCCCGCTACCGCCAGCGCTATTGCTACCGACAGGCGCTATCTCCAGTTCGTGCACAACGCCACGCCGCCGACGGTTGCGCAACCGCTCCACACGAACGATATCGCCGGCGCTATCCACTACCGCAGGCGCTAGCTCCAAGGTCTATAAATTGAAGTGTTCTCTCTCGTTTTGGTTAGACCTTCCTGAGATATTACTTGTGCCCATACTCTCGTGTTGCTACTCTGCCAAAACATCATCTCCCACTCAAAGCCAAAGAAGAAATTCTGGAGAAGGAAGCCATCACGCTGCATCCGAAGAACGATCGCTTCGACCTCGCTTGTGCTTCAGCGATCCTTCATCCTCATCTCCAGAAATCTCAAGATGGAGTTTGCTTGTTATTTACTTCATTTCTTTATTTGTATCTTGTAGTGAAATCGCCTTTGTTTTTGGCGACTAGGTCCTTGCGCGGCTTAGGGGAAATTCGCCGCGTGAGTTGGCGACTAGGTCTAGGGGATTAGATCTAGGGGGCTCGAGGCCATATCCGGGGAAGGATTGTCTAGAGAGTCTTGAGGCCTTATCCGGTGAAGGATAGGCTAAAGCCAACCGGTTTGTGGGGATACAAGTCGGTATAGAAAAGGAAAAGAAATTTACTTTTGTACGCCTCCGATTTCTAGCGATATTGAAATCAAATTTTGTAAACACCTTTTTATATAAATACAATAATGTATTTATTTGTGTTTACTTGATTTCTCTCCTTTGGCGTTATCTTTAATATATTGGTTACAAAGTTTTCAATTCAAATTACTTTAACTAAATTGTTTATTTCAATCTCTTAATCATAAAACAATTTAGTATTTATTTCTAAAGATGAAAATTATGATATTCTCACAAATTAGCTAAATTGTTATTTTGATTTTCTCATATTATAAAACAATTTAGTAATTTCCATAGAATTATAAGAAAGAATTTTTATTCCCTTATTCACCGCCCCCCCCCCCCCCCCCCCCCCCCCCCCCCCCCCCCCCCCTCTAAGGGCGCCATAAGAACCAACAAGTGGTATCAGAGGACAGGTTATTCCAAACGGTTTAAAAACCAGGAATAATGGCGTCTCATGATCTCGCTTCTACTAGTAGGGGAAATTTTCTTATAAATGAAAAATCTTTAGCACCACCTTTATTTGAAGGCAAAAATTATAATGGGTGGAAATTTCTTATGGAAAAATTTCTTAAGTCTTTGGATATGGAAGTACGGAATATTACTATTAAAATACCCCCAAGTACTTTAAATAAAAATGAAATGTTTTTAAATGCCAAATCAATGAATAGTCTATATTGTGCATTGCATCAAAATATTTTCAAACTAATTTATACACTTCCTACTGCTTATGAAGTTTGGAAATTTCTTGAGAATACTTATAGTCTTCCTTCTACAGATGATGAACAAGAGGAATTCCTTATGGATCCAAGAGAAGAAATCGACGAGGAATTCCTTATGGATCCAAGAGAAGAAATCAACGAGGAATTCCTTATGGATCCAAGAGAAGAAATCGACGAGGAATTCCTTATGGATCCAAGAGAAGAAATCGATGAGGACTCATGCTTAGAGGAAGAAAAATACAACGTCACAATGTTGGACTCATTTGTTGGCAACACATCAAGCAAAAGAGAAGACGGAAACTATAGCAAGGTAAGAAAATCTAAATCTTCTCTTTTTGTAACAAATTCTATTTCTACTTCTCGTATGCTTAAAATTGCTAAACGTAAAATTTTAAAGTTAAAAATTGCTAATTCCAAATTACGTTTAGAAAATAAAACTTGAAAAGCAAATGATAATGTAGAATCAAATATTGATGTGATAAATTCTCTTTCACGCTCTTTAGTTAAAATTCCTATTCCTCGTCTTAATTGCAATTTATTAAAAGAAAAATTCAAGGAAATTGAAAAAGGGCTCTTAATTTCTAAAAGGCATAATGAAAAATTGTTAATTGAAAATGATGTTTTATCTTGTAAGTTAAAACAATTAAAATCTTTTGTTGAAAAATTTCAAATGTCACCTAATGAATTTCATCATAAGATTTTGAATAACAAGGATAAATTAACTTACAAAATAATTTCTAAAAAGGACCATTTTCACACATTAAATCGAAAGGAGTTTGGTTTCAAAAAGAATTATGATCCTCATAAAATTCTTAAGAGTCACTATTATAAGTCTCAATATATTTTCAATCATTACTCAAATTTAAAAACTCCTTTTCTTGAAAATCAAACTATAAAATATTATCCTTCATATTATAAGAGTAAGTTTATAAGAAAGAGTGGAAATGAAAATCATCAAAATAATAATCAATCTTTTAAAACATATTGTAACCCACTTTTTCAACAATCACTTCTTAAGAAAGACAATCACTCTTATAAATTTTCAAAGAATCCATGTAATAAAATTCATAATGATTATCAACATCAATCTATTTTGAAAAATAACTTGAACAATTATAAATCACAAATGAATTATTTTTCAAACAAATATAATCATATAAAGATGTCACATAATCATAACATGAATTTAAAAGAAAAACAACTAAAGTATGAATGGAGGCTCAAAATTAAAAATGAAACACTAACTCCACTTGTGAAGGCCCATTCATCACTATTTTCCCAAAAGCCATCACGATGTATTTGGGTACCCAAAGGAACCATCCCACATGGTCCCCTTTGGATACCTAAATCTCCTATTAATTAGTATCCAATCATTTGCATGAAGTAGAAAAAATTAAAAATGAAATATCAATACTCTACTTCATGATATGCTTATTGTCTATTTTTTCTTTTGTTTATTTTATATTTTTTTTTAAAACAAACTTGCTATGATCACTTTATATATCATGTAATATGACTTTCATATATTGAGCCTAATGTCTATCAAATCAAATTTGAATTAAAATTGAACATTAAGTCATATATTTTTTCAAAGTGATCTATCTCTCATCTTTGATTATTCTTTATCCTTTTAAATCCTTTACCCTTAATTGTCTTGAATTATCATTAGAAATTGAATTTTGAAATTATTATCAAGACTATTGAAACTATTTTAAAAATTGGATTTAAATGGTTTGTTAAAGGGCTTAAAACTAAAAATTAAAATGCGCAACATTTTTTTTATTCTATATTTGTTTGCTGCATATGATAGCACTTATAATGAAGAACATTATCTAGAAAAATCGAAAACAAAAATTCATCTAAACGCATGCTTAATCTTTCAAAAAACGAGTTTTTGATCAAAACTTGAAATAACCATATCTTTTGATCCGCTCGTCCGATTTTCACGTTTAATATCTTTTCGGAAAGAGCACAGAAATCTCCATCTATCGGCAAACTAAACTTGCCCATTTAAGTTTGTTTGGTGCTGTCAATTTGCCCAATTTCAACTCTGTTTTTAAATGCTATCTTAGTTCGCTTGATTCGGAAATTTCTGTGTTTATGGATTTTTTCATCACATGATATCCTATGTATAATTGTTTCATATATTAATTTATATATTATGTGTGATGTGTGTCACCATTGTTTGCATGTAATTTAGACCTTAGAATCATCTTATATCATTAAGATCAAATCAAAAGTTTAATCATTCCATTATAGGTCTAAAGAAAATTAATTTGTAAACTTCTCATATTACATGCAACATTATCTCCATTAATTCTATGTAATAACATTGCATTCAAACGTATCATTCTAGCATCACTTCTTAATTTGTGCTTAAATTTTTATGCTAGGTATAATATTTACAATGTTATTAATATATCATGATAACTATTTGATTTGAAATTATATAGAATACTAAAATTCCAACAACCACATAGTATAATCATTAGAATATTTGTGAATATTGTTTCATGAATCATATATTATCTTGCAAAACCAAAGATCAATAGGTTCAATTATTGAATGCAAATTTTATTTTAAATTTCAAAATGTTATTTATGTGATCTTTGTCTTTGATATGATTACATGATCATCAATTTCTAGACTTAAAAATCAAACATGCTTATTCAAAAGAAAATCACCAAATCATATTATCATAAGTCTAGAAGGAATAGAAATCACATATATCATGATGATCTAACATATATTCTATGCAAAATTCTCTATAATCATAAATCATAATTCATATTCTATCAAGAAAAATCTCAAAACAAATAGGAATTATGAATTTTATGATAAAGATATGAATATTGTTTTCTTTACATTAGTTGGTGTATGGATATGCTTTGCTATTGATTGCATGTATCTCACATATATTTAGATTCTAGAATCAATTGTGTAATAATAAGAATAAATTAAAATCATCACTTTATTCTAGATCTATAATTTGAAACTCTAAGTTTGGAATACATGCAATATAAATGTTAAACTTATGGCATAACATTAAACCCAAAACTCATCATACTAGCATTACCATTTATCTCATATTAGTAATTATGCTAGTTATCTCATATCGTCATCTCATAAGAATAGAAAAACTATGCGGCTTTATATAACTCTTCACATTAAATAAAACCCATAGTTTATATAACAACCCATAGACTTAAAAGCGTAGGTTGTCCTAAAGATTATTTCACCTATGACTTCATATCTCACAATAGCGGGGACGTAGGGTTGTATGTATTAGAGACCTAACCTCTAAGTCATGTCTTGTCCTTAACCGGGGAGGGTTCCAGTGGGGCCTTGCGAGGCACTGAGGGGAAAGAGTGCTAGGTTGAGTGTTCTCTACTGTGTGCATATGGGAGTAACACCCCAACCTACAACATGCGTGCTGCTAGTCGGGGTAGTCTTTAATCTTAGGACATACTTATATTACTCTTTGCATGATCATTTTATTTACTTATCACTTTAATCATGCATATTTTGGGTTGTTTAATAAAAAAAATGTCCTCTTGTGTTTGCATAATTTATCTTTTTGAGCTTAAATGTTTTTTGTAAAACACATGAATTTGAAAAGCCAAAGTTTCATGCAAATTTGATCCACCCAGAGATCTCCAAAAATTCTAAAATTACAGCATGGAACTACTTTAAGGACACTTAACCAATATCAAAAATCAAAAATTTGAAATTCTTGAAAAATCGTGTACTGTTTCCAGCGCTAGCGCTAGCGCCGGTGCTAGCGTGGGTGTTGGAATTTTCTGTTTTTCAAAATTTCTAAAAATCACCAAAAATATTTTAGTCTATATGTACTACTTTGTTTTTGTATTTCAGACATTTATTATTTTTGTTTTATTCATATTATGAAAAATCACCTACAAAAGTTCAAAATTCAAAAAATACAAAAATATGTTTTTGATTATTTGTGTTTTTATTCATATTATGAAAAATCAACTACAAAAGTTCAAACTTCAAAAAATACAAAAATATGTTTTTGATTATTTGTGTTTTTCTTCATATTATGAAAAATCTACTACAAAAATTCAAAATTCAAAACTTACAAAAATATGTTTTTATGATTTTTCTGTTTTTATTTGATTTAAAAAATGATAAAACAAAAAAACTGTATGATCTTTATTGCCAATATCAAGCATGTATGAATTCTATTTAGAATTATTTACAATGTTAAAACTTATTCCTTCAAATTACTATGAACATTGTTTTGCTTATCATGCTTTGATATATCTACTTAATGTGCATCAATTGTTTTTAAAAATGTATAGAACCAAGCTTAGCATGCCTCTAAGTATGAGTAAATGTTTTATGATTGATAATGATACATTTCACTCACTTATTTTGGTAATCAACATGTGTGTCTAAATCTAAAAATGCTTGCTTGTGTATTGTATTTGTGCAATGAATTAAAACTTGCATAAGTTTATTGCTTACACTACATTTGAATTGCACTTATGAAATTTAGAAAAGTGGTTAAGTTAAAAATTTTGGTTTGCAAAACAAATGTATTCGGAGAATGTTGTCTCACAAATGTGAACAAAAACTTATATATGTAGACAAATATAACTCCACCAAGCACTACTTGAACCTCCTGATAAGTCTTCATAAGCATTGTGAGGTTGAGCACCTTGGAAAGAATAGTAAAGTGTCTTGTGCAAACTTTGATTATTACACCACTTTGTTAAACATTATGTGCATTAAAAGGTGTGTGAAAGTAATTTACTTGTGTTTTATTGTGCACTTTACTTTACATATGTCTTGTACTTTGATGATTTAAATCTATTGTTAACATTGCTCAAAATACACTTATGTGCACATCATTATCTTTCATAACACTTCTTCTCATGAGTATTGGATTCAAATGCTTTATCTATACTACTCTTTATATAAAAATGCACTAGATAACCTAGCATGATCTCTACAATGTTTTGGTATTTCTTGAACTTAGAATTAAGTAACATTGTAGCTTAATCTCTCTTTGATTTGTTCATTTCATGCTTGGTGTTTTTATTGCTTACACAAAGATCTTTTTATTTGAAATCTCTTATATACAATGCTTAAACTCTTTATCAAATCATATATTACAAAAGCTCGATCATGCTTTATCATTTTTAAGAAATGCCTCCTTACTACCCTCACCCCACCTTCTTTTGATAATACCAAAAGGGGGAGATTAATTAAAGAAATCTATATATGAGAAATATAGATAAATAAGGGGAGACTAATGAAATCTATCATTTAGGGGGAGTAACACATAAATTGCATTTATGTAGGGGAGCATTAAGATAGGGGGAGTATGCACATTATCATGCATATCATTTACTATAATTGCACTTTTATCTTGCTTATCTTATCTATAAACATTATTGTTGATTTCTTGCTTAGAGGATTTGTTATTATCAAAAGTGGGAGATTGTTGGACATGCGTGTCACATCCCTTTGTTTGAGAATAACAAATCACATATTGTATTTGATATTGCTTGTAGTGTGTTTATAGTGTGCAGGAACTATAGGTGCAATACTCCACAGGTAGAAAGCAGCTTGGAACAAACTTTTGAAAGGAGCAGCACTACCGCCGGCGCTATCACTAGCGCCAGCACTACCGCTATCGCCAGCACTACCGCCAAGCGCTATCTCGAATTCATGCACGCGACGGTTTCACAACCGCTACCGCTACCGCCAGCGCTATCTCCCGCTACCGCCAGCGCTATTGCTACCGCCAGGTGCTATCTCCAATTCGTGCACAGCGCCACGCCGCCTACGGTTGTGCAACCGCTCCACACGAACGATACCGCCGGCGCTATCCACTACCGCATGCGCTAGCTCCAAGGTCTATAAATTGAAGTGTTCTCTCTCGTTTTGGTTAGACCTTCCTGAGATATTACTTGTGCCCATACTCTCGTGCTGCTACTCTGCCAAAACATCATCTCCCACTCAAAGCCAAAGAAGAAATTCTGGAGAAGGAAGCCATCACGCTGCATCCGAAGAACGATCGCTTCGACCTCGCTTGTGCTTCAGCGATCCTTCATCCTCATCTCCAGAAATCTCAAGAGGGAGTTTGCTTGTTATTTACTTCATTTCTTTATTTGTATCTTGTAGTGAAATCGCCTTTGTTTTTGGCGACTAGGTCCTTGCGCGGCTTAGGGGGAATTCGCCGCGTGAGTTGGCGACTAGGTCTAGGGGATTAGATCTAGGGGGCTCGAGGCCATATCCGGGGAAGGATTGGCTAGAGCGGCTTGAGGCCTTATCCGGGGAAGGATAGGCTAAAGCCAACCAGTTTGTGGGGATACAAGTCGGTATAGAAAAGGAAAAGAAATTTACTTTTGTACGCCTCCGATTTCTAGTGATATTGAAATCAAATTTTGTAAGCACCTTTTTATAAAAATACAATAATGTCTTTATTTGTGTTTACTTGATTTCTCTCCTTTGGCGTTATCTTTAATATATTGGTTACAAAGTTTTCAATTCAAATTACCTTAACTAAATTATTTATTTCAATCTCTTAATCATAAAACAATTTAGTATTTATTTCTAAAGATGAAAATTATGATATTCTCACAAATTAGCTAAATTGTTATTTTGCCTTTCTCATATTATAAAACAATTTAGTAATTTCCATAGAATTATAAGAAAGAATTTTTATTCCCTTATTCACCCCCCCCCCCTCTAAGGGCGCCATAAGATCCAACACACGTGTCGTGTCAAGTAATCTAATATGAGTTAAGATCGTTCCCACGAAGAGGTGTTCAATTCAGTGCTTGCAAATACTAGTTAAGCCTTTTCTTTAAATCCAAGTAAATTAAATGATATGATTTTGAAAAGTAATAAAAGAAAACTAGATGAAGATTTAAAACTAAATAGATTACAGTTCCTTGGAGAAACACTTTCTTATCAGTATTGAGAAATAATCTTTTATCGTGATTTCCTTAGTTGAGTGCGATGAATCTATGAATGAAACTTTGTGATAAAAGTGTAGTGAAATGCCTTGCAACGATTTTAAAATAGAAATTCATACCTCTCGATATCGAAAATCCCTAGTCTCTATTTCCCCCTTGGGAGAGACAAGTACCGCATAAAGAACGAAAACCAAAGTTGCTAACACTAAGATGAAATCTCTTTCTCCCTTCAAATGCTAAATCAAATCTATGATGCACTTACGGAACTCATCTCTCGAACTATGGAGTGTAGTAAATAGATAAAACCTTGGCCAAAAGTTTTACAATATAGATCATAAATTCAACAAAGAGCATTCATGAAACAAACACAAAGAGAAATCTAGAAAATATTCATCACACTAGCCTAAGTACTCTCACAATACAAGATTAGAGAGATTTAGTTCATTGCAAAGGAGGAAACACACAATACTTTTGGAGAGATCTTACAAAGCATGATGGTTTAGTTCTTAGTCGCTGCAGGATTCTCTTCAAAACGTTGGTCGTTTGAACAACCCGGAGATCTACCTTCTTCCTTGGTCTAGCCACTCTCCAATGGAGCATTTCGAAAATGGGTCTTCTCTTTCTCTCTCTAATTCGAAAATCCTTCTCTCTCTATAAGTGTCTCAATACTTCAGGAGTTTTCTTACTTAAAAACGTCCACCACTCACGAAGAGATGCATCCCTTCGTAATAAAAATGACATCAATTTTGAATTTAAAAATTCTGAAATTCGCCCAGAATGCGCTGCAACCTAGTTTTCTGAGGTTGCAACCTATTTTCCTGGTCATGAGATTTGGGCAGATTTCTTTCTCCAAGTTGATTTCTTCTATGTTTCTGGCAATAGAATATTGGAAAAAGACTGAATTAGTCACAAATAAAATAAATATAAATTTGCAAGCATTCCTACTTCATTTAGACTAATTTCCCCACTTTATGATGAATATTTAGTTCAAACAAATGGGTTAATAACTTTCTTTTGAGAAGTTATCAACATCAAATGTGATTCTCTTATTACATGATTTCCAAACATCGACACGCAGGCCGACAATACATGAAAGAGAACCACTCAAAACACTTTGGCTTTCGAGGGCCAACAAAGTGCAGCAGCTGGGGTTCCAACCCACTATTTCCCGCTTGTCTCGCCAGGACCTGTAAAGCACAATCCACCAAGGAGTGGGAAAACAAGTAACCAGTCAGCTTTAGTTGACCAAGATTATAACGACCCCACCCCATGCCCGGGGCGGCGGTACTCCTTCCCTGCAAACAAGTAATAACAACAGATATTTCACAGGTGCATCTAAGCACCGCATAGAAACATTCACCACATACGTCGACTCAAGGCCACATGTATTGTGCTCTCAAGGCACATTTCCGGTGTACTCCCGGAGCTACAACACAGATCTATTATGAGTTTTTACCGTCAAGGTCCCAGACCTTACGGTTCCTTTCCCAACATTCCCTCAATGAAATGGAGGGTCGACCTCATCACTGACTGGCTAAGTCACGGGTTCGGTTTAGCATTGTGCTCATGCTCATATTGACGAGCAAGTTAACTACCCGACATGGGTGCAGCTTTCCCTTGTGCCCACTAATGAGACAACCACACAGGGTCATCAGAACAACCTCAGGGGCTATTTCCAAACACACCACATGATATCCGATATCACTAGCGCTAGCGCCGACACTAGCACTAGCGTTGGCGTTATCAAACAGAATGATATTCTTCCATCTCTTTTGGGTATTTCCTGAAGGTAACCTCCAGGACTCCCTGCAGCACAGCACAACACCCAGAACACGAAAACAAGCATACATACTCGGAGTCTTCTTAGGATTGCAATATAGCAATATCAACATCACCAATCTAGACCAACCTGTCCAAATGGGCTTCACACAGTATGCCTATGTCCGTGCAACGATCCGGACTCTATATGCAATTTCTACGGGGATAATCCATATCAACCCGTCGGAAGAACTTATCCACTAATTAGTGGAAATCTTCCTGCTACTATGCGAATCAAAGGACTAGCATGTCTAGAGATTAAGGAGGAGAATCATTACCCTTGATGCTCCCTTCGGTGCCATTTGACTAGGATTCCTTTCCACGGACTGGAAGACGGCACAAACACGCAAGAGTTCTTCTTCCTCGAACTTTCCTAGCCAAACGGATTTCCCTTCTCTTCCTATTACTGCCTTTGCCTTAGGAGAAATGACCAGAGAGAAAACTAGGGAAAAACACGGATTTGGAGGCTTTATATAGAAAAACTCTACCGACGGCGTTAGCCCAGAGGCGGTACAACCAAACTTATCCATGAACGTTTACAAAATTCATCGAAACCGCTAGCGCTGGAATAGCGCTACCACATGCGCTATCTTTCATCAACAAATTCACTTATGTTCACCACGATTCGTTAGAAATATTCAACGAAACACAATTTCATCGTAACAGCTACCGTCGGCGGTATCGCTAACGCTGGCGCTAGCAATCGATGGATTGTCTTGACATTTTTAACAATACGCACAAGTCCCTTCGTCGATACGCTACCAATTTGATGATAAGAGCTACTGTTAGCACTAGCCCTAGCACCCGGCGCTAGCTCCTTAGCTTAGAACACCGTGAATTCTTTACACCTGAACACTGGGGTCTTACAATCCTCCCCCTTAAAAGAATTTCGTCCCAAAATTCTAACGGTGCAAACTACTACAAAGATACAAAAGTTAGCTCTGTATCTTAACGGAACAACTCAGGGAACTCCTTAAGCATGGTCTGCTCTCGCTCCCATAAAAGCTCCTCACGCCCACAATTGTCCCAGCAAACTTTGACAATTCTGATCGATTTGTTTCGTAACTGCTTGATTTCCGTGTCTTCAATCCAAATGGGCTTGACTCTTGTCGTTAGCCCACTATCGATCGACACTTGAACATCATCCACAAGCATTTAAGCAGGCTCTTGCACAGCCTTCCTCAACACGAAGATATGAAATACATCATGCAAACTACTCAGCTCTGTCAAGAGAGCGAGCCGATAGGCAGTCTCACCAACACGTTCTAGTATCTCAAACGGTCCAAGGTATCTGGGACTCAACTTTTTTAAGCGTCGAATCCTCGATACACCCTTGAAAGGTTTAATTTTGAGATAAACCCAGTCGCCCACGGCAAACTCGACCTTTTTGTGTCTGGCATTATAGTACTTTGCTTGCCTATCTTGTGCAATTAACAACCTCTCTCAGATTGTCTGAATGGTCGAAGTTGCATCTTTGACTTCCTTTCGCTTAAACAGCTTAGTCTCGTCGGTCTGCGCCCAAACCAAAGGTGTACGACACTTTTTACCATAAAGGGCCTCAAAGGGCGCCATTTTTATACTTGATTGATAGTTGTTGTTATAAGCGAACTTGATCATGAAGAGATGATCCTCTCACCTCTTTCCGAAATTCAAGGCGCACATTCGGAGCATATCCTCCAAAGTCCTGTTGGTCCGCTCAGTCTGCACATCCATTTGCGGGTGGAAGGCAGTGCTAAATTTCAGCTTGGTACCACAACAGTTGGTGGATTAGCCTCGAATCTTTCGACGTGAAGCGTCCATCTCAGTCACTTACAATGCTATGGGGCACACCGTGCAATCGTACTATGCTATCAACATATAACTTTGCTAACTTTTCCACGGAATCGTCCTGCCGGTTTGGAATGAAGTGTGCGACTTTTATCAAACGGACTACAATCACCCAAATGGCATCGTTCCCGGACTGCGATCTCGGCAAACCATGCACGAAATCCATAGAAATATCATCGAATTTCCATTCCAGAACAGGTAACGACTTTAGGAAACCTCAAGGTTTTTGGCATTCAGCCTTCACGAGCACGCAAGTGTGACACTTGGCTACGTATAAGGCGATGTGTTTCTTTAAACCCGGCCACCAGAATAGCTTCTTCATATATTGGTACATTTTTGTGCTCCCTGGGTGGATTGAGTACTTAGTAAAGTGTGCCTCGTACATCAACTCCTCCCATAATTTACCAACATAGGGGACGCACAGACGACTGTCTTTCCACAAAAGTCCGTCTTCCAAGGAAAACTCGGTATTAGACCCATCAAGGGTCTCCGCTGCGTACCGCTTTATGCATTCATCAAGTTCCAATGCCAATCGAACTCTATCTGCAAGGTAACACTGTACCTCTGTCTAGTTCAAACATGTTGTGGCACTGGTTGTTCTATTAATGCAAACAATGTCTAAGGCCTCCATGTCCCTGATTAGATGCTCATCGTGCATCTGTATCCAGTTTGCTTGCGTAGAAGCCCTCCGACTCAAAGCATCAGCAAAAACATTCCCTTTCCCGGGAGTGTAGTGGATCTTGAAAGTGTAGTCCCCCAGGAAGTCCATCCACCATCGATGTCGCATATTCAGCTCCTTCTGATCTATTAGGTACTGTAGGCTCTTATGGTCCGTAAAGATGTCGATCTTCACGCCATATAAGTAATGCCTCCAAAGCTTAAGAGCGAATATCACGGCCGCTAGCTCCAAATCATGGGCCGGATAATTCCTCTCATGCACTTTCAATTGGCGAGAGCCATAAGCAATAACCTGACCATGCTGAAGAAGAATGCAGCCTAAGCCACTCCCTAACACATCACTGTAGATTTCAAAGCCTTCTGTAGCACATGGCGCACATAGGATTGGCGTCGTGGTCAGACGACTCTTCAGCTCTTCAAAAGCTCGCACGCACTCTGGAGACCAAACAAACTTCTGATCTTTCCTAGTCAATGTCGTGAGAGGCAGAGCTATCCTTGAGAAGTTCACTACGAAGAGCCTGTAATAGCCGGCAAGTCCTAGGAAACTCCGGACTTCCGCCACTGTAATCAACACAGGACACTCCCATATTGCAACTATCTTTGCAGGATCCATTGCAATGCCCTCTCCACTGACCACATGACCTATAAATGTCGTAGAGGACAACCAAAACTCACACTTTGATAACTTGGCATACAACAGACTTCGCCTCAGGGTATCCAATACAATGCGCAAGTGAATCACATGTTCTTTTTCCGACTGAGAGTATATTAGAATATCGTCTATGAAGACAATAACAAATCGGTCTAGACACTCTCGAAATGTTCAGTTCATTAGGTCCATGAATACCGATGGCATTCATCAACCCAAACGGCATCAATGTGAACTTAAAGTGCCCATAATGGGCTCTATACACCATTTTGGGAATATCACATTCCCGAATTCGCAACTGGTATTAGCCAGATTTCAAATCTAGCTTTGAGTACACAGTTGATCCAACCAGCTGATTAAACAAGTCAGCGATTTACGGAATCAGATACTTATTCTTTTCTGTCAGCTTGTTCAATTCGCGGTAATCTATGCACAGACGCAAGCTTCCGTCCTTCTTCTTCACAAAGATGGTCGGTGCATGCCAAGGCGATGTATTTGGACGTATATAGCTCTTGCAACCAAACTTTTAATTTCTCCATCTCCTTTGGCGCTATATGGTACGGAGAGCGTGACACAGGCTTGGCACCTGGCACTAGTTCTATCGCGAAGTCTAACTCTCACTGGCGTGGCGCTCTAGGGAGATCTTTGGGAAACACATCCGGATACTCTGATATGATAGGAATGGCACTCAAACTGGGTTGAGGCTTTGCAACCCCCGCAAGCACGAAGCACAAGTACGCGCCCTTCCGAACTGCCTTGACTACTTAAATAGCAGATATCAGCATCTTGCATACCAGCAAAATAGTCGCATGTTCAGTAGCGGTTTCTACAGCTTTGCCTTTTTCCTCATACGTTGGACCCACCACTCGGGCATCTCTCACTTCTCGATTTCCTGCCATCAGAGGACCACTTCGACATTCTCGAGCAATGTGCCCCACCTTTCCACAGGTGTAACATCTTATGGGACTCCGTGGAGGTGTAGCTCCCAGCATACTTGAGGGAACTATTTTTAGCCATCTACACTTCCTCTTGTTTTTCCTGAACCCAGACGTCTTTGCCATAATGCTTTTCCCGCGCTGGCATGCTTCATTTTCGCTTCTAGAGACCTAGCCGCGTTCACTAAGTCGTAGAAGCCAACTAACACTATTGGACCCACAAGAGCTAGTCGTAAGTCATCTCGCATTCTGTTGTAGAACTTATTGACTTTAGTCTCCTCATCGTCCCACATAGACCTCGTGTAATAGCCTAGACGGAAGAACTCATTCAGGTATTCATCTAATGTGTGTTTTCCCTGTTCCAGGTGTAAACACTGGTTCTGTACTGGTCTTCCTGGTTGGGCATAAAGCGATGCCATAATCGCCTCTGCGACCACTCGAATTGTCTCAGCAGAAGGAGGGGTTGCATGTACATGGGCGGACACACTACTCTCCACAACAGGCACAACTGTGGCAACCGACACCGGGGCCACCCCAAGGGTAGGAGGATGAATAGGCCTTCCTAGTTTCGCGTTGATCATGGAAAACACAGCTTCAGCAATCAAACATATTGTTTCAGCAGAAGGAGGAGGCGTAGGCATCTCAGCAGCTGCACTACTCTCGGCAGTGTGCCGGGGTTGGGACTGCCCTGCACCACTTCTAGTCCACTATAATCAGTCGAACACAATTTAGTGACTAGTAGCACAACAAAATATCAAGTAAGGAACACGCAGGTTCCACAACTGATGCGCAAATCTAGCACACCGCTATAGGCGGTAGCAAGACTGCGGCACGAAACGGCAGTGTACCAATCGTTCAAGTAATATAAAATGTGGGAGTGAATCGCCAAGTATCGATCTCGAAGGAACACAGTAAGGTGGAGGTTACTATCGAGGAAGGACTTGAGATTGAAGTCCTTTAGGTCGAATGGATTGCGGAAAAGGGGGTGATTTGGATTGTGGAAAATAATAGAAAACAACTACTCAACTACTCCTATGCAGGCCGCTATGCGCTATTTCGCTTAACGGGATGGAGACTACGCAGGCCGCGATGCACTGCTTCGCTAGGCGGATGGGCGAGTAGGCTAGCGGATGAGGTGGTTCGCACTGGCGGAAAGGTCTTGAGGGCCGTTAGCACCTCTTGGCTAGGCGGATGGATTACACGGGATGCTATGCACCGCTTCGCTTGGTGGATGGAAGAGTAGGCTTGCAGATGGAGTGGGTCACACCGGCGGAATGAGGGTCGCAATCACCTCGTCAACAAGCACGCCACTAGCAATTGCTAGTGCGACACACGAACATGAAGGCAGGATGGAGGATGGAATGGGGCGCTCCTCAATTGCATAAACCACACATAACGATTTCACATAGACATGAAATATTAAATGACAAAACAAGGTTTAGCAAACATTGTTCATACACCCAAATTATTAAGGAATAACACACTACAATGTAAAGGAGGTGAGATTACAACCAAAGGGGCGGAGACTCATCGGAGGTTCATGGCCGGAATATAGGGTTGTCAATCCTTGTCCGAGCTCGGGCTCCAACTGCCGTCTGGGGTCAGGAAGAGCTGTCACCTTCTTCTATTATACCCGTCTTCTCCGTCAATCTTCTTTGACTCTGATCTCACAGGAGAACTTCATATATGTAGCAGAAAATCCCTCAAAATGGAGCTTTGGAGGTGCACGAACAATGGAGGAGTCCTAGAGGATGCTCCAGCTTGAGATTTGTAAGAAAATGGCGGCCGGAGCTCCTCCCGAAGGTGGGCGGTGATGGAGCGGCGAAATGGGCGCTCTGGAGTGGGAAAATGGCGCTGGAAATGACCTAAAAACACGGATCAGGCAGAAGGATTCGTGAAAACGCGTATTTATAGAAAGCGGAATTTTGAACGCACACGGTCAGTGGCGCACGACCAGTGGTCGTGCGCGAAGAAATGCCTCTGATCGTGCGCGAAGAACCTGTAGCATAGTCCTGAACTGCACAATAGCGCACGGTTAGTGGCGCACGACCAGTGGTCGTGCGCGAAGAAGGTCAGTGATCGTGCGCGAAGAAGGTCAGTGATCGTGCGAACTTCTCTGTTTGATAAGGGGAATTAACGCACGACCAGTGGTTGTGCGCCCGATCGTGCGCAAAGGAAAACGCACGATTAGTGGCTTTTTAGGCAGAAATTGCCCCTAGTCAAACTCCGAGCATCGCACGACCCATGAACCTGCATGAAAATATCCAGGACCACTAGAATACAAGGAATCACACCAAAATGGGCATAAATGTGCACTAAGAGTGGAAATACAAAATGTGATCAATAGAAGCATTTATGAGTAGTAAGTGAAGTGCATTGGCGAGAAAAATGACCCAGATGAATCCGGAAATCACTATATAAACCGAACTCATCAACAACCATGCTAAAACATATATATAATGCATTCCTAAGTGGACATTTTGGTTATTTAAATGAGCTAAACGGTGATGCACACACATGCCCACCACCCCTTAAAAGAATTCGACCACGAATTCGCATGGAAGGGAGCGAGACCCGTAGCTGATACCAAGTTGTAACGCCCCACCCGTTGCACAGTATATAACAGTAGGTCCGGCTGGGACCCCTCACCATATAAGGTGAACAAGCAAGAGGGTTATGTATTCAGTTAACCAACCAACAACATCTCAGAGATTGCACGATAACGGAAGCATGAATTAATTATCTCTTGAACCAGAATATGCATGTCCATAATACAAAAGAGGAACGACTGATATATTTAAAAGAGTTTGGCACTAAGGCCATACATCAAATGTGATTCTCTTATTACATGATTTCCAAACATCGGCATGCATGCCGGCAATACATGAAAGAAAACCACTCAAAACACTTTGGCCTTCGAGGTCCAGCAAAGCGCTGTAGTTGGGGTTCCAACCCGCTATTTCCCGCTCATATCGCCAGGACCTGTAAAGCACAATCCACCAAGGAGTGGGAAAACAAGTAACTGGTCAGCTTTAGCTGACCAACATTATAATGACTCCACCCCATGCCGCGGCGGCGATACTCCTTCCCTGCAAACAAGCAATATCAGCCGATATTTCACAGGTGCATCTAACCACCACATAGAAACATTCACCACATACGTCGACTCAAGGCCATACGTATCGTGCTCTCAAGTCACATTTCCGATGTACTCCCGGAGCTACACCACTGATCTATTATGATCTTTTACTGTCAAGGTTCCCGACCTTACTGTTCCTTTCCCAACATTTCCTTAATGAAATGGAGGGGCGACCTCATCACTGACTGGCTAAGAGACGGGTTCGGTTCAGCTTTGTGCACGTGCTCATATTGCCGAGCAATTTAACTACCTAACACGGGTGCAACTTCCCCTTGTGTCCGCTAACGAGACAACCACATAGGGTCATCAGAATAGCCTCAGAGGCTTTTTCCAAACACACCACATGTTATCTCATATCACTGGCGCTAGTGCCGGCGCTAGCACTAGCGCTTGCTGGCACTAGCGCCGATGCTAGCACTAGTACTGGCGCTATCTAACAGAACGTTATTCTGCCATCTCTTTCGGGTATTTCCTGAAGGTAACCTCCAGGACTCCATGCAACACATCACAACACCCTAAACCCAAAACAAGCAAACATACTTGGAGTCTTCTCTCGAGTGCAATATAGCAATATCAACATCACCAATCCAGACCAACCTGTCCAAGTGGGCTTCACACAGTATGCCTATGTCCGTACAACAATCCGGACTCTATGTGCAATTTCTACGGGGATAATCTATATCGACCTGTCGGAAGAACCTATCCACTAATTAGTGGAAATCTTCCTGCTACTATGCGAATCAAAGGACTAGCATGTCCAGAGATCAAGGAGGAGAATAGTTACCCTTGATGCTCGCTTTGGTGCCATTTGACCAGGATTCCTTTCCACGGACTCGAAGATGGCACAAATACGCAAGAGTTCTTCTTCCTCGAACTTGCCTAGCCAAACGGATTTCCCTTCTCTTCCTGTTACCGCCTTTGCGTTATGAGAGATGACAAGAGAGATAAACTAGGGGAAAACACGAATTTGGAGGCTTTATATAGAAAACCTCTACCGCCGGCGCTAGACCTAGCGCCCGACGCTAGCCCGGAGACGGTACAGCCAAACTTATCCATGGTCGTTTAAGGAATTCGTCGAAACCGCTAACGTTGGTGCTAGCGCTACCTCCTGTGCTATCTTTCGTCGATGAATTCACTTGTGTTCACCACGATCCGTTAGAAATATTCAACGAAACACATTTTTGTCATAACAGCTATCGTCAGCGCTATCGCTACCACTGGCGCTAGAAATTGACGGATCGTCTTGACATTTTCGATGATACGCACAAGTCCCTTCGTCGATATACTACCAATTCGACGATAAGAGCTACCGCCGGCACTAGCCCTAGCGCCCGACGCTAGCTCCTTAGCTTTTAACACCGTGAATTCTTTGCACCTGAACACTGGGGTCTTACAATATGCACCCCAGCTCGAAGTGCTTGATTGACCTGCGTGGGACTAATGATATTTACATACGTGGCCAGCCAAAAGCCTCATTAAGTAGGGAAAGCCACTGCGGACCCGAAGTTGTCAGTTACCGGTTTTATTCATTGCTTTTATTGTAAACTGCTTGCGGTTGAAAAGTTGCAGGTCAGTCATGCTAGTAGACTGTACGTACCGGTGTGGGAAGGTTGATGACTCTAGGAGACAGAGAGATGTGCACCCCGGAAGCTCGGTTGTATCTTATATGCCCCGCTGAGTCCCTCCGCTGGTTGGCTAAATTTAGTTATTGCTAGACGTCTCCTACGTCTAGGAGTACACAGGGTTTTACGTTTGGGGCTTGGGTAGTGTGGTACATCCACACTCAGAAGTGGCAGGACTGTCCACTGTCACCGACGACCACATCAGTGTGGCCCATGGGGTTCGCTGCACTGCTAAAATATAAGCTAGTCAAACTATGTCGACATATGGTGTAAACGGGTAAATTATTGTATGTGATTGTTGTGGCGGGTCAGTCATACACATGGACCATTCGTACTGGCATGGGAAGGTTGGGGACTCATGGGGCACTAAGGAGTGTGTGAACTCCGAGAGCTTATTTATTATTTCCCCGAAGGGTCCCTCCGCTAGTTAGCCGGATTTCATAATTGCCTGATGTCGCTCACATCCAGGAGTATACATGGTTGTACGTTAGGGCCTGGGTAGTGCGGTACGTCCACACTTAGAAGTGGCATGACTGGACACTGTCACCGACGACCACATTAGTGAGGCCCGCGGGGTTAGCTACCCTGCTGGAAGAGAAGCGGTCAAACTATGCCGACATAGGGAGTTGTGATGAGTCGTGATAACTCATTGTACATGGGTTGCAAAAGCATTATTTGCATCGAAACATACATAATTTCATGTACCATTAACATATAACCTTCGTATGGGAGTTAGTTATATGTTCATGGATTTTCACTACTTATTTGCAATTTTTATCTGTTCCACTAACGTATAACTTCCATTTGGAAGTTGTATTTATGTTAATGGTTCAATATTGTTTACCTTCAGGATACAACTCATAAAATTTTGCTTTTCAGATGTGCTAACCTTTGGAGGATCCGATTATGCTAGAATTACTTACTCAGTATAACTATCTAAGCTGGTAATTTATTATGCATACAACTTGTCAGTGCGAAATGTTCCCGCGAACAATATATATCAGAGTTACTACAGAATAAACATTACTACGGTAAAGTTATCATATGTATCACTTAAGCTACTTATTACACGGCGGAAGCCATCAATACAGCTCATTAGGTAAAGACAAATCTATAGACCCTTAAAATTTTTGGATCGTTTGACACTTATAGTTGTCTACAATACGTTCTGTTTGAAAACCCCATGACACACTCACATTTCCGGGGACAAAAATTATTCTTTGTTGTATTGGTTTGTAACATTCCAACTTTAAAAAGGGGTCTAACCTGTAAGACCCCATTTTTTTCTTGAAAACCCGGGTCTTATGCCCAGAAGCACCGCTTTGCAGTGACACCCTCGCTCGGGAAGGTCGCCACTACAAAACGCCGATCCTGCCGGCCATGTCGATCACAAAAGAAGTAAATTTTAAACAACTTAAAGAAGTTCAAGTCCACATCACATAGAAATTAAAGCCATCAAAAGAGATGTCCACATACAGTAACCGAATAAAAGATAACATAAATAATAAAGGGTTCTTGCCTAATTCATCAATTCTTCACTATAATTTCACTCGCGAAAGAATAATCTACTAAATCTACCAAGACACTCACGGATCCTGTCATTGGTGCTCCCGTGCTAGACTGTCCCGCCTCCATCTGCACCGGCCTCTGGTGCTACAGCTTCTCTTCGGTCCACTCTAATGATAAGGTCCACCGACCATTAGTCAAAAAGACTAAGCCAATCCCCCACCACTCTCCTGGTGACTCCTAGGCACCGAGCGGAAGGAATGAAGCGGAGGACAACAAGGGGTATAATCAAGAGCAGGTGACAGTGAGCCTAACTAAGGAAGGGTTTATTGGTAAGCAATATATAGTACAATGAGTAAAGCAGTAGTAAGTAAAACAGTAACAAGTAAGCAGTGGTAATAAGCAAAGCAGTAGTAAAGAAATGTAACCTTGATTTATAGGAATGCCCACACAAACCTATAGACCAATAGGTCGTTTTGCAGGGCCTATCGTATAAAAAACCCATAACCAATTTATACGATAGGGGTAAGGGTTTAAATGCAATGTTATGCTATGTCATGCAAAGTATGTAGTTTAATGTTATGTTCATACATGTGTAACTCACACACTACGACTCTATGCGCACAGACCTTTAGTTACCCCTTTTTGGAGCTAGCAAAACTCCCAGGATACTTCCATAGAGGCAAACGGAAGCGGTGGGTTGGGCCTTGCCCACCTCTAGGTTGGTATTTGCACTACCTAACCTAGACCTACCGTACGCCTCAACGCTAAAAACACAACTGCGGAGCTCCTGCGTACTCTTGCTGGCCAGTACACCAGACTTTTCTTGGTAAAAGGTTATCCACACTTACCGAGCCAAAGTACCGATGTCGATGCAATGACCATCAACACAAAAGGCCCACCACCTTATGCACATACACTTATAAGTTCTACTATATCCCGAGCCACCGGCTCGCCGGATCAACCTGTCCATACCGACAAGCATTACTGAGTGACAAGCTCACTAGACTAACTAGTCAGCTACCACAACCACCGAGCGTACCGCTAGTAAAACTAAACAAACTAACCTCCCATTACCACGGGGTGTGGGTGCGTGCATTATTAAGTTAATCTTGCACTGCCATTTATTCGTACATCTTAGGGTTTACCATGGACTTCTCGAGGACTACCCTGTGAGGGGCTCGCTACGTTACGAGGAACTATAATGGGATGACACCCCAAAGTTTCCTTCCCAAGGTACTTAGTGTTTATTAGTGACTACCCATAGGTATACCCTTCCTATCATTACACTTGGACTACCCTACATATTTTATGGCCTTCTAAGGGAAAAGATGATCTTTCGTCGGTCCCGAACACGACCTTACCCCTTAGCTTATCGGGTACACCCAACACATAGAACCCTAATGATGACCTCACATCTTCTCTACCAGACTAGGTATACCATCTACCTTCCATTCCCACCTAAAGATCCACAAATTACTCAAGTTTTACAATTTTACTATACGCAGACCAAATGTGTTATATGAGTTGCATAAGAGGAGGTACCCCAAATATTCATTCAACTGACTCAAGATTATTACTGGGAGTTTATTATGATATCCTAAGACTAAATCCAGAGGATCATATTTTTTTCTTAATTATTTCATATTTATTTTAATTTCTCCAACATTTGCCAAGCATGAAAATGAATATGAAGTGTAAGGTACTCTTATGATATGACCACATAAAATTATGGTAAATCTATAGTGTCAAAATAACAGTAAATACAGGATATCATGATTTGCATTAAGGGGTTGACCTCTAATTATGATATTGAACAATTATTCCAAACTAGAATTTTAAGAAGGAACCACCAAAACTACTTGTCAAATAAATATGGAAAAATTACCTGCCTTCATATTAATTAGAAAAGTCTACTGACCAAATTTTAGGTTTTATCAAGACTAATTAATCACATAAATAAATATTCCAAGAAAACCCATACTAGGGAAAATCATGAAGGAACCTATTGATAAATCATTCCAAAAATTATACAAAACTTCAGAGAGTCTTCTATAGTACTAAAATGTCCTACCACCAAGCTTCATAATTTTCCAGAGAATATTTGACCCTTAATTATTTATTTCATTCTTAAGACCAAAAGGATGACTTGTGAATGAAGTACTAACTAAATTAATTTCATAATTACCCAAAAATTACCAGAGGTCTATTACATGATTATAAGGGTACCACCAAATTTTCATTACCATCCAAGGTTAATTGAGCACATAAACTTCTCTCACAAGGAGGCTCCCAAAAATGGTTATAAACTAAATTAGATGGAATAATAGGTCCTAAAATTCTCTTAAAATTTTCTAGGTAATATTTACACCCCATGAACTTATCTACTAAGTTTCAAGACCATCCAAGGACATATGTCCATATGTCCTTCACAAGGCTTAAAGTGCAACCCTAAAGTTAAAACTAGGGTCCTAAGGCATATCCACCCCACATCACCCCAATTTACTCATGGGGGTGTCTTATGTGACCCTAAACCAATGGACAAAGTTTCACACCACATGAATGAGGTTTGACCACTTAATTCCACCATGTGCAATTTTAACCTAGTTTGACCTAGTTTGACCAAACTTCGGTTAATCAATTGCCCAAGCAAATCAGTTCCAATTGAGCATAAAATTTTACCTGGGTCATATAATAACCCTAAAGAGCACCCACCCAAATTTGGAGGGGATTGGAGGTAATTAGACCCTATAATTAAATAATATGTGTATTATGAAACTATTACAAAAACATTAGGAAAATGTTCTCCTAAAATTCCCATCCTTGGATATGTTAAGGTGGTTGGTACAAATAGCCTTGGTTTCAATTTTCATTCCCATAGCATTTCCCTACAAAAATTTATTCAAGAAAAGGTGACTGCCCTAGCCTAGGGACCAGTCCTACCAAAATGGCTTTACAGGGAGCTACAATGTTCCTATTGGGCTGAAACAAAATTTCATTTAAACTACACACACAAGGCTACAATATTGATGTTGGGCACTTTTTCATCAGAGTGGATCTAGTATTTTTAATAATTAAAACAAAGCACAGCATAATAGGTGACAGAAATGTACATTACTTGATTATTAAAATCATTTGGTCTACGCCTAGTAGATCCCGTCAGATCGGACGGCTGTCCATCATCATCCCCAATTGTTGGATGGCCCACAATAGTCCATCCTAGGAGCCTTTGCAGGTTGATTTCCCGGCCACCCTCACCTCTCCCCATCCGGCAAGTGCCACCACCACCTTCGTTGAGGTGGTGGCCGGCGATAGGAGGTCCTTTGCCGGCCGATGGTGGCCGGAGTAGGGGTTTCAGGGAGGGGAAAGAGGGCTCGAAACGAGCCCTTTTGGAAGCGTGATTCGAGCCCAATTGAGCTCGAATCAAGCCCCAAATCAGTCGAGGATCTAGCACTAGGAGAGGGGAAGCGAATCAGACCTGTGTGGGCCCTGGTGTAGCGTATTCCAGCGAGTCGCCATTGCCGGAGGTGGTGCTTTTGGCGCCATGTTGATCTAGGCTTCTGGTGCTCGATTTCTTCAGGGAAGAGGGGAGTTTCATTCCTCTCCGACTCTTGAAGGTGTTAAGCAGTTGAATTGGGGGAGAGGAGGAGCCAAACCATCAATTGCCATTAATGGCCATGAAGGTGGATTTCAGCCACCTTGATTTCCCTTGATTCAGCCCCTTTGGTGAGCTAGAAAATGCTCTAAATTCCTTGTAACTGCCAGGGGGATGAATCCCCATCAATTGGGGCTTAATTGGCCATGAATGTCATTATTCTCCTTTCTATCTCTCTCCACCATTTTTGGGGGAAATGGAGCTTTCTTTCTCCTGGACGAATTCTTGAAATTGAATGGTCAATTCAGTATCATTAAACCCCCATTAGGAGCTGGACCACCTCAATTGGGTCTAGCTCAAGTGGATTGGGTTCAATTTGAGCAAAATAGGGATTTTGACCTAAAATTAGGGTTGAGTTAACTTTGGTCAAATTGACCACTTAGGTTGACCACAATGGGTGGGTAGTGATCTATTGGACTCTATTAAGGGTTAGGAAGGTCTATGTGGAGTCAATTTGGCATGGTGAGGGTCAATTGACCCTTAATAGGTCACTTTGACAAAAATAGGGCTAGGGTTGACTTCGATAAAATTGGCTAAACTGGAGGCCCCATGATGGGGATTTTTGGTCCATTGGGTCCGTAGTATCCTTATAAGGGTAGGGGTAAGGTCAATTTGGCATGGTGAAGGACAATTGACCCTAATTAAGCTACTTTGACCAATTTAAGGTTAGGGTTGACTTTGGTCAATTTGGCCTCTTTGGTTGACCCCTGTAAGTTTATATAGGATGCAGTCTAAATCACCTAGAGGGGGGGGTGAATAGTTTTCTTAAATTTTACAACAGTTAGCCTAGCTATTTTCTGGTTTAGTATTAGTAATTAATCAAGCACACAGAAAACACACAAGCATTTATAGAGGTTCCTCAAGACATGGTGTCTTGAGTAGTCCTCTTTCCCACTCCACCTTTCTAACAGTGTGTTAGACAATGCAAACTTCTCCAACTCAGCTCTAAGAGCTTACAATACAGATCCCTCAGGATCTCTCAGGTTTCCCCAAACCCTACCTCAGGCACAGCAGCCCTACCTCAGGGGAATCCACCTCCTACAGCTCAGACCACCTCCTGTTCCTACAACCTCAAGTTGATCTCTCAGCTCTACAACTCAGGCTATTCAGCCCTACATCATATCTCACAGATCCTACCTCAGAGGACTCCACCTCCTACAGCTCAGACCACCTCCTGGTCCTACAACCTCAGGCCAAATGGCCCTATAAACTCAGAACCCAAAGGCTCATACAAACTCAGAACCCAAAGGCTCCTATAGAAGATATAATGAGGTTTACAAATAGAAGGAAAAAGAGGTCAAGCCTTGTTCTTATTCTTTTTATCAGCTGCTGTTCCAGACTTGAATCAGGGAGGAGTGGTACAGCTCCAATCTTGATTCTACTTGATCAACACTTCAGATGACGGACTGGATCTACTTGCTCTATCTTGAGATGAATCAAGATGAGCTATCTCTTTTCTCCTTGTAGCCGGGTGTGTGTTCAGTTGTTGGCTTCCGACATTAGAACAGTTATGCTCTCGATTTCGCATGCTGGAGAACTCGCAGAAGTGTTTGCTCAACCCTAATTTATCCCTTTTATACATCCCCGATCTTCAACGGCTCTCAGCCATCCTTCTGACAGATATGGGAGTGATTGGTGGACCCCACAATGCTTTTCTGCAACTTGCGCCAAGGGCAGAACACGCCATGTCACGTTTGAACTGTCTCAGCGGTTGGGCTGAGATGGCTTCCTCTTCTCAGCGGATTTCGCCGATCTGCAGAGAAGTTTCTGCGTTCGACGAACAGCATTCTGCATTCGTTGAACTTCATTCTTCGTTCGACGAACACGCCAAGTCTCAGCGCTTGCTTCTATCCCGTCTCTACGTTCGACAAACTTTATTCTTTGTTCGACGAACACGCCATATCTCAGCGCTTGCTTCTGTCTCATCTCTGCGTTCGACGAACTGAGTTCTGCGTTCGACGAACATCATTCTTTGTTCGATGAACCCGCCAAGTCTCAACGTTCGACGAACTGCATTCTGTGTTCGATGAACTCGCCAAGTCTCAGCGGATATTTGTTGATCCTTTCCCATCTCAGCGGATCCACTAAGACAGATAGTCATCTCAGCGGTTTCTTCTATCTGCAGCTCAGCATGCCTAGATGCCTTCTCAGCGGCTCCTGGTCTTGTCTCAGCAGTTCAGCTGAGACAGTGAGACCTTCGCAACTGATTAATCAGCACACCTTTGAATCTATTCCAATGTATGGAATATCATCTCCATGTACAATACTTGAGACAAAATAGATTGAATCAAATACAATATGTACTTAGTATTGTGAGTGATGCATCTTCAAATCAAAGGGATATTGAGGGTAATATTCCCAACAATCTCCCCCTATTTGAAGAAGGCAGAACATTGCTGATGCTAAGGTACATAGCCAACAAAAACCTTTCATGAAAATGATCTATATAGCATTCATGATAACATTGCTTCTAGAAGATAAGATTGTTTAAGCATTCTATTAAAACTCATGATGGTTTAAGCATTCTATCAAGACAGATTATATTAAGCTTTGACAACTCAGAGGGAAATCCTTGTACTCAAAGCTAACTCTGAGTTGGTCTTAGCATTGGCCATCTCCCCCTTTCTGGTTTCTTCAACTATTTTTCCCTCTTGGGATTGGGAGGCAGCAGCTACAGACCCTGAGAGGGTTTAGAAAGCATTTTCCAAATCCCCCTTTAGGACATCCTTCATCTCCTCTGACTCTCTTATCATTGGCCATCTCCCCCTCAACCTGAGTAGGAACTTGCTCCCCCTCAATGTGAGTACTATTAGCTTTATTAGTTGTTCTTGTTCATTTTGAATAACCCTTTCTAGCTCCCCCTCACTTGGAGCATTTGTATTGTTCTTATGATTATAAGTGTAAATGAAATGACATCATATGGCTGAGTTCGTCGAACTCAAAGCTTAGTTCATTGAACTCCGACCTGAGTTCGTCGAACACAAGACTTAGTTCAACTGAACTACATCATAAAGCTGAGTTCGTCGAACTTAGACCTGAGTTCGTCGAACTCAAACTCGACGTTCGTCGAACCCAGGCAAGAGTTCGTCGAACACAGATTTTTCCCAGCTTTCTAAGTGCAACCTGAAGCTCAGCTGAAGCAGATTGTTCTGGTTAAGCTGATCATCCTACTTTAAAATCAATAAGGAGGAGAGTTACTTACCTTAAGGTTGTAGTCCTCTAATTGATGTTGAATTCACAATAGTTGTGCACAATAGTTTCCTGCATCAAAGTATTCAGACCCAGCAGAGGATATGGCCACACTGGTCTGCTTATTGCTGCACCATGATGTCAATCTTCTTCCTAGGAATTGACAAGTGCCACTTGTGCTTTTTCCTGTCTTCTTTGCAGCCTACAAAATCTGCATCTTCACCTTAGCTTTAATATCTTCTTGAGCTAGTAGCTCCCCCTTGATTGGATATCCACTTATCTTTACTTTTAGCTCCCCCTTGACCAGTACATCTTGGCATGTGGTGAGGTTTTTCTTAGTCCAGAGTTGAGCCTGGAGCACTTATTGCCTATTAGCCTTGTTTGCTTTTTATTGGCCAAATGGACTACCCTGCAAGACAGATTTTAATATCCCTTAGGAACCCAAGGTGACTTGGGTACTAGGTTCTTGTTAGCATAATAAAATGACCTTACACTAGCTGCACCTTTTGCAGGAAGGCTCATCTTTGCACATGGCGCATTAGGATTGTGCCAACAATCTATGGCAAAGTGTCCCACTTTACCACAGCACCAACATTCATGAATGTCATATCTCCTCTTCTGAACATTTCTTGAGGAATTAGAATTACTGTGCCTGTGTTCAGGAGGGGAGATAGCTGCAGTCTTCTTGTTTCTCTCAGCAATGATTTGACTGAATGTCAATCTGTGTGTTGTCTTGATGCTCTTTGTCCTGATGGCATAAGCTTGCTTTGGCTTGGAATCCATACAAGATCTGATGGCATCTGACACTGAGCAACAAGCATTGTCAACAGATTTGACAGCTGTCATGTTCTTAGCTGAAAAAAATTTAGAAGAGCTTGCATTCTTATTCTTGTCTAAAGGGGCTGATGTACCAAATACAAATGGTCCATGTTGGGCCATTTGAATTTCCTCATGGGGAGCCTTCATAGCACTCAATCTCATTCCCTTTCTTCCACTATGGGAAGGAGTATTTTCCTTCCTATGGGTACTTCCATTCTTCCAGTTACCATACATGCTTTCATGGTCATACCTGTTGAAAGGTGGTTTGAGGCTTAGCCTTACCCCTGCTCTTTTCTCCACTCCCTTCTCCTGCTTCCATTTTATTGAATCCTAATCCTCTTCTATTGGATTGAGAAGAGAAGGAGTCAATTATAGGGAGCACAGATTTAGGCTTGGAGAATTGAGCCACTAGGCTTCTTTCTTTTACAAGCTTCTCCTCAAGATCCTTGATGACCTTGTTCTTCAGGGATATGGTGCTCAGATGGGTGGTAGTTATCCCCTTCATATGGCTAATTTCCCTATACATCTGATTCATCTTGGCAGAAGATTCAGTGCATTCTTGTTTTTCCATCTTAAGGGAATCAATTTCCTGGGCTTGCCTCTTGGCAAGCTTCTTGCTCATTTTCAGAGCTTTCAAGAGAGCACCATATCTGTTAATCAATTGATTCACATCTTCCTCAGATTCTGAATCACTTTCACCATGTGATGAATGTGCTTCATATTCTGGGCATACATCATGATCAGAAAGGGAAGTGGAGTGAATTAATACCTGTTCATTGTCAGAAATATTCTGGCTGTCTTCCTCATCAGTGAAGGCCATAAGACCTAGTTGAACATTGTCTTCTTCATCCTCCTCTATATCATTATCTGAGTGTGATAGAGGGGCCATGACTCCAACCTTGGCAGCTGGATAATCTTCATCTTCTTCTGCTGTAAATAGCCCTATGTAGGCTTCTTCTTCATTCTCTGAATCTGAAGGTGAAGATTCAGATTCACTCCAGCTTTTTCCTTTCTTTGCTAGGAAGGATTTTTCACCCTTCCTATCCTTTTGGTGATGATGCTTCTTATCACCATTCCCCTTTCTTTTGGCTGGACAATCAGCTATGACATGTCCAGGATTACTGCAGCTATTGCAAATTATGTTATTAGAAACATGTTTACTAGATTTGGAATCATACCTATCACCCTTTGGGTGCTTTGACTCCTTGCTGTCCTCTTTGTTGTGATATGAGGAGGAGGGCTTGTTCTTCCATTGCTTCCTCTTCATCATCTTCTTGAACTGCCTTAAAAGGCAACAAACTCTTCATCAGAGGAAGAGCTATCTGAGGTGCTGGTTTCAGATTCAGCACTTCTCCTTGGAGGAGACACCATCCTACCCTTGCTTATCTTGGAGTTGTCAGCTTTGAGAGCTACAGATTTCTCCATTGCCTGAGCCTTTGTTGAGGTGTCCTCTTCCTTTCTTGTAGACAGCTGCATCTCATAAGAGAGCAGCTTTCCAAACAAAGTGTGAGTGGGGGTCTCACCAAGCTTGGCCACTTCCCTGATAGCACAGATTTTTGTGTCCCAATCCCTTGTTAGAGATCTGAGGAACTTATCATTTAGATCATAATTAGTGAACACTCTCTCATAGGTTCTCAGCTCATTGAATATTCTGAAGAACCTCTCATAGCACATGGAGATGCTTTCCTGGCTCTGCTGCCTGAAGGCTTCATACTCTTGGTTAAGGAGTAACTTTCTATCATCCCTTACTTCAGCTGTCCCTTCCATATATACTACTAATGTATCCCACATTTCCTTGGCAGTAGTGTAGTGAACCAAGTTTTGAAATTAAATGTGGAATCATCAATAGCATTAACTATGATGTTCTGGGTTCTTTTGTCCATGGTGAATAATTCAAGTTCATCCTTGGTCAAGTCCTTGAATGCCTTGGCCACTCTTCTTGTTGGATCTATAGTGGAGGCAGTTTGAAAGATGAAAGGTCCTTCCTCAACTGTAATGTAAATCCTTGGATCAGATGCTTCCATAAACAGTCTGACCCTTTGCTTCCATATGCCTAAGTTTTCTTTGTTGCATATAGGCAACTTCATGGATCCCATTTCCTTCTTCAATCCAGAGGAGGCCATTGGATTGATATTAGACTATTTCTTTATAGGATCTGGTCAGACAGTTATGTCTTTCTTGATTAACCTCGCTTTGATACCACTTGTAAGTTTATATAGGATGTAGTCTAAATCACCTAGAGGGGGGGGGGGGGTGAATAGGTTTCTTAAATTTTACCCTAGTTAGCCTATCTGTTTTCTGGTTTAGTATTAGTAATTAATCAAGCACACAGAAAACACACAAGCATTTATAGAGGTTCCTCAAGATAGGGTGTCTTAAGTAGTCCTCTTCCCCCCTTCACCTTTCTAACAGTGTGTTAGACAAGGCCAACTTCTCCAACTCAGCTCCAAGAGCTTACAACACAGATCCCTCAGGATCTCTCAGGTTTCACCAAACCCTACCTCAGGCACAACAACCCTACCTCAGAGGAATCCACCCCCTACAGCTCAGACCACCTCCTGGTCCTACAACCTCAAGCTGAACTCTCAGCTCTACAACTCAGGCTATTCAGCCCTACCTCAGATCTCACAGATCCTACCTCAGAGGACTCCACCTCCTATAGCTCAAACCACCTCCTGGTCCTATAACCTCAGGCCAAATGGCCCTACAAACTCAGAACCCAAAGGCTCCTACAAACTCAGAACCCAAAGGCTCCTACAGAAGATATAATGAGGTTTACAAATAGAAGGAAGAAGAGGTCAAGCCTTGTTCTTCTTCTTCTTATCAGTTGTTGTTGCAGACTTGAATCAGGGAGGAGTGGTACAGCTCCAATCTTGATTCTACTTGATCAACACTTCAGATGAAGTATTGGATCTACTTGCTCTATCTTGAGATGAATCAAGATGAGCTATCTCTTTTCTCCTTGCAGCCTGGTGTGTGTTCAGTTGTTAGCTGCCGATATTAGAACAATTATGTTCTCGATTTCGCATGCTGGAGAACTCACAGAAGTGTTTGCTCAACCCTAATTTATCCCTTTTATACATCCCCGATCTTTAACGGCTCTCAGCAATCCTTTCGACAGATATGGGAATGATTGGTGGACCCCACAATGCTTTTCTGCAGCTTGTGCCAAGGACAGAACCCGCCATATCACGTTTGAACTATCTCAGCTGTTGGGCTAAGAAGGCTTCCTCTTCTCAGCGGATTTCGTCGATCTGCAGAGAAGTTTCTGCGTTCGACGAACAGCATTCTGCGTTCGACGAACTTCATTCTTCGTTCGACGAACACGCCAAGTCTCAGCGCTTGCTTCTGTCCCGTCTCTACGTTCGACGAACTTCATTCTTCGTTAGACGAACTTCATACTTCGTTCGACGAACACGCCAAGTCTCGCGCTTGCTTTTGTCCCGTCTCTGCGTTCGACGAACTGAGTTCTGCGTTCGACGAACTTCATTCTTCGTTTGACGAACCCGCCAAGTCTCAGCGTTCGACGAACTGCATTCTGAGTTCGACGAACTCGCTAAGTCTCAGTGAATATTTGCTGCTTCTTTCCCATCTCAGCGGATCCGCTGAGACAGACAGCCGTCACAGCGGTTTCTTCTATCTGCAGCTCACCTTGCCCAGATGCCTTCTCAGCGGCTCCTGGTCTTATCTTAGCGGTTTAGCTGAGATAGTGAGACCTTCTCAGCTGATTAATCAGCACACCTTTGAATCTATTCCAATGTATGGAATATCATCTCCATGTACAATACTTGAGACAAAATAGATTGAATCAAATACAATATGTACTTAGCATTGTGAGTGATGCCTCTTCAAATCAAAGGGATATTGAGGGCAATATTCCCAACAACCCCAATGAGTCCCTGGTGATCTAAGGGGACCCCTAATGAGTTAGGGATGTTATGGTGGGGTCAAAGGATCAAAGAGAGGCCCTAAAGTCCAACCCTAGGCTTGGTATTTGGAAATTACTATTTGCAGACTGCTTGAGTTTTCTCCTTCTTACCTAAGTTCACTTGGTCATAAGAAAGCTATGGTTTCGTCATGACCTAGTCATGACAAAACCAACTTGGGGGTCTAGTTGTTTGGGGGATGTTACAAATCCCAATACATAAAAATAAAAATTTTGTCCCCGAAATTCAGGTTAGGCCTATGGGTTCCTATAGCAAGTGATTAAATGTAACATCCCAAGAAGAAATTAAGTTATACCTGTCGTAAAGGGCTCCGGATACTTTTGCTGCATCAAGTCTAGTGGCTCCCAGGTGTGCTCCTCCTATCCATGATTCCTCCACAGGACCTTGACTAGCGGGACCTTCTTGCGTCGCAGGACTCGCATCTTCATATCATCTATCCTGACTGGCTCCAGGTGAACCGATCGATCAGTAGCTACCAGCCCCTCTGTAGTAGATATCTGCTGCTCTGGCCGTAGTAGAGCCCTCCTGAGTGAGGAGACGTGGAAGACGTCGTTCAATCCCGCTAACTCCGGCGGTAGCTCCAGTCTGTAAGCCAAGGGGCCGATCCACTCCAGGATCCTATAGGGACCCATACACCTCAGACTGAGCTTCTTCCGCCCGCGTACCGACGAGACTCCATGCATCGGACGTATCTTCAAAAATACCCAATCTCCCACCTAGAACTCTACCATACGATGTCGTGCATCGTAATATTTGGCATGCCTTCTCTGGGCCTCCAGCATCCTGTCTCGAATCAGCCTCACCTGAGCCTCCGTGTCTTCCACAAACTCTGAGCCAAGTGCCTTAGGATCCTCATCCTGGATCCAAGATAAAGGGGTCCTGCATCTCCATTTGTATAAAGCCTCGTACGGTGCCATGCCTATACTGGCCTGGTGACTGTTGTTGTACGAGAACTCGACTAACGGCAACAACCTCTCCCAAGGCAACCCGCGGTTCAGAATGCATAGACGTAGAAGGTCCTCCAAGGTCCGGTTGGTACGCTCCGTCTGTCTTGGGGTGGAATGCAGTGCTGAATGTCAGTCGTGTGCCCAAGTAAGCCTGCAACGCTCTCCACTCCCTCGATGTGAATCATCTATCCCGATCCTACACGATCGTCCTAGGCACGCCATGGTACCGAACAAACTGCTCCACGAACCGTCATACCAAATCACCGACTGGACCATCTTTCCTGACTGGAATGAATCTAGCCACCTTCGTCAATCTGTCGACTATCACCCATATCGAATCATTCCCCGCATGTGATCAGGGAAGACAGTGTATAAAGTCCATCGCAATGTCGTCGAACTTCCACTCCGGTACTGGGAGTGGCTGCAATAGTCCGGCTGGGTTTCTACATTCTGCCTTCACGAGTTGGCAAGACTCGCAGTGAGTCACAAAATAGGTGATGTCCTTCTTCATACCCGGCCAGTACATGGTCCTCTTCATACCCGGCCAGTACATTTTGGTGATACTCGGATGCACCGAATACCTACTGCTGTGAGCCTCCACCATAATATCCTCCCGAATCCGTCCTCCTGCCGGTATATATACTCGGCCTCTAAAACTCAGCAGGCCGTCCTTCAACGAATAATCCCCAACTGAGCCTGCCTCCAAGGCTCTGAACATTGGATCCAGCTTGGCATCCTGCCTCTGCCCATCCCTGATGCGGTCTCAGATGTCATATGTGGTACTCACCGCTGCCAAGTACTCCTCGTATAGCTCCGGATCATTCTTGGATACTAAGGAGATCTGCATGTCCTCAAACATCCGCACTAGCTCCATGGCCATCAGCTGGGGCTCTGCTCCTGACGTGGTAGCTCTCCTGCTCAGTGCGTCTGCCACCACATTCGCCTTCCCCGGGTGGTAATGCATCATGTACTGGTAGTCGGATGAGAAATCCACCCAGCGTCTCTGCCGAATGTTCAGCTCCTTCTACGTATCTATGTACTTCAGATTCTTGTGATCTGAAAATATGTCGTAGTGGATGTCGTAGAGGTAGTGTTGCCAGATCTTTAGAGTGAATACAACTACTCCCATCTACAAGTCATGCACCGGGTAATTCCGCTCGTGATTCTTCAACTAGCGGGAAGCGTATACTATCACGTGCCCGTTCTGCATTAGAACGACACCCATCCCCTGGTATGACACATCTGTATACACCTGAAATCCTTCCTTCCCCGATGGAAGGGCAAGGATGGGGGCCGTCGTAAGCCGACCCTTCAGCTCCTGGAAGGATGCCTCGCACTGCGCCGTCCAAGTGAATACAATATCCTTCTTCATCAGGGATGTGAGTGGGAGGGCTATCTGAGAAAATCCCTGTATGAACTTCCGGTAATAACCGGCAAGTCCCAAGAAGCTCCGCACGCCGGTGGCCGTCTTCAGCGGTGTCCAATCTCGTACTGCCTGGATCTTCGCCGGGTCCACTGCTAGACCAGCTCCACTGATTATATGACCTAGGAAGGCCACCTCCTTCAGCCAAAACTGACACTTGCTAAACTTCGCATACAGGCGGTGCTCCCATAGCTTCTCCAATGTTAGTGCCAAATGACGTGTATGTTCCTCCTCCGTCCTCGAATAGATGAGGATGCCATTGATGAACACGATGACAAAGATGTAGAGATATGGCTCGAACACCCAATTCATCAAACTCATGAATGTTGATGGTGCATTCGTGAGCCCGAACGGCATCAGAGTGAACTCATATAGTCTATATCGGCTGCTGAAAGCCATCTTCGGGATGTCGTCATCCTGAATCCGCAGCTGATAGTATCCCGATCTCAAATCCAGCTTCGAAAAGCAGTGGGCTCCCTCTAGCTGGTCAAATAGCTATTCAGTGCTCCGCACCGTCAGCCTATTCAGTGCTCTATAGTCGATGCACAATCGGAGCGTCCCATCCTTCTTCTTTACGAACAGCACCGGAGCTCCCCAAGGTGAGGAACTCGGTCTAACAAACCCTGCTTCTACCAGCTCCTGCAGCTGGCTCCGAAACTCTACTAACTCCTTCAGGGCCATCAGATAAGGAGCTCTAGATACAGGCTTTCCCCCGGCACCAGTTGGATCTGGAAATCCTTCTCGCGGTGCGGTGACAGTCCGGGTAGCTTCTCCGAAAATACGTCGGCAAAATCCCGCACCACCGGGATATTTGACACCGAGTCTTTGACTTCAGTCGCCTTGAAGAGCACCTGATATACATTGTTTCCCTGTAGGTGGGCCTTGGCAGCCTGAATAGATGATAATAATATATGGGAGGGGGTCTGATACATTTGATTACTACTTCTGAGTCTTCATGCTTTAGGACGATCCTCCTTGTCGGACAGACAATCCTTGCATGGTTCCAGTATAGATAATTCATGCCTACGATCAGGTCGAAGTCTTTCATCTTCTGTAGAGTCGCTGGTGCCTCAAACAACTTTCCTCCAATCTCTACATTCATGTTGCATTTGGCATTTGTTAGAATCTCTGATCCGTCCGGGAATCACACCCTCCTGTAGATGCCCTCAAAGTGTTAGACTTGGTCTAGATCGTCAACGAATTCTGCAGAGATGAACGAGTGCGAGGGACCCATATCGAACAAGGTATAAGCGGGTTTGCCACAAACGCGTACTAAACCAGAGTGATTTTGTTGTTTGGTTCAATGCTAAGGTAAAACTAAGGTTTGCAAGGTGCTAAAAATTATAAGAATATATTAAAGTACCTATGGGGACCCTTGCCAGGTCACGGGGCTGTGCTAGGTCCAGGGCATTCATCTACTCCCTGTTCTGCCTCCGATCTCTGCCCTGAAATACACGACCTCGTCCACATCCTCGGCCCCCGAAATGCTGGGCCGGTGGGGCAGCCTGTAGTGCTGGTGGTGCATTCTTCTGAGGGCAGTTTCTCCTGATATGGCCAGTCTGGTGGCAGTGGTAGCACTCTGGTGGGGGAGGTGGGCCACCTCCTCCAATCCTCGGCATCTCCCACTTTTGTAGAGGCTGAGGAGCCAACACTACCGGCTCCCTCTGCCCCTGCCTCTCCTCGTGGCAGAGTCGGACCTTCATCCTTCTTTCCCCAGCATCTCGACCTCTCAGTCGGTCTCTTCTGCCTCCCCATCCCTGATCATCCATGGGCCTCTTCCTTCCACGAACGGTGTGTTGGTCTGCTTCCAACTTCTTGGCCATGTCCAAAATCTTGGCCATACTACCGTCAGAAACAAAGAGGAGGGCCTACCTCAACTCATCACGGAGGCCCTTGTAGAACCTCTTTGCATAACCTGCATCATCCAGCTGATATGAGTCCGCAAATCGGGCCAAGTTAGTAAACTCCCGGTGGTACTCCAGAACTGTCCGGCTCCCCTGCCTCAACTGCAGGAATTTGTCCTCCAACTCGTCTCTTGCGGACTGCGGCACAAAATGCTCCAGCAGAGCTGCCTTGAAATTATCCCAAGAAACATCTGCAGCCTCTAGTCCCGCAAATGATGTGTCCAGTAGTGACTTCCACCATCTCTTTGCATAGGACTCCAAGCATGAGACCACCAGTGGCACCTCCATCTCTGTCGGGCACTGAATCCCTGTCAGCATCTCCTCCATGATGTCCACCCACTCCTCAGTCCTCACAACTGCCTTCATCCCAAAGTATGATGGAGGAGAGAGACCTCGAAAGACGCTCAACCAGTTGGCCCCAGGGTTTGGCTGAGGAGTCGGTGCCTGTTGTGCCTTGAATGTCTCCAGTATGGCAGTCATTGTTTTTCCCATCTCCGTTTGCTGGAACGGAGTCGGAGCCGGTGGTGATGGAATGACGTTTGGAGTTGGAGGGACTCCATGCTCCGGTATAGGGTTTGTCGCAGGCTACACAAAAAAAATTACACTCGTAAGGGACTTGGCTAGATAATATTCAATTAAGAGTGAACTTTTTCATGTGATTCCCCATATTGGCACACCATTGCTTCCGCTGCTTAGTTTGTCCTCAAACTAAACCCACGCGGGGTGGCACTGGGTTTGTGGACTTCTTTTCTTCGGATCGAGGTTTGCTCTGATACCACTTTGTAAGACCCCATTTTTTTCTTGAAAACCCAGGTCTTATGCCCAGAACCACCGCTTTGCAGTGACACCCTCGCTCGGGAAGGTCATCACTACAAAACGCCGATCCTGCCGGCCATGTCGATCACAAAAGAAGTAAAGTTTAAACAACTTAAAGAAGTTCAAGTCCACATCACATAGAAATTAAAGCCATCAAAAGAAATGTCCACATACAGTAACCGAATAAAAGATAACAGAAATAATAAAGGGTTCCTGCCCGATACATCAATTCCTCACTACAATTTCACTCGCGGAAGCATAATCTACTAAAGCTACCAAGACACTCACGGATCCAGTCATCGGTGCTCCCGTGCTAGACTATCCCGCCTCCATCTGCACCGGCCTATGATGCTGCAGCATCTCCTCGGTCCCCTAAAATGATAAGGTCCACCGACCGTTAGTCAAAAAGACTAAGCAAATCCCCCACCACTCTTCCGGTGACTCCAGGCACCGGGTGGGAGGAATGAAGCGGAGGACAACAAGGGGTATAATCAAGAGCAGGTGACAGTGAGCCTAACTACGGAAGGGTTTATTGGTAAGCAATATATAGTACAATGAGTAAAGCAGTAGTAAGTAAAACAGTAGCAAGTAAGCAGTGGTAATAAGCAAAGCAGTAGTAAAGAAATGTAACCTTGATTTATAGGAATGCCCACACAAATCTATAGACCAAGGGGTCATTTTGCAGGGCCTATCGTATAAAAAGTCTCATAACCAATTTATACGATAGGCGTAAGGGTTGAAATGCAATGGTATGCTATGTCATGCAAAGTATGTAGTTTAATGTTATGTTCATACAAGTACAACTCACACACTACGACTCTATGCGCACAGATCTTTAGTTTCCCCTTTTTGGAGCTAGAAAAACTTCCAGGATACTTCCGTAGTGGCAAAAACAAGCAGTATGTTGGGCCTCGCCCACCTCTAAGTTGGTATTTTCACTACCTAACCTAGATCTACCGTACGCCTCAACGCTAAAAACATAACAGCGGAGCTCCTGCGTACTCTTGCTGGCCAGTACACCATACTTTTCTTGGTAAAGGGTTATCCACACTTACCGAGCCAAAGTACCAACGTCGATGCAACGACCGTCAACACAAAAGGCCCACCACATTATGCACATACACTTATGAGTCCTACTATATCCCGAGCCATCGGCTCGCCGGATCAACCCGTTCGTACCGACAAGCATTACTGAGTCACAAGCTCACCGGACTGTGAAATTTTCCGTAGATCTAGGAGTGAGCAGGAATTGTACAACTCAAAGTTACAGCCAACAACTAGAAGCACATGAAGCAAAGCAATCTTTATTGATAATAGCAGAAATCTTCATTACAGAGCAAGGTATACATGGCGAGACATGATTTCGCCAGTACACAAAACCAAAGGGAAAAATACAATGCTGAAGGAAAGATAACTGGCGGTCTGAACAAGAGAGACCGCCAAACCGTGCAGCCAGGGTGTTCGCGCGACTAAAAAAGGAGACCGCGCGAACAGACTGCCGATGAATTGATCAACACCACTAAAGCCGCGACCTCCCGAACTCCACTGATTCTCCCGAACTCCAGCAACCAGCACAGCAAGCCGCAAGACCGCCCGAACACCTTAGAAGAAGAGGTGCCCGCTGATGTCCGCACAATCCGCAGAAGCTGCACAAGGAAAGTTCAATCAGCAAACCGGTCGGTCACAAAAACGAGACCGCAAGAAATATGCGCGAGCTCAGCTTACACTTGTGTGATAATTTTGCTGCTATAGTGACTCCTATTTATAGGCGTGGAACCAGATCCAGTCACCAACCTATGAGATAGAGTCACTGCCCTGACCGCGCCACTATGATTGGTCAACCCACGCGGTTAGCAGATCGCTCTGTGCTTAGTGAGCTCGCCGGCTTCAACCCTGACCAGGAGATCGCCACTCCTCCAAGAAGCCGCGCGATCATGACAACTCGCCCGGTCATGACGCCCACCACTAGTGTTCGCATATACGAGACCTCCTCCAGAGACTGCGAACACAGCCAAGTCGACTAAGGCAATAGCCCGCCAAGTCGACCAACAACAGTGACCGCATACACCAGCAGATCACCAAGGGACCAGCTTATGCGAACACAAAGGGGAGACCGCGCGACTAAGAAGATCTTAGTCAGCGCGCACCACCACGAACCCGGACAGTCACGAGACCACACTTCTCGATACCAGAATGGCCATCCTGTGTGGTTACCACGAACCTGACCGCACAGAACAGAAACAGCCCGCCACGCGGTCACACGAACCAGACCGCGCGGCCTCACCTCGGCAGCCTTGGACAAAGAACGGCGGTCAGGCCAAATAGACTGCGGCTAGACCGAATAGGTCTGACTAGTATAAGAGACCGCGAGATCGCGCGGTTAGACTAGACCGCGCGACTACCTCCTAGACCGCCAACTTCCACTTCAACATTTTCAACACAGACTAACTAGTCTGCTACCACAACCACCGAGCCTACCGCTAGTAAAACTAAACTAACTAACCTCCCATGACCACTGGGTGTGGGTGCGTGCATTATTAAGTTAATCTTGCACTGCCATTTATTCCTACATCTTAGAGTTAACCATGGACTTCCCGAGGACTACCCTGTGAGGGGCTCGCTACGGTACTAGGAACCATAATGGAATGACACCTCAAAGTTCCCTTCCCAAGGTACTTAGTGTTTATTAGTGACTACCCATAGGTATACCCTTCCTATCATTACACTTGGACTATCCTACGTATTTTATGGCCTTCTAAGGGAAAAGGCGATCTTTCGTCGGTCCCGAACACGATCTTACCCCTTAGCTTATCGGGTACACCCAACATATAGACCCCTAATGATGACCTCACATCTTCTCTACCAGACTAGGTACACCATCTATCTTACATTCCCACCTAAAGATCCACAAATTACTCAAGTTTTACAATTTTACTATACGCAGACCAAATGTGTTATATGAGTTGCATAAGAGGAGGTACCCCAAATATTCATCCAACTGACTCAAGATTATTACTGGGAGTCTATTATGATATTCTAAGACTAAATCCAGAGGATCATATTTTTCCTTAATTATTTAATATTTATTTTAATTTCTCCAACATTTGCCAAGCATGAAAATGAACATGAAGTGTAAGGTATTCTTATGATATGACCCCCATAAAATTATGGTAAATCTATAGTGTCAAAATAACAGTAAATACATGACATCCCAATTTTGCAGTAAGGGGTTGGCCTCTAAATATGATATTGAACAATTATTCCAAACTAGAATTTTAAGAAGGAACCACCAAAAATACTTGTTTAATAAATATGGAAAAATTACCTGACCTTCATATTAATCAGAAAAGTCTACTGGCCAAATTTAAGATTTTATCAAGACAAATTAATCACATAAATAAATATTCCAAGAAAACTTATAGTAGGGAAAATCATGAAGGAACCTATTGATAAATCATTCCAAAAATTATACAAAAATTCAGAGAGTCTTCTATTGCCCTAAAATATCCTACCACCAAGCTTCATAATTTTCCAGAGAATATTTGACCCTTAATTATTTATTTCATTCTTAAGACCAAAAGGATGACTTGTGAATGAAGTACTAAATAAATTAATTCCATAATTACCCAAAAATTACCAGAGGTCTATTACATGATTATGAGGGTGCCACCAAATTTTCATTACCATCCAAGGTTAATTGAGCACATAAACTTCTCTCACAAGGAGGCTCCCAAAAATGGTTATAACCTAAATCAGATGGAATAATAGGTCCTAAAATTCTCTTAAAATTTCCTATGAAATATTTACACCCCATGAACTTATCTACCAAGTTTTAAGACCATCCAAGGACATATGCTCATATGTCCTTCACAAGGCTTAAAGTGCAACCCTAAAGTTAAAACTAGGGTCCTAGGGCATATCCACCCCAAATCACCCCAATTTACTCATGGGGGTGTCTTATGTGACCCTAAACCAGTGGCCAAAGTTTCACACCACATGGATGAGGTTTGACCACTTAATTCCACCATGTGCACTTTTAACCTAATTTAACCTAGTTTGACCAAACTTGGGTTAATCAATTGCCCAACCAAATCAGTCCCAATTGGGCTGAAATTTTTACCAGGGTCATTTAATAACCCTAAAGAGCACCCACCAAAATATGGAGGGGATTGGAGGTAATTAGACTCTATAATTAAATAATATGTGTATTATGAAATTATTACAAAAACCTTAGGAAAATGTTCTCCTAAAATTGCCATCCTTGGATATGTTAAGGGGGTTGGTACAAATATCCTAGGTTTCAGTTTTCATGCCCATAGCATTTCCCTACAAAACTTTATTCAAGAAAAGGTGACTGCCCTAGCCTTGGGACCAGTCCTATCAAAATGGCTCTACAGGGAGATACACTGCTTCTATTGGGCTGATAAAAATTTCATTTAAACTACACACCCAAGGCTACAATATTGATGTTGGGCACTTTTTCATCAGAGGGGCTCTAGTATTTTAAATAATTAAAACAAAGCACAGCATAATAGGTGACAGAAATGTACATTACTTGATTATTAAAATCATTTGGTCTGCGCCTAGCAGATCCCGTCAGATCGGACGGTTGTCCATCATCATCCCCAATCGTTGGATGGCCCACAGAATCCCATCTTGGGAGCCTTTGTGGGTTGATTTCCCGGCCACCCACACCTCTCCCCGTCCGGCAAGTGCCATCACCACCACCGTTGAGGTGGTGGCCAGCGATAGGAGGTCCTTTGCAAATCGGTGGTGGCCAGAGTAGGGGTTTCGGGGAGGGAAAGAGGGATCAAAACGAGTTCTTTTGGAAGCATGATTCGAGCCCAATTGAGCTCGAATCAAGCCCCAAATCATTCGAGAATCTAGCACTAGGAAAGGGGAAGCGGATCAGACCTGTGTGGGGGCCTGGAATCACGTATTCCGGCGAGTCGCCATTGACGGAGGTGGTGCTTTCGGTGTCATGTCTATCTAGGCTTTTGGTGCTTGATTTCTTCGGGGAATAGGGGGGTTTCATTCCTCTCCGACTCCTGAAGGTGTTAAGGAGTTGAATTGGGGGAGGGGAGGAGCCAAACCATCAATTACCATTAATGGCCATGAAGGAGGATTTCGACCACCTTGATTTCCCTTGATTCAGCCACCTTGGTGAGCTGGAAAATGCTCTAAATTCCTTGTAACTGCCAGGGGGGGTGAATCCCCAGCAATTGGGGCTTAATTGGCCATGAATGCCATTATTCTCCTCTCTCTCCACCATTTTTTGGGGAAATGGAGCTTTCTCTCTCCTGTCCGAATTCCTTGAAATTGAATGGCCAATTTAGTAGCATTCAACCCCCATTAGGTGGTGGACCACCTCAATTGAGTCTAGCTCAAGTGGATTGGGTTCAATTTGAGCAAAATAGGGATTTTGACCTAAAATTATGGTTGAGTTGACTTTGGTCAATTTGACCACTTAGTTTGACCACAATGGGTGGGTAGTGAGCTATTAAGGGTTAGGAAGGTCTAGGTGGAGTCAATTTGGCAAGGTGATGGTCAATTGACCCTTAATAGGTCACTTTGACCAAAATAAGGGTAGGGTTGACTTTTGTAAAATTGGCTAAACTGGAGGCCCCATGATGGGGCCTTTTGGTCCATTGGGTCCCTAGTATCCTTATAAGGTTAGGGGTAAGGTCAATTTGGCATGGTGAAGGCCAATTGGCCCTAATTAAGCTACTTTGACCAATTTAGGGTTATGGTTGACTTTGGTCAACTTGGCCTCTTTGGTTGACCCCAATGGGTCCCGGGTGCTCTAAGGGGACCCCTAATGAGTTAGGGATGTTATGGTGGTGTCAAAAGATCAAAGAGAGGCCCTAAAGTCCAACCATAGGCTTGGTATTTGGAAATTACTATTTGTAGACCACTTGAGTTTTCTCCTTCTTACCTAAGTTCACTTGGTCATAAGCTCTTCCTATGGTTTTCTCATGACCTAGTCATGACAAAACCAACATGGGGGTCTAGTTGTTGGGGGGGGATGTTACATAACCGATTCAATTGAACCCATGTAGGAGCTTAGGCCGGGTCATCGAAATCCACGACCCGACCTCCACCCCATAATGGTGGTCATTTTGAGAAATAACTGTTTTTGGTAGCATTGTGCTTCGCCACAATGCAGGAGTAGTTTAATGAGCATGCACACTTCGAATTGACTTCTATCAGCTGCATTAGACTCATATGGTCGATACGAGTGCAACGAAACTCGTTTCGTTCCAATCCGAGGTCATTTGGTGAAAGTTACCATTTTGAGTACCGTAGCACGTGACGACGATGCTATTTTAGTATATTAAGCATACGTGCTCTAAATCAACTTCTGTCCATTGCGTTAGACTCGTATGGTCGATATGAGTGCAGCATAACTCATTCTGTTCCAATTCAAGGTCATTTGCTAAAAGTGTCCATTTTGAGTACCGTAACGCGTCACGACGATGCTATTTTTTTAGTATATTGAGCATATGTGCTTCGAATCGACTTTTTTCGGTTGCATTAAACTTTTATGGTTGATACAAGTGCAACAGAACTTATTTCGTTCTAATCCGAGGTCATTTGGTGAAAGTGACCATTTTGAGTACTGTAGCACATCACGATGACGCGATTTTAGTATACTAAGCATACTTGCTCTGAATCGGCTACCATCAGTTGCGTTAGAGTCGTATGGTCGATACGAGTGCAACTGAATCCGTTTCATTCCAATCCGTGTTCATTTGGTGAAAGCGACCATTTTGAGTACCGTAGCGCGTCACGACGATGTTAGTGTAGTATATTGAGCATACATGCTCGAAATCAACTTCCGTAAGTTATATTAGACTCGTATGGTCAATACGAGTGCAGTGAAACTCGTTTCGTTTCAATCCGAGATCATTTGGATAAAATGACTATTTTGAGTAACGTCGAGCGTCGAACCAACGCCAAAATAGCTTAATGAGCAAATGAACTCTGAATTGAATTATGTTAGTTGCATTAGATTCTTATAACCGATACAATTGCAACGGAATTTGTTTCGCTCATTTCTGATGTCATTTAGTCAAGTAAATAAAATAATGCTCGTAAAATATATGACACCTCGAGATACGTGAATGTTTAAATCCAACCCCATCACATCATTGATGACCCGACACTCGACGACGCAGACCCATGTTGACTTTGACCCAAATTATGGGACCTACTTAGGGTTGACCTTGGTCAACCCTCTTATAAGAGGTGAATTTTTGGATCTTGAAACCCTTCCCACTAAAGCTCACTCAGCCCAAGCCACCCTCATCATATGATTATAATTGGCACTAATCCCAAGATGGCAAGTAGTGGGATCATATTTTTTATTTGGCATGGATCCAATGTATTTTTTGGATCCTAAACACTCCCACTCTCTCTCTCTCTCCCTAACATAAGATCAAGGATAACCTAAGTACAACCATGCCTCAAGATGATGCCAGCTACCCCAAATAAGTATCACCCTCTCCCCTGATGATGACAGCTGCCCCCTATGCCAACTGAAGTTGGCTAAACCCAACCATGGTTCTACCATTAACTGAGAGAGAGAAGGAGAGGGAGGGACCTTTGGCTGGGCTATTTAAAGGCCTCCCCTGACCAAGCTTTGGGCAGGAGACCCCCACCCTCCCAAACGAGCCGAGCCCAGTCACCCTGATCCCCTGCCAACGCCAGAGAAGATGAGCTCGAGCCCACCACCTCCTCCCAAAACCACTCATATTAGCAGTAATTGGAAGGGCCCCCAAGGTCGTTTAACCCTCTGGGGGAGCCGCAGACGTCCATGGAGGGAGGAGAAATCCTCTCTAATAGGGAAGGAGGCGGAGGCACCACCGGAAAGTGAGCTCTGGCGGTGTCCGCTAACCTTTAGCCTGCAACACCTCCTCCCGGCGGCCAGCGGCAGCTCCAGGACACCGGACCACCACTGGGATGTGCGCCTACCTCTAGCAAGCCGGACGGAGGCGGTGACACGCCAATTCGTCGGCTGGCCGGCGGTGGCGATAGCCCGTAAGCTCTCAGCCACCGCACCCTACAGCTACCGTGGGATCTTATTATTATGATCCAACATTGTTGATTTCCTGGGCAATGATTAGCCCACCACACAACGGATCTGTTCCAGATTCGTTGTGGGGTCCCCTTTGCTCATGACATGGCTCGATCTCAGCTGACAGATCCACTCCAAGATCTGTGAAGGGGGTTATTACTTGCAGGTATGATTTTGATTTTTCTATGTCCAAACAAGAGCTCAAACAAGGAAACTTCAAACATGAAAGTTGTAGGTAGGGATAAGAGCTACCTTCAAAAAATTTTGGGACCATTATATATTTTCAGTATTTAAAAAGGTGGGTAAAATATCTGTTTTTAAATTAGCTGAGGGCTTAAAATTTGATGAAAATTTCTGAAATAATTAGGGAACCTCTACAGAACTAACCTTTAACCACTATAATTATTTGAGAATTTTTAAAAAAAGGTTTACTATTTCTAGATAATTAAAACCATTATTTTAAATTAATAGAGAATTACTCTGTCCTTCAATTGGTCTCCAAATATTATGGGAAGTATGAGGGGCTTATTCAGACCCTCGAAAAAAGTTTGGGAATTTTTAAAGTATTCATGCTATGTTTGGAGTTTTAATAGCTCCTATGAGAGGACGAATAAATTAACTAAGCCTATTTTAATACTTCAAGAGGCCCTGGAGAATATATGGTAGCACTTTAAGGGCATGATAAACCCATGACTAAAGTTTGACAATTTTCTGAGTTAGTTACTATTTTAGCTGATTTAAAATATGGCAAACCTATAAAATAAAATAGAGGGGACCGTTTAGATGACGGGGAGATGATGCAAGCAACCCAAAACTCTAGTTGCTCGGATAATTTAGAGTTGACCTGAAGACAAGACATTCCTTCAGGGTAAACCCTAAATAGTACTGAACTGGTTGCCTCTTTTTGGAGCAGAGCGGACAGATCGATGTTTTAGCTTTTATTTTAGTGTTGCCTATAATGTAAAGTTGACCTGAAGACGAGACATTCCTTCAGGGTCAACACTAAATAGTACCAAACTGACCACCGCTTTTTGTAGTAGATTGGATATTTCGACATTTTGGCTTTTATTTCAGTATTACCTATAATTTAGAGTTGACCTGAAGACGAGACATTCCTTCAGGGTAAACCCTAAATAGTACCAAACTGGCCTTCGCTTTTTGGAGCAGGCGGACAGATCTATGTTTTGGCATTTATTTTAGTATCGCCTATAATTTAGAGTTGACTTGAAGAGGTGACATTCCTTTATGGTCAACCCTAAATAGTACTGAACTAGCAGCTGCTTTTTGGAGCAAAGCGGACAGATCGATGTTTTAGCTTTTATTTCAGTGTTCCCTGTAATTTAGAGTTGACCTAAAGATGAGACATTCCTTCAGGGTCAACCCTAAATAGTATCGAACTGACCGCCGTTTTTGGAGTAGAGCGGACAAATTGATGTTATAGCTTTTATTTCAGTGTTGTCTATAATTTAGAGTTGACCTGAAGATGAGACATTCCTTTAGTGTCAACCCTAAATAGTACTGAACTGGCCACCGCTTTTTGGAGCAGAGCGGACAGATTGATGTATTAGCTTTTATTTCAGTGTTGTCTATAATTTTGAGTTGACCTGAAGGTAAGACATTCGTTCTGTGTCAACCCTAAATAGTACCGAATTGTCCGTTGCTTTTTAGAGCAGAGCAGACAGATCGATGTTTTGGCTTTTATTTCAGTATTGCCTATAATTTAGAGTTGAACTGAAGACGAGACATTCCTTCAGGGTCAACCCTGAATAGTATCGAACTGGACGCCGCTTTTTAGAGCAGAGCGGACAGATAGATGTTTTATCTTTTATTTCAGTGTTGCCTATAATTTAGAGTTGACTTGAAGATGAGACATTCCTTCAGGGTCAACCCTAAATAGTACCGAACTGGCCACCGCTTTTTGGAGCAGAGTGGATAGATCGATGTTGTAACTTTTATTTCATTGTTTCCTATAATTTAGAGTTGACCTGAAGACGATACATTCGTTTAGGGTCAACCCTAAATCGTACCGAACTGGCCGCCGCTTTTTGGAGCAGAGCGAACAGATCAATGTTTTGGATTTTATTTCAGTATTTTCTATAATTTAGAGTTGACCTGAAGACGTGACATTCCTTCAGGGTCAACCCTAAATAGTACCGAACTGGCCGACGCTTTTTGGTGCAGAGCGTACAGATCGATGTTTTGGCTTTTATTTCAGTATCCCCTATAATTTAGAGTTGACCTGAAGACGAAACATTTCTTCAGGGTCAACCCTAAATAGTGCAGAAATGGCCGCCACTTTTTGGAGTAGAGTGGACGGATTGATATTTTTAGCTTTTATTTCAGTATTGCATATAATTTAGAGTTGACCTGAAGATGAGACATTTCTTTAGGGTCAACCCTAAATAGCACCGAAGTGGTCGTCGCTTTTCGAAGCAGAGTAGACAGATCGATGTTTCAGCTTTTATTTCAGTGTTCCCTAAAATTTAGAGTTAACCTGAAGACGAGACATTCCTTCAGGGCCAGCACTAAATAGTACCAAACTGGCCGCCGCTTTTCGGAGCAGAGCGGAGAGATTAATGTTTTGGCCTTTATTTTAGTGTTGCCTATAATTTAGAGTTGACCTGAAGACGAGACATTCCTTCAGGGTCAACCCTAAATAGTACCAAGCTGGCCGCCACTTTTTGGAGTAGAGCGGACAGATCGATGTTTTGGCTTTTATTTCAGTATTGCCTATATTTTATAGCTGACCTGAAGATGAGACATTCCTTTAGGGTCAATCCTAAATAGTGCCGAACTGGCCACAACTCTCGAGTCAAGTGGACAGTTCGATGTTTTGGTTTTTATTTTAGAATTGCTTATAATGTAGAGTTGACCTAGAGGTGGAAAAATTCCTTAAGATCAACCCCTACTAACCCTGAACTCGATCAACTCTTTGTTCAGATAGCAATGTCATTGAGTTTGAAGCCCTAATTTCTTGCCTGAGATATTTAAATATCAACTAGGACAAGCGATTGATTGGTTTAGCTTCTTGCATGCATATGTTTGAACTGAGGTTATTATTGTGAACAAATTGGTTCGTAACCCATCAAGCCATGGACTGGGTTTACCAGAGTCACATTGCTATATTTATGATTTATGAGTTTTTCGAGCGAGATAAGGCTCCAACCTTTGACTAAATCCTTTGGTACCTTGACGATGGCCTTGTTTGACTTATGAAAGTATCGATTCCAAATGACTTAATTTCTATCGCCCAGTATTCTATGATGTAATCGCCTTTAATAGGAACTATATAGCAATAATGGGAAATATCCCTACAGTGATCTAAATGTTGCCCTCAATGAATTGTGCCTTCGATAATTATTCATAAGGGAATGTATTGTGCCTTTGAGAATTATTCCTAAGGGAAAATATTGTGCCTCAGAGAAATACTCCTACGCGAATATATTGTGCCTTCGAGAAATATTCATAAGGAAATATATTGTATCTTCGAGAATTATTCCTAAGTGAATATTTTATGACTTCGAGAATTATTCCTAAGGGAATATATTGTGCCTTCAAGAATTATTCCTAAGGGAATACCTTGTGCCTCCGAGAAATACTCCTACCCGAATATATTGTGCCTCCGAGAATTATTCCTAAGGGAATATATTGTGCCTTGGAGAATTATTACTATGGGAATACCTTGTACCTTCAAGAAATACTCCTACCCGGATATATTGTGCCTTCGAGAATTATTCCTAAGGGAATATATTGTGCTTTTGAGAATGATTCCTACGGGAATACCTTTTGCCTCCGAGAAATACTCTTAAGGGAATATATTGTGCCTTCGAGAATTATTACTAAAGGAATATATTGTGCCTCTGAGAAATACTCCTACGCTAATATATTGTGCCTTCGAGAATTATTCCTAAAGGAATATATTGTGCCTTCGAGAATTATTCCTATGGGAATTTCTTGTGCCTCCGAGAAATATTCCTAAGGGAATATATCGCGCCTTCGAGAAATTGTGCCTTGGGGAGAAAATTGGATGGCTGACGAGTTAGGGTTTGTTTGGGAGAGCTCTGGCGGATTGAGAAGTGATTTTTCAACCTCCAGAGATGTTATTTAGGTGTTTGGAAGAGCTCTCCTAAAGTGCTCTTTGGGAAGCACTTATTTTAAATACCCATTATTATGGTTGATTGAGAATTCGGTTTGGTCCTACTTTTGCGGCTCACGAATCGCTCCCCGAGAAATGCTTCCCGTCCCGACTCCGCGCACTTAGCTCCCTCTCCATTTCCGATCTCATTCCTCTCTGGTGACCCTCTCTTCCTCCGACGAGTTGCTCCTCCATGGCCGGCGACCTTATCCATCTCCGGCGCTCGCTAACTCAACGAGCTTGCCTCCTGCTCCGTCGGACCACCACGCATCCGGATCTCCTCCAACTGATCCAAGGTTCTTCTCCGGTTGTTCCAGTCCAAGAAGCCATCGGCCTGCCATTTTTGGCAGCGAACCCCCCTCTCTTCCTCTATCTCTTCGGCCAAGTCCATTCCGGCCGAGATTTTTCGGCCAAGAAAACCTCCAGGACGAAACCAGCACCTCCTCTCCCTCTTCAGGTTTTCCGGCTTACCTTCAAGATCCGAGCAACTCCCCCTCCCGTGAGCCTCTTCCTCCAGCCACTCCCATTTCTCCATCTCTCTCTATATATTTTCCCTCCAGATCTCTCTCTACCTCTCTGTTTTTTTAAATCCAGAACTCACACCTCCATCTCTCTCACTCTCACTCTCATTTTCTCCCTCTCACAGCCATCTCATTAACCACCTGCCAAACATACAATCTATGACCAGGGAAGGGATGTTTTGTGCTTGTTTGTGAATGTGATTATGTGTTTGTGTGTGTGTGTGTGTGAATATGTATGTTTGTGTGTGAATATGTGTTTGTATGTTTGTGTGTGTATGTATGTTTGTGTATGTTTGTGTATATTGTATGTATATGTGTGTGTGTGTGGAGAACAATATATATTTTGATATGCTCCATTTATTGACATGTTTAAATGTTTGAGAACAATATATATTAATATTTTTGTTTAGAAAAAAAATAGCTCTCAAAAAGCTGTTCTACCAAACAGTCTTATATGAAAAAGCTTTGTTCAATCAGCGCTTATACATAGACCATCCAAACAGCCTGCAGTTATTCAAAACAGCTCCTCAAAGAGCTCTGTCTAAAGAGCTCTGTTCTATCAGCAGCTTTTCAATCCGCAACAGCTCTCCCAAACACACCCTTAGACTTTGAGGCAACCCGCATGAAGGACTGTCTGGGAAGACAACACATGCGAAACTAATAGAACTACATGGTTCTGAGACCGTATGCATGATGATATAGAGTACATAGGCGGTGGTCGCGAGCAGACTGCCACGACCCAATATAAGTCCAGATACTTCCTCCTTTAATGTTACACTATGCTTGATACTAATCGGGATCAAATTCTATTCGTGGTTCTGATAACTTATCATTGGCATAGGTGACAGGTGCGGGTGAGAGACAACACCCAGTGTGGAGGGAGCCATAAAGCAGGCTTCTTCAGATATATATTCGTTAGGCCGCATCTCCTTGTGTTGTTCGAGCTTGATTATTAGGGTATAATGTGGTAGAGAGAATGATGCTACTCATATAGGTCTTGAGTATTTTGTTTCTATGATAATTAATCTTCCGATATAGATCATTCCTTCCGCTAAATGCTATAAGGTGCACTCATTAATGGTGTCTTCCACTAGAAAATTGCTTCCCTACTCTGTTGGTGTGTAGTGACATTCACTTAGCATCACCTCTATGCGTGACAACAGAGTGTTCAAGGAAAGAGGTTGGAGAAGGAAGTGCCTTCACCCTTCATGGTCACTCAGGCATTGTGCATAAATGGTGGTGTGCGATAAGATTCTCCGGTCAGACCGCTGATTCCAGGAGGGGGGGTCTTACAGGTAACACCTACCACCGACACTAGATCACAGTTCTATTTAAAAGGCCACTCCACTCTTTCATTTCAAGCATGATCAAGCCACAATCCCTCGTCCCAGACATACAGAGCCCTGCTTACAACAATATTGAAGATCCAAAAGGAGAACTTGAAGGTAGAGTCCATCAATGCTCATTCTACCCAAAGCATGAATGTGATTACAACTCTGATCTCTCGCGTGCATTCATCATCGCCTTCAGATTTTCTCTATAGGAAGTTTTTAATACATAAATTTTATTTCTCTATCTTGTATTTTATCTTTTCTTTTGGTGACTACTTTTGTGTGACTGTAGTGAAATTCACCTGTGTTGGTGATTAGGTCTATGTGCGACTTAGGGAGGAATTTGCCTTGTGAGTTAAGCAACTAGATCTAGGGAGTAGGTCTAGGGTCGGCATGTTTCCTATCTAGGGAGAGATAGGATACGACCAATCGGTTCTTAGGGAGAAAGGTCGGTTTAGAAAACCCAAGAGTAAAAATCATGGCCTTGATTTCTAGCAATATTGAAATCACAATTTTGTAATTGATTTTGATGAAATAAAAATCATGTCTCTTTGTTTTCATTTATCAAACTATTATTTCTAAACTTTGTTATGAAGTAATTTAAAATTTTATAAAAGATAATTATTTACAAAAGATTTTTTATAACACCCTTTGTTGGTACAAAAACTATACCTACACAACTTCACGCTAAGGGACATAGAGGGGAAATTGATGAGTTGTCCATTACTTGTCAGTTGATGAATCGCATAAAAAGAGGGTCGTAGGGCGGCGAGAATAGACTTACCCACTGCGGCAAATACCACTTGCGGCGGACAATTTATAGATTAAAAATGGGCGGTTACAAGAGAGAAAGCTAATTGACAATAAGTGACTCAAAAGGTACAAGATTCAAGATCGCTTCCACAAGTGGCAAGCTTGAGGATTCGAATCAGCCTCCCTTCTGAGTACTATTTACCCCTATTTATAGGTGTAGGGGCCTGCCCAAATGGGCTGGCTCTAAAATTATGTGTTGCCTAAGATACAGGAGAACCAGACAGGAATGAGAGGTTACATGGGGTGCAAATACCAAGAAAATTAAAAGAAAAGAGATCCCTGACTGCATGGTTCAGCAGTCAATCTGGTGCATGATCTCTGTCTTTCATTTGGAGAACTACTGGAGAGACCTAAGCGGTATGGGAGGTCACCAAAATGCTAACCGCGTGGACTGACTTGAGATGAACAAAAAGCTAGTCGCGGGATCCCTATTTTCATGTTCTTGAGAACTTCAAAAATGTTCACTTTAACCGCGGAGATCACGCCATGCCATTAATGCTGAAAATTCTATAAATACGACAGTGAAGACTTGGAAATCCAGATCATTCTTCAGAAACAACAAATTTCTCTCACCTTGCAGTAAAGATGATCCAGATCACGGCGAACAAGGCCACCATGCACCTCTTGAAGAAGCTTGAGGGGATGTCTACGCAATCTTCTCCCTTGAAGAAAACTATACCTAAGAAAGATAGATGCGCGGTCACCACTGAGAACCCGCAAGCTGGAGAGAGTTCCAAGGTTGTAAAATCTACTATGACCGCAAAGGAGCCTGCTGCGGTAGAAAAATTGATGGAGGTCGGAGAGAGTTCTCTCCAAGTACCCAAGATAATTGAACCTGCCAAAGGGACTGATGCGGTCACGCCGGGCCCATCGCCTGACGTAGACATTGAAGGTACTCCTTCAGAACGGGTCGCTATGCAGCTGAGCGATACTGAGATAACCTTTGACCCATCTTAGACCCATATCAATCTTGCACTGGCCGCAGGTCTGACCACGCCGACGGCTACCACAGCCCAGTCGGATGGCGATCAGCAAGGCAACTTATCGGTTGATGATGTTGGCATAGATTCAGTTATGCTAAATATGAAGAAGGTTGCGACCGTTGCTAATCCGCTTAGGTAGCAGATTGACGTATGTCAAGATTTTGATGTTGTGGTTAGAAAATGGAAGCGGCTAACATCCACGTCATAAGAGAAAAATGAAGAAATAAAAGACAAGAAGAAAAAGACAAAGAAGAAGGAGAAGGAATTAACTGTAGAGACCGATGTGGTTAACCCTAATACTGTTGTTAATGAAGAGAGGGAGGTACTGCAATCTCCGGCTAAGACTCCTCCTGTTGATTATGAAGTGAAACATTCTGTCCGGGGCTCATCACCCATGGTAGATCCTTCCTTTTCTGAGGAGGTTGACAATGACTTAACCACACTTTTGGATGATGTTTTTCCTGAGGAAGATGAAAATAATTCTACAGTTAACTTGCAGGTTCCTAATAGTTCGAAGGCTGAGGCAGATGCCAAGGAAGCAACAATCTTGGAGGAGGAGGAGGAGAAGAAGAAGCACGAGGAAGCGCATGTTCAGCTGGCATTAGAGAAGGCCAGTCTGACCAGTGATGATGCGGTGATTCCTGCGGCTAAGAAGGCAAAAATTGATAAAGCAGTGGTTGACCAAGTGAAGGGCTTGGAATCTATTCGTTCTGGTAAGGCCCACGTGAGACCGCGACCTCCTATTGCTTCTAAGGGTTTTAAGCCCTTGCTTCCTGAGAAGCGACCAGAGATCAAAATCATCCCTCTAGATGATCTATTCCCAACGAGTAACGTCGATCTGAAACAAAGGAGAAAGAGAGGCGAGCAGTTCAATAACAACAACTCAAACAGATTGATTCTGAGTGGTTTAGGCCATCTTCTCGCGTAATGTTGACTGCACCTCCTGTGGTCACTAAAATCGTCGAAGAACCCCTGCGTACTTCCAATTTTGTTACCTTAGGAGTACAAAGTATATGTCTTCCCTGCATGCTATTTTTATCTTTAAAGCAGGAAAAGATTTCATACTGCACGGTTTTTACCTATTATCGTAGATGAAGAAGAAGAGCCTCTCTTGAAGATCTCATTAGCATTTAGAAAGATTCTAAGTCCATTGATCGAAGACGTTCAGAAATGCGGCAAAGAGAAAGAGCTCTTGAAGATCAAGTGCGATCTCAGGCTGCTGCTTTCGAGAAGGATATGAGAGAGATAAGGGAGATCCTTGAGGAGCAGACGAATGTCCAGATGCAGAAAAAATAGTTGCAGATGAAGGCTCACGCTGACCGCATCCGCAGGATGGAGAAGGATGCTGAGTACTATAAGGGGAAGGTCGTGGCCTTGACCGCTGATGCCAAAAGTACTAAGTGATTTGGTCCTCCAGTTATGGCGGCCAAGGCAGGAACATCTTCTATCGGTCAGCATGGAGAGTGGGTGACTCCGAATGGGGTCCCCTTAATTCCTCTTGACCGGATTGATAGGGATGTCTCCCGCCTCCATTGGTCAGCAATATATGGTAATCGCCATATGTCATAGACGCTGGCTTCTATAAATCAAATGCAGGAAGACATAACGCATATTGGGAGAGAGTGTGCGGTCTGAAAATTCTTAATTGTCTGCTTCTCATGTATTGAATTGAACTTTGTAAAATTTGTATTGTAATGACTTTGACTTTTCCTGTGTACAATATTAATTTCATTCGATATATGTTCAAATGCTATATTTTAATTACCTCTGAGATGTCTATTGACTGCTTCTGAGCAATTAGCATAGCTAAATATTATATATTTGATTTTTTATGAGTAATTTCCATCTGAGTTTAAGTAAATGGACCATGCGGTATGATAACTGATCGCATAGTTAGGCTGCTAAATACTTGATATTTGTGATGAATAACAGTCTCCTTCTGAGCTTAAGTGAATGGACCGTGCAACCTGATAGCTAGTCATGCAGTTAGGCTATTTTAGGGTTTCCCTTAGAGTTCTATAAATATGGCTAAGCAAGGAATAAGAATGAAGAATTCGTTGATATAGCCGAAGCAGAAATCCAGGTGGTTTTCCACAATGGTAGCCGCGCGAGTAAACTTGAGTGATATTTTTTTGTTCGCAATTCACAAACCATCGAGACTGCCATTATTAGTATATAGAGAATTCTTAGTCGGGCATATGAATCAAAGGTAGAGGATCACATGACTTCCGCGAGAAGATGAAGGACTAAATACTGGTAGAGTGATCGCGATTCCCATCGATCACTTTGACTTTGGCTTTGGATTTCCTCTCCCCTGGAAGGCTATAACAAATTTTGACCAATACAGAGTGGTTCCCCGCCAGTTGTCATCCAATTCGATTGTTGTTATATTTTCCTACATAGCATATCTGCGGTCAGAGCGAGTTCATTTCACTATGGATATTTCCGAAGTGTCTTCATCATGCGAGCTATAAAAGAAGGAAAGAAAAATTCTAGGGTCTTCTTTATTTTGGCTGCACCGGCATAAAAGTGGTCCATTTGTCGAACAAAGTTCTTAACTGGACTAAAAGTTTTCTGATTTTTGAAGGAGACTTCGGTGGCCTGACTGTCTGGCCAGAAGGCAGTAACAATTATGCATTCAAATCCCTAAGGGAGTTATCGGATATTGAGGAGAAGATCTTAAACTTCTGAGCAGTTAAATATACAACATTATGTTTCATTACTCGATGAGGTCGTTGACATATCAATTGAAGACAGTAAGTTATATCCTGCAAGGAAGCTTTAGATAACCGCATTTAACCGCAAGTTTATGTTAATAATTTCTATCTTACTTTTCAGCGATCTTATAAGTACCGGAAAATAAGCCGTTGAGACCGGAAGGAGAAGTATTGACTCAAAGAGAAATGAGGAAGAAAAGAGATAAGGAGAGGTTTTCTCAAGAGATCGCCGGGGAGGCGAGCTCTTCAACCGTTGCTTATTACTTTTCCAATGTCTGCAAGGGGGTCAAGGACCTTGCCGACATACCTCTTCTGCACTGGGATCGAAAGGGGAAGAAGCTATAGGTCTCCACATCTCTTCCCGCATGGAATAGTGACTGTATTAGCCGCCATGCTACTGTAATCCCAGATGTTCTCTATGGAAAGAAGAACATGGCAGAGATGAAGGAGATTCCCCACGAATACTTCGCAGCTACAGCCGCTCAAGCCTCATTAAGGAGCATTGTAATGAACCATTACCTAGGTCGACTACATCGTTCATCACTGAAGACAATATCTAGTTTAGAAGAGAAGTTATAGGTGAGAGAATAACTTTCTACTCGCGCGGTTAGGAATTTATCTTAACCCGTCGATCTAATTAAATATTTATTGCAGAATGCTTACAACCCAGATAATCACGTCCTGTAAAAGGTAATTTTACACATTGTCAGGAAACTATTGAAGATGCGGTCTCGCGGCTAAAGGACCAAGGTTACTTCAAAGAGGACCTTAAAAATGTCAAGTTTGAGGACTTGTTCCCAAACTTGGCAGATTATGGGACAAAATCGGACATCGCGGTCTTAGATGATGAAGAGGCATGTGAAGCAGTTAACGAGGAAGATGATGATCAGGAAAATGAAGATATTCAAGAAGAGAAGGGAGAAGATGCTGAAATTGAAGAAGAAGGGGAGAAAGTAGAGGACAAAGAAGACGAGAAGGACTCGTGGTCAGGAAGTGAAAGAAAATATGTTGTTTCTCACTCTGGCTCAAGCTCCTCTTCTAGCTCTGGTTCTAGTTCTGTCTCTCAAGCTCTTATGACAGTTCATCTGAGGAACCTCCAGCCAAGAGGAAGAAGAAGAAGAAGAAAGAAAGTGACGAGTGAAGCTTGCATAGATAGATTCTCTACAATATAATTTTTTATTTTTGAAAACGGCGTGGTCTGGATTTTGTTAGTCGCACGATTCAAACACTTGTAATTTTATTTTGATATGAAGTCAAAGAAACTCTTTGTTACCCTTCTTGTTGTGATTTCATTACCTCTACCATGCTCTTTCTGATGTCTTCTATCATAACTCCCCTAATATAATTGGTTATATTTTATTTTAATTGTGTAACCACAATACTTAAGACTAGAGATTCTTCATAGTTGCTTTTGTGAAATATATAATCGATCCACAGAGTCAAGACGATCACCTTTATAAGAATTTACTTAGAAAAATTATCTTTCTGGCTCCCATATAGTTCGCTTGACACCTTCTTGATAAATCAAACTGCGCGGTCAGACACATAAGTATTTGCCAATATTATATGAACCTCCCATGTCAAGTGTATTGTAGGTACCAATCACTTTCAGAATTTTAATTCATAATTTTTAGCTGCATTGTGAGTTCTTGAAGACATCCAAGATGATAAATCTTCAGCAGTGACTCCTGAATGGAAAAATAAAGCAATGTGATAGGAAATCCAATATCTTTAGAGACCGTCAATAGAGGGATTATTTCTGATCACATATATAGAGATTTCAATCCATGCTATAAAGAAATCCAGTGTAATAATATTTCTAACTCCATGATCAGAAATTCATAAGAACATTTAGTTAGCACTTTTAGCTGTATAAAAGATGGAATCCAGAAGAATATATGACCAGAGAAACCTAAAGTTATAAATTGTATAACCAGTAGTTTAGGATTGAAGTCCAAAAAATTGAATATACAGGAATCTAGAGATCTGGGAATGTTGAATGATACATAGAATTTTACGGTACTTGAAATAATCGTGACCAACAAATAATCGCATAACTATTCCGTGTGTTTGGGTACAATCTATGGTCAATATCTTCCTCTCACAGGTAGTATTATTCTAATCCAACATTAGTTTTAACTAACATGACAATCAATCCACTATCAGATAGAAACCTACGATGAAAAGGTATTAGTTGCAATTAACAATCAATCAACCATTTGTAGTATGTAACAATCAATCAACTATTGGTTGCATGTAACAATCAATACACTCTTGGTTGTATGTAACAATCAATCAACCATTCGTAGTATGTAACAATCAATCAACTATTTGGTGTATGTAACAATCAATCAACTATTGGTTGTAGCCAGAATCAATCAATTATTGGTTATATGCAACAAACAATCAACTATTGGTCATCATAAGGTATAACGATGGGCCACCACTACAAATATGTGAACCATTCTTGCGGATGTGGTCTAGGTGTATTTTTATGACCCGATAAGTAATCATAGGTGATATTATATCAACACATTGCACTCACATCTCACTTCAACTCTTCATTTCAATATATGTCAGAGGTGGTATATCCACGCATTACCGTCAAATATCACTTCAACTCTTCATTTCCATATATGTTAATGCAAAAAATAAAGTGATGAAGAAAATTTAAAACACTCTTGAATAATTATTGGTGATAAAGGATAGGGATATGAACTTAAATGAATTCGACTACTGAGAAGACCATTGTACGTAATGACTGTTGTAGATAGAACTTGGTTCATTTCTATATCTGTTACAAGTAAAACTAAAAAGAAAAGATGCAGGAAACTCAGAACAAATGGGAGATATACAAAACACAAGTAAGAAAGACAAGCTACTTCATCTCTACTCTATGCATCCTTATTATTGAGGGAAACATTCTTCGCATGTACCTTTGCATTTGCTGGAGGAAGGATCATTATAAAATTATTAAGTAATATTGTCCTATAATTTTCCTGCCTTTAATAATTTATCTACCATCTTCTGAAGAGCACGTCAATTTCATGTATCATGACCAATATCCCAATGATATTTGCAGAAGAATTCTTTATTGCAATTTTCAACCTTAAACATTCTCATAGGACGTGGTCTTTTGAATTCTAGCATATTTTGAATAACAGGAAGAACCTTTCCATGTGGAGATTTGTCTGAGTAGATCCTTCTGAGTTATTTTCATATTCAAGTGATCTAGGATCATAAGATCGGATGGGACAGACTTCCAGGTATGCATGTGTCATATTCTGATGTAGAGACTGTGTAGGTAAATTTTGAGGAGGGAAATAAGATCTAAAATGCTTTGCTTGTGGGAGATTTTGTGATGAAGACGAATGTTGATGATATAAATTTCTCTGCTGTTGTTGAGCCATCAAGTTTAGAGAAGAAATAAAGTTGGGGTTCATTGCCTTAGCTTCAATAAACTGATTTGCTATATTGATGAGGTGCCCATAAGACCTGGGTGGGTTTTGGCTAACTTCACATTTCAAAAACCTTTCTTGCAATCCATATATCAGGGCAAATTGATACATGTTCTGGTCAACATCAACAATGTCAAGATTTTTTTTTGGAATTTGTCGACGAAGTGAGCAAGAGACTCACTATCTTCTTGCTTAATCTGAAAAAGAGCTGTCGGGCCTCTCTCGCTTTTTGGAGGTAGCGAACCTTAAAAGAAGTTCTTTTTGAAGGCCCATAAAGCAAGTAACTGATTAAGGTAGAAACTTATAGAACCATTCTCTATCTTGACCATCAAAGGACGTAACAAGTAGCTTGCACCTGAGGCTATCTGATAAAGTTCTCATTGAAACAACCAACTCAAAAGCTTCGAGTTGAGCGACTGGATTGTCTCTCCCAGAGAATACTGGCAGATGTGGTTCTCTGAATCCATTAGGAACAGGTTCCCAATGGAATTGGTCAGAAAAAGGAGATGGTTCCTCCCAACCATCAACTGAAGGATTATCATGTCTTTCTTGGGAGTTTAGCACTCCTGCTAGACCTCCACGGATAGCTTCTATAAAGAAGTCACAGTGAGCAGCTGCAAACTCTTCACCTTGAGACCAATAGGAACTGCAGTCAGGACATCTAGAAAGACAGGAACAGGGAGAGCACCCAGAACTGGTGTTTTGACTAGAGGGGTCGCGGCCAGGGCAGTATGAGGAGCTAACCGCTGGGTAAACACAACTAGAGCTTGCATTATGTCATCAAGCTACTCTGCGGTCTCATGACGAGATTGCTCGAAGCGAAGCTTAAGGGCTTCCAGAACCTCTATGGTGACCACACCACCTTGGTTGATTTTGGCCTCGGCTGGCAGACACTGCTGGATATCTCGATCTGCCATGCTTAACCGCATGGTTCTCCAAACAACTCGATCTGAATATCGCGTGTTCATTCTATGGTACAAAAATTTTACCTCCACAACTTCATGCTAAGGGACACTGAGGGGGAACTGATGAGTTGTCGGTTACTTGTCGGTCGAAGAATCACCTAAAAGGAAGACCACAGGGAGGTGAGACCAGACTTACCCACCGTAGCAAATACCACTTGCGGTGGGCAATTTATAGATTAAAAATGGGTGTCAATAAGAGAAAAGCTAATCAGCAACAAGTGACTCAAAAGGTACTAGATTCGATACTATTTCCATAGTTGGCAAGCTTGAGAATTCAAATTAACCTCCCTTCTAAGTACTATTCACCAATATTTATAGGTGCAGGGGCCTGCCCAAATGGGCAGGCTCTAAAATTATGAGTTGCTGGGGATACACGAGAATCGGGAAGGGATGAGAGGTTACATGGGGAGCAAATATCAAGAAAAATAAAAGAGATCCCTGACCGCGCTGTTCGGCGGTCAGTCTGGTGCACGATCTCTATCCTTCATTTGGAGAACTGCTAAAGAGAGCTAAGTGGTCTGGGCGGTCACCAAAATGCTAACCGCGCAGACCATCTTGAGATGAACAAAAAGCTAGTCGTGGGATCCCAAGTAAACATCCTTATTCACCCCCTCTATGGACGCCTAACGATCCAACAAGTGGTATCAGATCTAAGTTATTCCAAAAAGGTTTCACTACTTGGAATAATGACGCATCATGATCTCGATATCAATAAAGGGCAAGGGATTAGTTGACCACAGTTGTTCACCAGATCTGATTAAAATTATTGGCGAATTAGGTTGAGGTGCTTTTTGATGACTTTATCTTTAGATGTATGTGCTATGGTAGAACAACGATACTCCTCTCCTACAATTATAGTTGGAGGAGAACCTTTTGAAAAACTAAAGATAATTGGGATGATAATGATAAACTAAGATGTAAGAATAATGCAAAATCTATGAATTCTTTATTTTACGCTTTTGATAGAACTTAATTTAATCATACCCATGCTTATGAAACTGCTTATAAAATTTGGAATTTATTGTAACTCGTGAAGGTACATCACAGGTCAAAGAATCAAAAAACTTTTTATTGGAATCTGAGTTTGAGAAATTTTGGATGGATGTCGATGAAGATGTGGACACCATGCACACAAGGTTCACAAAGATCATAAACACGACTTGGAAAAACTTTCTCAAATGATGAATTGGTGAGGAAGATATTAAGATCCCTCCCACCAAGATTCAACTGAAGGTGACGACCATCATCGAATCGCATGATCTTAGGCGGCTCCAATATGAGAGCCTCATTGGGAATCTTAAAATCCATGAGTTCAAACTCGAGATCCAACATAATGAATACTACAAAGAGACTAAGAAGAAAGCATTGGCGCTGAAATCAAAGAAGGAGACCGATAAAAATGATGAGGAAAGCCTCTTTCTGAAGAACTTCAAAAAATTTATGAGAAATCCGGAAAGGAGAAACACTTTCCAGAAATACTTCAACAAAGATGCTAATAAGAAGGGACCGTGGTCTAAAAAGGGAAAAGCTAATAATGATGAGGAGGAGGAGCGGCCACTACCGAAGTGCTTTCACTGTCGAAAGACTGGACATATCTGGAGTAAGTGCCCAAAATATCTGAAGGACAGAAAGAAAAGCGACACAAAGTGAAGGAGAAGAAAAAGGTGCTAAAGGCGGCCACATGGGATGACTCCTCCTCTGAGTAATCAAGCGGCTCAAGCTCAAGTGATGATGATGAGGTGAATATGTGCCTCATGGGAAAGGACAACTAACCTTCAGACGACGAAAGCAGTATCCAAAGCGGCACTGAGGTACCTCCTCCATCCTACGATGATCTATATGCTAAATACAAAAAAACTTGCAAATATTTTGAGAAAAACTTAAATGAGATTGACATCCTAAAATTTGAAAATGAAACTTGCCTAAAAGAAAATAAAAAACATCAAAAGAATTAAAAGCATTTGGGAAAAAAAGATGACTTGCCAAGAGTGTAATCACTCCTTAGCAAGAGTCAAAGAACTAGAAGAAACACTTGCTAAGACCTCCTCTGATATTGAATCTCTCACTAACGAGAGGAGAGACTTAGAAAGCTAATTGAGATCTTCACTTTCTCAAATAGAAAATGGCAAAAATATGTTTGCAAATCGGTGTCAATCTTGTGACCGAATACACGACCCTAAAAGCTCGAATCCATGATCTAAATATTACAATAGAAAAATTCGATGTTGGTAAAAAAATCTATGGATATGATTTTGGTCAACCAATGTCATGGAAGTGGAAAATTTGGGTGGTAACCCTTACCACCGACGGTAGCGAAAAATCCAGCAAAATTAAAAACTCTAATAAAAAATTCAATAAAAATTTTGTTGGTTCCCCATCTTCCAGTAAGAGTCCATCCAGAAATTCAAAAGTGGTTTCAACCCCTTTTCTTTCGTGTGACAAATGTCATATCATTGGACACACTTCAGACTTGTAGGAAGAAGGGACAAAGTGTCATAAAGCAAATTTGGGTACCTAAGGTTTCCATCTACACTATTGGGGGAACCTCTTGGGTATCCGAATCTTTACTCTCCACTTCTTTCTAGGTGTATTGGCAGAATAAGGACAAAGGAGACACATGGTACTAAGACTCTGGATGCTCCAAGCACATGATGGGCAAGAAAGTAAAGTTCCTTAGCCTTGTCAAAAAGAAAGGAGGGCTTGTGAAATTTAGCGATAATAGTAAAGGAAGAATCATAGGCGTCAGATAGTGGGTAATGAATCATTTTTACCTCTAATATTTTATTTGTAAAAGATTAAAAACATAACTTGATTTTTATTAGCCAATTATGTGATAAGGTACTAAATGTGTTATTTGAATCTTCTACAAACCATTGTAAAATTATAAATGCCAAAACTAATGAAATACTACTCACTGCACTTTGATCTCATAACGTATATATTATTGCCTTCAATGATCTTTCTCAATCTTCAATAAAATGTCTAATTGCAAAAAATGAAGAATTAGAACTTTGGCATAGGCGACTTGGTCAAAAGATTTTAAAATTATCAAAAGATAAATTAATTAGAGGACTACCTACACTTAATGGTAATTTATTTTCACTTTGTACACCATGCCAAAAGGGAAAATTCTCTAGATCTTTTTTTAAAAGCAAAAATGAAATTTCTACAACTAGAACACTTCAATTAATTCATATGGATCTCTGTGGTCCAGTTAGCACTTCTAAAATCTAGATGGCAGAAAATAAACATTTGTACTAATTGATGTTTTTTTTAGATTTTGTTAGACTATTTTTCTTACCTCTAAATCTGATGCTTTTCTTGAATTATATAAATTATGCAAATGTATTCAAAATGAAATTGAATTAAAAATAAATTGCATATGCTCAGATCATGGAGGTGAATTTGAAAACAAAAACTTCTTTTTTTTGTGATAATCTAGGTATTAAACATGAATTTTCCGCTTCACGCTGATGCGCTATTTCGGCACTGCTAATTAGCAGGCACGAAATGCGATACGACGATAGTGCACCGGTCGCTCAAGTAATAAAAATGGGAAGTTATCCCCAAGTATCGATCTCTCAAGGAATGCAGGATGTGGTGATAAGAAAATAGAGTGAGGCGATTGTTATGATGAGTGAAAGAAAGTAAAAAAACAAGGGCTTTGTGATGGGTGATCTAGACTATTGCAGAAATAAGAGATGCGGGTCAAAACTCCGCTTCGCAAGGCGGGATGGATGTAATGGCCGCGATGTCGTGCTTCGGAAGGCGCATGGACGGAAAGTAACTGTGACGATTGAGGGTCGCACACACCTCTTCGCAAAGTGGGGGTGAGTGCAGCGGCCGCGATGTCGTGCTTCGGTATGTAGGTGAAATGGCTATAGTGCGGGGTTTTGATGAGGGTCGAAAGCACCTCTTCACTCTCAACTCTAGCTTTTGCTAGAGTGAGCTAGCTAGAACGTATGTGTGGAAGTGGAGTGGAGTGGAGGCGGACGCAACACAGAGCAATACAAAGGAGATTATGTAAACACCAGATAATTCATTCATAGACAAACAATTCATTCAAGTTCATTACACAAATATTCAACTAGTTATAACAAGATAAGTTAAGAGAAAACCACTCAAGAAGGAGAGCCGTCGGTCACGGCCGGAATAGCGAGTTGTCAATCCGCTTCCGATCTCGGTCGAGGGGTGCTTCCGGTGCCGGAGATCTGTCACTTTCTACGGTGATCTCCACTTTCTCCGCAACAACTTGAAGAACGCTCACTAGGAAAGCTTTGCTGACGGTCGGAAGGGCTCCCCGATGGTAGAGAAACAACTCTTGATCGCTGGAGGAGTCTCCGGATGATTGAAATGGAATGGAGATGAAGATGGGATGAAAATCGCCCAAAATGGCGGGCTAATCGCGCCCCGGTATTGCTCAATGCCTTAAAATCGCGGAGCCGGGCTATAAATAAGCGCTGGAATAAATAGTGCGCACGACCAGTGGCGCACGGCCAGGGTTCGTGCGCAGTGGGCCGCTAGTGGTCGTGCGCGCTGTAGCCGGAAACCTGCAAGGCAAAACTACAAAAAATAATAAATCGCACGACCGTGCGTAGCAAACGCACGACCACACTCCGAAGCTGTTTTTGGGCAGCAGATGAACGCGCACGACCAGAGGCGCACGATCAACTGGTCGTGCGTGAAGGAAACGCACGATCAGTGGCATTTCAGGCATAAACTGCTCCTAAACAAACTCCGAACGTCGCACGACCCATGAACCTACATGAAAACTCAAACATACCCGCTGGGGCATAGCAACAAAGCTCCCCAGCGACATAAAATATGCACCAAAAAGAATAAAAGGGGAGCATCCAAGATAACACACAGAATAAGGCTTTGGAAGGTACTATCTACGCAAATGAACTACTAATCTAATATGAGTGATAATCCACCTAATATGCAGTACCTATGCATGATAATAAGCCTAATGAGTCCTAAAACATGTATATAATGGAGACTCATCACACCCCCAGACTTACTCGTTTGCACGTCTCGGGCAAACACTCGAACCTATGGTAGAAAAATGAACGTTAAGGAAGCATCTGTGCAGGCGAAACACGATGGGAAGTAAAGACTAACGAGCGTGAAAATAAAGTAGAAAAGATTTTAAAACAAAGACTATATTTTAAGAACTTCTACAAGTGTAAAATACAAAATACCACTACTCTAAGGTGAATTATTGGTGAATCGTACAGTCACGCCCTAGGGAAAATAGCGTGAGCTGCTGAGGTGAGCGTTGTTCTAATTGGATCTCAAGAAAGAGCTCTCCAAGATATCCATCAAGGTCGATGGTCATATGCTTGCCCTTTCACACCTTCTCCACTGCATGAGACGATCTCATCAAGAATCAGTAGGACTTTTAGGTTAGACTTGGGCTTGGGTTAAGGTACGGTAATGAAGTAGAAGAACGTAGGCTAAACACACTCAACCTCCGGAAAATAAACAAAACTCAACCTTAACATCTTCACCTTGAAGCACACTCCCCCAGACATCATTTAAGCACTATGGTGTACGCGAGACTACCACACTTGTGGTTCGATTCTTTTTAGAGATCTTGTACTCCCTTTTTTAGATCCATGAAACATAATTTAGGATCAATCAAATTTTTTTTTTCAATCTCATTTTTTTTCTGCGCGCACACACCACATCACACAACCACATATTTGTTCTCCGCATCGCACAATCATCATCAATATGTATAAGTTTCAAAGCTTAACTCTAGTGCATTTTAGGTTAGGATATGAGGCCTTGGTGAACGTTTAGTGGAGTTTAACAAATAGGAAAGGTAAGGCTCAACGGGGCTAGCAAAGGATGACGTTAGGTTGGGAAATCAAAGCTCAACCGGACCAAATGATGGTCTACGTCATGCTCCCAACAAGATCATTCAACGCACTCATTTTGAAAATAGCTTGGGGCAAGTTCTTAACCACCGAGCGAGGTCTCCTCTCCTTCCAACTCAAACAACACGAGGCTAACAACTCTTCTACACTCGACCTAGGGCTACCACTAGATTCACCAAATTCACCGTTTGAGTAGAGTACTAAGTAATTACACAAATGAAGTAAATAAAACTATAACTTTGTAATTAAATCTATTCTACGTGAATTTTTAAGCTGCGTGAGCGCTCTACTAGCAACACCGCACGGGTCACATCGTGTTCAGCCACACAATCCTAAACTAACAATCAAACTTCTAAACATAAACATCAAGCACTTACACGATAATTGCGCATGGGTAAAAATAAAATGTATGTGGTGTGCGTTATGCAATGAGACAATAAATATAAATTTCCGAACACATCATTCTAGCATGTATGTGCGTGTAGCGTAAGCACAGGCTCGCTCCCCCCCCCCCCCCAGACTTGCATTGAAACACAAGAAAATATAATCTTTTGAAGCAAACTAAGAGCTGACTTAAGAGTACCTATGCTCCTAAGAGCATGCCAGAAGAGCGGTATAATCCTTCTTCAATGATCTCCTCCTCTTCATCCAATCAGGTTCACACCTGCATAGCTAAAAACAAAAGCAAAAGCAAACAAAACATGATAGAGATTAAATCAAGCAAACAGAACCGGGTGGTTCCCATGGGTTGTCTCCCAAGAAGCCCTTTTGTTTAACGTCCTTAAAGGTGGACCAAATACCTGTATTAAAGCAGTTTATAAAGTCTAGGAATGAGCAAAGGTCAATAAATCCTAATTATTATTACAAGCTCAAAACAAATCAGCTATAAGCTGATTTGAAGTAGTAACAGCTGATGAAAGAAAATGGTCCGGGGACCTGGTAGTAGGGGTGGAAAATAAGTAAGATGCTCAGCCTCCAACCCCTAATCTCCTCCTTTTTCGCTCTCTTCTTCTCCTCCAGTATTATATCTTCAAAGAAAAACCGCTTGCCCCCTTGTAACCAATCCTCAAGGGGAAGCACCAACGATGATGAGGAAACAAGATGTTTCTTCACTGTACCTTCCTCATCGCGCCAGGCTTTCGGCTCCTCCATGCATAAGATCTGATCAACCGTAGGAGGGACATCCTGCATCCTTGTACAAAAAGAAAGGGGGTCAGGAAATAAATTAGAAGAAAAACTAAAAGAAATCTCATCTGAGGGGATAATTCCGGCTTCATCCCCCATAGGGCGTGGCAATGACAAACTGATGATATCATCGAAGATTTCACTAGACTCAACAGTGCACACAATGGCCTCCTCTATAACTTGGACTTCCTCGCACTGGACCGAAACGGTTGCTTCAGTACAATCGAGACTGTCCTCCTCCGTGAGAGTGGGCACCACATTGCGCAGGTCCGCAACATCCTGCAAAGTGACCTCAATAAAAACATCAGCAACAGATGTAATTTCGTGCGTGGCGGGAGAGGACGTGCTTCGTAAGAGTTCGGGCTCACTCTCCACGCAAGGGCACAAATCCACGTAAAGTGGTACATGAACCGAAGAAGTATGGGGTGTCGCATCAGAAACGGAGTCATGAGGGACACTGACGTACGTGTCTATTCCAAAGCCTTCAAAAGGTGAAGGTGGAAGTGACACGTAATCAGAGGAAGAAGTTGTGCTCGCAGAATTTGAAGATGGGATGATCCGGATATCCGGCTCATCGTCATCCGCCAATTCGCGAAGATAAGCAGCACAGTCCTTCAAGGCGTGCTCTCTACTTTTGCAAAATAGGCACTGCTTTGCCGGCTTTGCCGGCACAAAAGGTGCGGCAGCCGTGTAAAGGTGCGATAACGAAGGTGCAGTAGAGTAGCCAAAAGACATATGGGCTCCGTACGGTTTCTGATCAACACCATACTCCTTGGGACACCTATCACTAGCATGGGATGTGTCCCCACACCAACGACATCGGATATTCAAATGCGCCCACATGATATAGAAGAAGAAAATAGCATGAAAAGCAATAAATTAAAAAGAATAAAAGACTCACTCGAAAATAATCGACTCACAAACAACATCTCATCACGCCTGCATTCCCCGGCAACGGCGCCAAAAACTTGATGCGCTATTTCGGCACTGCTAATTAGCAGGCACGAAATACGATACGACGACAGTGCACCGGTCGCTCAAGTAATAAAAATGGGAAGTTATCCCCAAGTATCGATCTCTCAAGGAATGCAGGATGTGGTGATAAGAAAATAGAGTGAGGCGATTGTTATGACGGGTGAAAGAAAGTAAAAAAACAAGGGCTTTGTGATGGGTGATCTAAACTATTGCAGAAATAAGAGATGCGGGTCAAAACTCCGCTTCGCAAGGCGGGATGGATGCAACGGCCGCGATGCCGTGCTTCGGAAGGCGCGTGGACGGAAAGTAACTGTGACGATTGAGGGTCGCACACACCTCTTTGCAAAGTGGGGGTGAGTGCAGCGGCCGCGATGCCGTGCTTCGGTATGTGGGTGAAATGGCTACAGTGCAGGGTTTTGATGAGGGTCGAAAGCACCTCTTCACTCTCACCTCTAGCTTTTGCAAGAGTGAGCTAGCTAGAACGTATGTGTGGAAGTGGAGTGGAGGCGGACGCAACACAGAGCAATACAAAGGAGATTATGTAAACACCAGATAATTCAATCATAGACAAACAAATAATTCAAGTTCATTACACAAATATTCAACTAGTTATAACAAGATAAGTTAAGAGAAAACCACTCAAGAACGAGAGCCGTCGGTCATGGCCGGAATAGCGAGTTGTCAATCCGCTTCCGATCTCGGTCGAGGGGTGCTTCCGGTGCCGGAGATCTGTCACTTTCTCCGGTGATCTCCATTTTTTCTCCGCAACAACTTGAAGAACGCTCACTAAGAAAGCTTTGCTGACGGCCGGAAGGGCTCCCCGATGGTAGAGAAACAACTCTTGATCGTTGGAGGAGTCTCCGGATGATCGAAATGGAATGGAGATGTAGATGGGATGGAAATCGCCCAAAACGGCGGGCTAATCGCGCCCCGGTATTGCTCAATGCCCTAAAATCGCGGAGCCGGGCTATAAATAAGCGCTGGAATAAATAGTGCGTACGACCAGTGGCGCACGACCAGGGGTCGTGCGCACTGGGCCGCTAGTTGTCGTGCGCACTGTAGCCAGAAACCTGCAAGGCAAAACTATAGAAAATAATAAGTCGCACGACCGTGCGCACGATCGTGCGTAGCAAACGCATGACCACACTCCGAAGCTGTTTTTGGGCAGCAGATGAACGCGCACGACCAGAGGCGCACGATCAACTGATCGTGCGTGAAGGAAACGCACGATCAGTGGCATTTCAGGCATAAACTGCTCCTAAACAAACTCCAAACGTCGCACGACCCATAAACCTGCATGAAAACTCAAACATACCCGCTGGGGCATAGAAACAAAGCTCCCCAGCGACATAAAATATGCACCAAAAAGAATAAAAGGGGAGCATCCAAGATAACACACAAAATAAGGCTTTGGAAGGTACTATCTACGCAAATGAACTACTAATCTAATATGAGCGATAATCCACCTAATATGAAGTACCTATGCATGATAATAAGCCTAAATGAGTCCTAAAACTTGTATATAATGGAGACTCATCACACGCATACCCCAACAAAATGGCGTAGTGGAGAGGAAAAATAAAACCCTTCAAGAACTAGCACACACAATGCTTTCTGAATATGGGTTACCGATACACATTTGGACATAATCCATTAGCACCGCATGCTATGCTATCAATCGAGTTATGTTTCACCCAATTTTTAAACTAATTGCTTATGAAGTTTATTTTCAAAAGAAGCCTAATGTATCTTGTTTTCGTGTCTTTGGATGTAAATATTGGAACATGGTTTTCAGCATCTATTTGGTTAGAATAATCAATTCTATATTGAATTTGATCATTCTTGTTTTGTGTTTATAGCCTACAGGAACTCACAAATATGACACTAGGATGCTACAAGCTGAATGGGGGCACTGATCTAGGACAGAGATGAAAAGTGACCACTAATGCGTGGCGTTAGCTCTAACGCATTTGTTAGTGTCTCGCGATATTGTTCCCATGTCGGATGCTGGTCAAGATGACATAGAGCCTTCATGATGATAAGGATGCTGGTCAAGATGACATGGAGCCTTCACAATAATATGGATGCTGGTCAAGACGACATGGAGCCTTCACGATGATATGGATGCTGGTCAAGACGACATGGAGCCTTCACGATGATATGGATTCTTATCAAGATGACATGGAGCTGTACGACTATATGGATGCTAGTCAAGACGACATGGAGCCTACGCGATGATATGGATACTTGTAACTCGCGTGAGGGCATTAAGATATTGGGATCTTGGTGTGATTGTCAAGTTTGGGTTCTCAATAAATACGTGACCCGCCTTAATCCAAACAAGGTAGTGAGTTGACTGAGATGGATGTAGGTTTGGCCCGAGCATCTCCTGAACCAGTTTGGGTAACGCGTTAGGCTGGCTTAATTGAGCAGTGAATACCAGTTGTAAAACTCCGCCTCCCGGTAATTTGGCACGACCAAGGGGAGATTTATGACCAGAATAGCCGCCTTGCGGTAGAGCTAGCACACGAACTAGCATTCACTATAAGACGCCTATACTGTCGGCAAACACCAAACAACAAAATGGCAACCTATAAATTAAAGAGCATGAAGTCTAAAGATTCACTAATAGTATAAAAAATCCACAATTATAAAATGATAATAAGGACAATGTCTGATACATATTCAAATTACAATATTCTTATAATAAATGTGGAAGCTCTCAAATTCTCTCATCCGCTACATGAAGGATCATGATACGCTACATCGTCTCCTCAAGTCCTTCCATCCCGGGTTGCTTCTCTTCATAGACATGTTGCTGCTCCAACTCCATGTGCTCCTGGTTGTTATGGACACATCTGATCGTTAGTCAAAGGGACTAAGCAGTTTCTTTATTCCACCCCTCCCCCCCTAGGAATCGGGCGGGAGGATGGAAAAGAAATGACAACAATAGCAGAGTATAGTAAGCAGGTGGCAATGGCTTTATCTAGCATAGTATATGCAAAGTACTATATAGCTGTGTATAAATGAGTAAATATACATTAGCAGTTCTACTATGAGGCATAACATAAGTAAAGAGCAGTAAGTAAAGTAAGTAAACGCAGTATGACGCATCAATAAGTAAAGTAGAAGCAACTATCTATCATCACAGAAAAGTAACTTAACTTATATGAATGCACATACAAACTTGTAAGTTAAGGTTACAGTTGTATAAGCAACTCATCATATAAAAGAGCTCATTGTACGACCCCGATATTCGCCGAGTATACTCCCTAAGGCTCATTAGAGCATCATGGTAGCATCGACCCAAGCAGGAAGCGAGGTAGAGGCAAGGGGGACGAGCGGTGAGGGAGGAAGCATCCTGCTTGCCCGGCCTACATAGGGGAGCGAGAGGTGGAGGGACAAGACCCCACACCCAAGGGGGGCGAGCCCGGGCTGCTGCCCGGGGGCTCGCCCCGCTCCCACCAAGGGGGGCGAGCCCGGGCTGCTGCCCAGGGGCTCGCCCCCGCTCCCAGCTAGGGGGGCGAGCCCGGGCTGGTGCCCAAGGGCTCGCCCCTGCTCCCAGCTAGGGGGCGAGCCCGGGCTGCTGCCCAGGGGCTCGCCCCCACTCCCAGCGAAGGGGGGCGAGCCCGGGCTGCTGCCCGGGGGATCGCCCCCGCTCCCAACCAAGGGGGGCGAGCCCGGGCTGCTGCCCGGGGGCTCGCCCCCGCTCCCAACCAAGGGGGGCGAGCCCGGGCTTCTGCCCGGGGGCTCGCGCCCGCTCCCAACATTGAGGGGCGAGAGGAGGAGGTGCGAGCCCCCCTCTCGCCCCTCCCCCCACATCCAAGGAAGGGGCGAGCTTCTCTCACCCCCACGCCCAGTAGGGGGCGAGCCCAGGAGGGCATTCAGTCTGCGTTTAGCGCCGTGGAACGGCGGGATTTGGCTATTCGCAGTCCAATTTTGGCTATTCGCAGTCCAAGAGCAGCGGGGTTTGGCTATCTGCAGCCCAGTTCAAGGGTATTTTGGTAATCTGGCAGACCAGTTTTCAGCTATTTGCAGCCCAACTTCAGAAATCCTATAAATAGGACCAAGGGGGCACCATTTGGGAGGATCTCATTCTAGGCTAGCTCTCTCCCTCTCTCTCTCCCTCCCCAAGTCTCTCTAGGGGGCTGAGGAGAGCCTCCAGTGGTGCCCAAGCTTAGTAGTGGCTTGGGAGGGGAAGTTTCTAAGGGGCTTCCGGGTATGTGGCGGGACCCCCCCCCCCCCCCCCCCCCCACTAAGCCCTTGGTCCAGTCCCTAGTTCCAACACCTTCAACCTAGAGCTCTCCCTTGGGAGGAGTAAGGATTGGTCTCCCCTCGGCTATCTGAGGGCCCCGAACTCCACAGAGACTAAGTCTTGTTCGCAAGTCTCGGTTTCAACACATGGTGCGGTGAGCGTGGAGTGTGATCGATTCAAGAAACTCTCAAGATGAGCTCCATGGCTGGAGGTGGAGGATCCGACCCAGGTCGCTCGCAACCCCCAGTGGATGGAGCGACGTTGGAGATGTTTGAAAATTTCAGGCAAAGAGATCCTGCAGACCTTGTAGCTAACTTTCGCCACGATAGGCGAAGGCAGGAGAGAAAGTGGTCCGGAGGCCTCACCTCAAAAGGTGGGCGAGAGCATCCTCGGCCGGACATCCGGGAAAGAGGTGCCGGAAGGGGGCGAGTGGGGAGGTCCTCGACCCCCACTCGCCGAGACCCAAGTGGGCGAGTGGGGAGGTCCTCGACCCCCACTCGCCGAGACCCAAGTGGGCGAGTGGGGAGGTCCTCGACCCCCACTCGCCGAGATCCAAGTGGGCGAGTGGGGAGGTCCTCGACCCCCACTCACCGAGACCCAAGGGGGCGAGAGGGGAGGCGCCATGCCCCCACTCGCCCAGCCCCAAAGGGTGCGAGCGTAGGAGGTCCTTTTTGTGAGCTGATCCTCTCAGCCCCGATTTCGGAGGGGTTCAAGGGGGCGGAGATGTCTCACTACTTCGGCAAGGATGACCCTGTCTTGCACCTGCAGTGGTTTGAGGACATGTTCTCCATCATGCCCATGTCAGACGCCTTCAAGTGTCGGCTCTTTGCCATCACCCTCAAGGAGAAGGCCAGGGACTGGTTCCATCAGCTCCCTGCAGGATCCATCTACGCCTTCGAAGACTTGCGCTGAGCTTTTCTGCTATGCTTCTCGACGTCAAGAAAGAGGAAGAAAGATGTCGAGGCACTTTTCAAGATCAAACAAGAGCCAGGGGAGTCGCTGGCTCACTATCTGGAACTGTTCAGGGAGGAGGTTCTCCTCGTCCAAGAAGTGCCCGGGTACACCCTCAAGCTCGCCTTCACGTTGGGGCTGCGGGAGGGCTTCTTCAAGATGGACCTTAAGAGAAGAGCTCCTTTGTCCTTTGAAGAGTTGATGGAAAGGGTGGCAGAAGAAGTCGAGAGTGAGGAGGCCAACCCGGAGTTCGCGAGAAGGCTGGCCAACCTGAGTGAGCCAGAGGCAAGGCAGCAGGGGGGAAGAGTAGGGGCTCCCAAGAGAATGTTCGACCAAGAGGAAGACAACTTCTAGGAAGAGGGGGTTGACCTCCCTAGGTGGGGGCAGAGGCCAAGGGCATCCCCTCCACCGCCTCAACAGACCATGGCGATTGGCTGGGAAAAAAGGAGGAGAGTCAGAAAAGCAGGAAGAAGAGGAAGAGGGGGTAGGGTGGAGTTACCCTATTGTGACCTCCACGATGAGGAAGGTCACGCGACGATCAACTGCCCTGAGTTCTTGGAATTGAAGGAAGCGAGGGGTTTGGTGCGGCAATAACAACAACCAAATGGGAACGAGGGAGACCACCCTCGGCAGTAGGAGACCAAGTTTGTCTAAGTGCTCAGTTTCTTCTCTCCACCCTTAAGTTCATATAGCGTGGTTGTTTACTTAGTTTTTTCTTGCATGTAATGTGATGATTAATGTAGTGAAATTTTTCAAATACTTAGCCCCGACGCTGGCCCGCTGACCAGGCTCCCATCAAGCTGGCAGGTCCGAGGATCGCTCGGTGGCAGGAAAGTCCCAAGTACTTAGTCCCGATGCTGGCCCGCTGACCAGGCTCCCATCAAGCTGGCAGGTCTGAGGATCGCTCGGTGGCAGGAAAGTCCCAAGTACTTAGTCCCGATGCTGGCCCGCTGACCAGGCTCCCATCAAGCTGGCAGGTCCGAGGATCGCTCGGTGGCAGGAAAGTCCCAAGTACTTAGTCCCGATGTTGGCCCGCTGACCAGGCTCCCATCAAGCTGGCAGGTCTGAGGATCGCTCGGTGGCAGGAAAATCCCAAGTACTTAGTCCCGATGCTCGCCCGCTGACCAGGCTCCCATCAAGCTGGCAGGTCCGAGGATCGCTCGGTGGAAGGAAAGTCCCAAGTACTCAGTCCCGATGCTGGCCCGCTGACCAGGTTTCCATCAAGCTGGCAGGTCCGAGGATCGCTCGGTGGCAGGAAAGTCCCAAGTACTTAATCACCATGCTGACCTGCTGAACAGGCTCCCACCTAGCTGGCAGGGTCAAGAACCGCCCAGTGGCCGAAAATTCTCTTAAGTATTTTCCCCCGAGGTGGCTTCGCTAGTTGGGCTCTCACTAGTCGGCAGAGTTGGAAGACCTCTTGGGGAGGATATGTATTTTTCCCTCGAGGCGGTCTCGCTAGCCGGGCTCTCCCTAGCCGGCAGGGTTGGAAGACCTCTCAGGGAGGCTATGTATTTTCCCCCCGAGGTGGTCTCGCTAGCCGGGCTCTCACTAGCCGGCAGGGTTGGAAGACCTCTCGGGGAGGCTATGTATTTTCCCCCGAGGTGGTCTCGCTTGTCGGGCTCTCCCTAGCCGGCAGGGTTGGAATACCTCTCGGGGAGGCTATGTATTTTTCCCCCGAGGTGGACTCGCTAGTCGGGCTCTCACTAGCCGGCAGGGTTGGAAGACCTCTCGGGGAGGCTATGTATTTTTCCCCCGAGGTGGTCTCGCTTGTCGGGCTCTCCCTAGCCGGCAGGGTTGGAAGACCTCTCGGGGAGGCTATGTATTTCTCCCCCAACGTGGTCCCGCTAGCCGCGCTATCACTGGCCGGCAGGGTTGGAGGACGTCTCGAGGAGGCGCTGTGTTTTTCCCGAGATAGCACCAATAACCGGGTTCCCATCGACACTCGTCGAATATGCAGGGTTGGACATTTCTTTCCGAGTGTGAGCCACGCTCGAAAAGAGCGGGGATTGTGTACAACCCCAATATTCGCCGAGTATACTCCCTAAGGCTCATTGGAGCATCATGGTAGCATCGACCCAAGCAGGAAGGGAGGTAGAGGCAAGGGGGACGACCGGTGAGGTAGGAAGCCTCCTGCTTGCCCGGCCTACATAGGGGAGCGAGAGGTGGAGGGACAAGAGCCCACCCCCAAGGGGGGCGAGACCGAGCTGCTGCCCGGGGGCTCGCCTTGCTCCCACCAAGGGGGGAGAGCCCGGGTTGCTGCCCGGGGGCTCGCCCCCGCTCCCAGCTAGGGGGGCGAGCCCGGGATGCTGCCCAGGGGCTCGCCCCCGCTCCCAGCTAGGGGGCGAGCCCGGGCTGCTGCCCGGGGGCTCGCCCCCACTCCCCATCCAGGGGGGCGAGCCCGGGCTGCTTCCCGGGGGCTCGCCCCCGCTCCCCATCCAAGGGGGCGAGCCCGGGCTGCTGCCCAGGGGCTCGCCCCCGCTCCCATCCAAGGGGGGCGAGCCGGGGCTGCTGCCCGGGGGCTCTCCCCCGCTCCCCATCCAAGGGGGGCGAGCCCGGGCTGCTGCCCAGGGGCTCTCCCCCGCTCCCAGCTAGGGGGGCGAGCCCGGGCTGCTGCCCAGGGGCTCGCCCCCGCTCCCAGCAAAGGGGGGCGAGCCCGGGCTGCTGCCCGGGGGCTCGCCCCCGCTCCCCATCCAAGGGGGCGAGCCCGGGCTGCTGCCCAGGGGCTCGCCCCCGCTCCCAGCTAAGGGGGGCGAGCCCGGGCTGCTGCCCGGGGGCTCGCCCCTGCTCCCCATTTAAGGGGGCGAGCCCGGGCTTCTGCCCGGGGGCTCTCCCCCGCTCCCATCCAAGGGGGGAGAGCCCGGGCTGCTGCCCGGGGGCTTGCCCCCTCTCCCAACCAAGGGGGGCGAGCCCGGGCTGCTGCCCGGGGGCTCTCCCCCGCTCCCAACCAAGGGGGGTGAGCCCGGGCTGTTTCCCGGGGGCTCGCCCCCGCTCCCAACATTGAGGGGCGAGAGGAGGAGGTGCGAGCCCCCCTCTCGCCCCTCCCCCCACGTCCAAGGAAGGGGCGAGCTTCTCTCGCCCCCACGCCCAGTAGGGGCGAGCCCAGGAGGGCATTCGGTCTACGTTTAGCATCGTGGAACGGCGGGATGTGGCTATTCGCAGTCCAGTTTTGGCTATTCGCAGTCCAAGAGCAGCGGGGTTTGGCTATCTGCAGCCCAGTTCAAGGGTATTTTGGTAATCTGGCAGACCAGTTTTCGGCTATTTGTAGCCCAACTTCAGAAATCCTATAAATAGGACCAAGGGGGCACCATTTGGGGGGATCTCATTCTAGGCTAGCTCTCTCCCTCTCTCTCTCCCTCCCCAAGTCTCTCTAGGGGGGTGAGGAGAGCCTCCAGTGGTGCCCAAGCTTAGTAGTGGCTTGGGAGGGGAAGTTCCTAAGGGGCTTCCGGGTATGTGGCGGGACCCCCCCCACTAAGCCCTTGGTCCAGTCCCTAGTTCCAACACCTTCAACCTAGAGCTCTCCCTTGGGAGGTGTAAGGATTGGTCGCCCCTCGGCTAGCTGAGGGCCCCGAACTCCACAGAGACTAAGTCTTGTTCGCAAGTCTCGGTTTCAACACTCATACTAATTTATATGATGAGGATCTTGTTGTATACAATATTGCATATGCTATGCAAATACAATGCACTTATGCTATAGTTTCACACAAGTGCAACTCACACACATAAATCTGTGCACATAAACTTTCTGTTCCTGCTTATCGAGGGTTATGAACCTCTCAGGTACCACCCATTGTGGCTAACGGTGGTATTGGAACGGGAACCTCCACCCCTAGGAAGGTATGCACACTACTAGTCCTAGACCTTATGTATGCCTCGATACACATCCTAGGTGCTCCTAAGCTCTTGCGTACTTTTGTTGTAATCCACCAGTCTTTTATGGCCAAGTGTAGGGTTATTAGAGAATTGTCCTTTCAGACTACAGTAAACTAACCTGGCCTTCTGGACGTCTATCCCTTGCCATGGTCAACGCACTTCCATCAGCGTGCCTACTAGACCAGTACTGAAGACCCGCCACATTATATGTACATGCATGTGTATCACCTCAACCATCTGAGCCTCTAGCTCGCAAGACTAACCAGTCTTTCATGACCAAAACAAATTGAGCCACCATCTCTCAGGACTAACTAATACTCCACACCCATATCCATTCATCCCCAAGGGATGTGCACATGAGTTCCACTAACATTCCTACTTAATCTAATATTACATGGTTTTTAGTTGGACCTAGCAATTTAGGTTGGATTTTGGACTTCTCGAGGTCTACCCGGTGAAGGGCTCGTCGTGGTACTAGGAGGTACGATATCGTGACATCCCAAACCTCCCTTTCTCAAAATATTTAATCTTATTGGTGGCTACCCTTCCCTACAACCCTCTCTCAATGTTACTCTTAATATCCTAAGATAGGTTTATAACACTTTTAGGGGAGAGTTGATCTAGTAGTTGGACTCCAAATATTAACTACTCCCCTTAATATCCATGTACTTTATCACTCATTGTAAGATCCCTCTCCCGCACCAGGAGAGTTCTGGGATCTTATGCCCAAAACCGCCGCCTTACGGAGATGCTAGCACACAAGTTAGCTACCTCCGCAAGACGTCGATCCTGCCGGCAAGAACGATCAACCAGGCCAACAAGAGATAAGAAGAAAAACTAGTACACAAGTCCACAATCACACGCATCTGTATATATATATATCCAAAAGTAAAATGTCCATCATGAGTACCATAAATGAAAGAGTAAAAGGGGCTTAAGCCCGGTACATATCCAAGCGAAGTACAAAAATCTCTCACTTTACATCTGTGCGGAAGCTACACAAACTCTCAACTCTCGAACACCTGTCTTGTAGTAGAAGTAATGCGCGGTTTAAGCTCCTCAGGTCCTGTCTCCTCCTCTAGCTGGGGCTCCATCACCTCGGGTACCTACGGTCACCACCGACCGTTAGTCATAAAGACTAAGTTGATTTTGTCCCCGGCTCCCCCCGCGACTCCTAGGCACCGTGCGGGAGGAAGAAGCGGAGGACAACAAAGTGGAGTAAACAAAAAGCAGGTGACAAATATTCTACGCTAACAAGAGTATGTCCATATAATTTCTATGCTAGCAGTATAAGCAAGTAAACAGTAATAAGTGCAGTAAGGTAATATCGCAGCAGTAAAAGAAGTAAGCATAGAGAAGCAGTGCGACGCAAGTAAAGTAATTTAAAAGTAGCCATTGATTTATAGGAATGCCCATACAAACCTATAGACCAAGGGGTCGTTTAGCAGGGCCTATCGTATAAAAAGTCCCATACCAATTTATACGATAGGGGTAGGGGTTGAAATGCAATGTTCATGCTATGACATGCAAGGTATGTTGTTATGCTATGTTCATACAAGTGCAACTCACTCACTATGACTCTATGCACATAGACCTTTAGTTCCCCCGTTTTGGAGCTAGCAAGACTCCCAGGATACTCCCATAGTGGCAAACGGAAGCGGTGGGTTGGGCCTCGCCCACCTCTAGGTTGGTATTCACACTACCTAACCTAGACCTATCGTACGCCTCAACACAAAACCGCTGAGCGTTTCCGTACTCTTGCTGACTGGACCACCAGACTTTCATGGCTAAGTGTAATTACCACACTTGCCGAGTCAACGTATTGACGTCGGTGTGAACGACCATCCAATATCGAAGACCCACCACCTTCGTGCACATGCAACATGTTCTACCAACTATCTCCGAGCCATAAGCTCCCCGGGCTAACCTGCCCGTCATTAATAACCTTCCGAGCCACCGGCTCACCGGACCAACCCGTCCGTACCAACAAACACTACTGAGTCACAAGCTCACCTGACTTATCAATCCGCTCTTACAAACACGGAGCTTACTGCTCGTAGCACCAAACCGACTAAGCTCCCGTAACCACGGGGTGTGGGTGAGTGTGTTATTAAATTATTCTTGTATAACATCTTATCCCTATGGTTTACGGTTAATCTTGGACTCCCCGAGGATTACCCTGTAAGGGGCTCGCTACGGTACTAGGAACTACAATGGGATGACACCCCAAAGTTCCCTTTTTCAAGACACTTAGTATTATTGGTATCTACCCAGAAGATTACCCTCTTATCATTCCACTTAAATTAAACCTCAGTGCTTTATGACCCTCTAAGGGGAAGGACGATCTTTCGTCAATCCCGAGCACAGCCTTACCCATAGCTCATCAAGCACTCTCATCGTCTAAACTCCTATTTAGACTACCCTTGTTTAGTTATTATTATACTACGAAGTTTAGGGTGGATCCTGGACTTCCCGAGGGCTACCCGGTGAAGGGTTCTCAAGGTACTAGGGTATGTGATGGGATGATGCCCAACCCCTTTCCAGGGCAATTAACATTCTTGGTGACTACCCAGACCTAACATTCCACCCTCTCATTACTCTTTATATCTTAAGTGTTTTCACGCCTTATGTTTCATCCCGCTCCTGAGCAATCGTTCTTTTGGATTCAACTCTAATAACTTTTAGTCCTCTAAGTGGTCTATACTCATCTCTTGTTATAATCAAATTCTCACCGATTTCCTTGTGATTATATTGACCTATTCATCATAATGAGTTTTCACTATCCGCAGACCACGACATATAACTACTTAGATTCCTATGATGGAACCTTGCTCAAATTACTTCAAAATGACTTCTAATTTTTATCATAGGTTCATAGTGGATAAAATAAGGGATGATCAAAATCCAAGCATGTTTCATATAATTTTGCCCTCTATAAAAATTCATTAATTACTAATCTGAATCTAAAATGTGAAGGAAGTATCATGCTAGTGAATTCAAACTTGTTAAATATCCTTCCAGAGATGAAATGTGACATGATAAAAAGATTTCCAATATTTCATATTTTTCCAACAATTAAATAACCATGATCCCTAATTTTTAATAAATGAATGGAAAAATAATTTTACACATCAAGTACAAGATTTTGATTTCCTAAAATTCTGGAAAAATTACAATAGCTTCATATGAACATAAAAACACTATTTCCAGAAGATGATAATTTTCCAAACAATTTAAACCCACAATTTCTATTTATCTTTAAAGGGGTGCAAATAGGGATTTACACAACAACTACCATTAATATGTCTCTATAAATTCTGAGAAAATTATCCTAGTATAATAATCATCTAGAAACATGAAATCTAAAGTTTCATAATTTACCAGAGAGTATTTATCAATAATTTCTATTTATTACAAATGGTGTGCCAATAAGGGTTTACACTACAACTACCATTAATATGTCTCTATAAATTCTGAGAAAATTATCCTAGTACAATAATCATCTAGAAACACCAAATCCAAAGTTTCATAATTTACCAGAGAGTATTTATCCATAATTGCTATTTATTACAAATGGTGTGCCAATAAGGGTTTACACTACAAGTGCTATGTTAAGACATCAATAAATTCTGGGAAAATTACTATAGTACAAAATTGGTCTAAAAAACCAGATCCTAAGTTTCATATTAATCCAAGGAGTATTTATTCTTATTTATCATTTATTACATTTGATGTGCCAATAAGGGGTTATATAACAAGTACTATATAATGACCTAAAATTCATCTAAAAATTATGGTAAAATTTACAGAGCTATAGGATCACCAAGGAAACCTACTAGAATAATTTCATAATTCTCCAAGTGCATATGAGACCTAAATGTCATATTTGAATAAATTTGACCTAACCAAATAAATCAAATTCAGAGAAATAAATGAGGTCCAAAAATTCCAACAAAATTTCTAAATGTGCTTTTCCAGTCAAAGATCCATTTCCCAGAGTTTTGGATTTATCTATAAGTGTTTGATCAAATTATTTCATTAATTTAAAAGTGTGACAATTTTCATTTAATTAAAAACTTTAGGAAAATAACTTCCAAAAATCATGAAACTTATGTCGATGATGTATATCCTCATGACATACACTAACCCTAAGGTTTCAGAGGCATGCAAGGTGATTCCCACCTTCAATTCCATCAAAAAGCTCAAAAGCCCAAATTGACTATTAGCACCCCAATTTTCCTCTTAAGACCCAAACTTCATTTTGAAGTTCAAAGAAATATACTCATGCACATGTGATGAAATTTTAACCAGTGATCAATATATATATAAATAGCTGACCACCCAAATTTGGGGGTGTTTGGAGTTACACAACGCCATAAATACCAATTATTTACTATTGCTAATAACTGAAATATCTCAATGGATATACCTCCATAAATTCTCAAATTTAAACCCTAGGTGTACCATCATACCATGCATGCATGGTAGAAAAATGAAGGGATTTGGTTAAGCCATTTAAAAGTTATAGCCTTTTTTAATTTCTGCCCTACACTAGGACCAGTCCTAGGAAAATGGGTGATGTAGGTGCTACAATGCTCCAAATGACTTGATTTAAGTTTCTGTTGAAAGGTAACATCAAGGGCAACAAAAGTTGTCTCGGATAACTTTTCATGAAAAGGCTTCTAAGTGGCCTAATTTTTACATGCAAAGTCTGTTAAAAACTTAAGTAATTGGGGGGTGGTCTGCCTATAGCCGATCCTTGATCAAATCAATGGCCATGATTATCTCTTCTTCCTAGAGCCAAAGGCCACGGTTTGCCCAACCTGGAGCAGGTGTTTTGGCCTCACTACAGCAATCTAAGCCCTCCCATTGCCGGCCAACCACACCAACTCCTTCCTCTCGGCAAGAGCCATCGATGGGTGGTGGTCCGGCGACTTGGGGTGGTCGGAGTAGTGTTTTCCGGCGAGATCTAAAATCAGCCATTTCTTCATGGTTGTCCATGGCATCAAGCTCAAATGAGCTTGGATTCATTCCTATTTGATCTATGAAGCTAGCACCGAGCGAGGGGGGGGGGAGAAATCGTACCTTAATGAAGTTTGACGGAGGCGGCGGCGGCGGTTGGCCATGAATCTTCTCCTCTCCGGCGAGCTTGCTCAAAACTTCATTCCTCCACCATTTGCAGTGATTCAAAGGTCGATTTCATATGCTTTCCTCGTTCTAAAGCTAATGGTGGTGTCTATTTGGCCTGAGGAGGGCTCTAACCATTCCAGCCATTAAAGGGGAGCTCGGCCTACACCTTGGATGCTTCACCAAGGTGACACTTGGCATGGGGACAACAGTAATTCGGCTGGAAATTACTGAGGGAGCTCAGTGGAATGCTTTGGGAGGAGAATTGAGTTCCAATTGGCACTCAATCCATGAATTCCAATTTGTCTCTTCTCCAAATTGGGGGAAAATTCAATTTTTCCCCCTTGCATGTCAATCCCTCTTCAAATCTGAGGGCATGCATGGTCAAGTGCCATTGGGTTGCAGGATGGGCCTCCTATTGAGGCCTTAGCCCATAGGGTTTGGTTTAATTGATCCAAAATTCTCATTTAGCCCAATTTTGACTTATGTTGACTTTAGTGGTTGACTTGGTCAACTAATGGGTTGACTGGTCCAAATTGTTGGTCTTGAGTCCCTTGAAACCATCCAATGTTGATTGGGCCGTGGTGATGCCATAATTGGGCCAATTTAGCCAATAAGTGTGATTTTGACCAAAATTGGGGAAAGTTTGACTTTGGTCAAATTGGCCAAATTAAAGACTCCAAGATGGGGCTTTTGAGTCAATTAGGTCCCCCATGATGCTCTAAGACTAGGGGTGAAGTCAATTTCATGCTTTGGGGTTCAATTGAACTTATTGGGGAAGGATTGGCTTATGTTGACCTAAGTTTGACTTTGGTCAAATTGGGTCAATTGGTGACCCCATGATGGGGCTTTTGGGTCTATTGCATTCCTTGGAGTGTTTATCATCTATTGGAGGAGTCAATTTGCAATTGTGAGTTCATGTTGAGCTAGTTTGACCTAGGTTGACTTGAGCCTTATAGTACACCACATGTGAGTTCACTTAACCCTATGTGTCCTAAGGCTGCAATCTAGCTCAAACTCACCACACTCACCACTTGTCTCACCCTAAATTGGAGTTAGGGGGTCTAGTAGGAAATGGGATGTTACACTCATCATTGTTGGAGCCTATGTTCCGCATCTCTTTGTTTGAGAATAACAAATACCGGGTTGTATTTGATCTTGTATTTTCTATTTTTATAGTGTGCATATTGTACAGGAACTATAGCTACACATCATGATGAGCAGTATGTTGAATGGGGACGATTCTCTGGAAAGAGAACTAACGACCCGTGTTAGAGTTAATGCCTCGAGTTTACTTATCGTTGATACGGGATGTTGTCGAGAAGGGAATGACGTCGAGAAGAAGTATTATTGAGTACCAAGTAATAACACCAGTGTTGGAGCTAACGCTCGTGCTGAGTCCACAATCTGCCACGATCTCGACGATTGCATTTTTTCAGCCACGACGTACATGAGCAGCTAACGCTGGCATTAACGTTTAACTCTAGGCGTTAGCACCCGAGCCTATTTAAAGAGCAGCTCCTCTCATTCTATAACATGTAATTCCATTGCCTCTAAAGCCAGAATTCTGATTCTTTTGAGAGAGGCTCATCTACAACAATTGAGAGATCTCCTTTGAGCTAACATGAAAATATAAAGAAGATTTTGAAGGAGAAAGTCTACAACGCATATTCTATACGAAGCACGAACACTAAAAGAACGCCAACGTCTACATCGCCTTCGTCTTCTCCTTCAGAATTGCTTGGGGAGTTTCTCTTACTTTATTTTTATCTTGTAATCTTTTATTGTATTCCTTTTGTAACGGGTGTGAAGAAATTGTTCGAGGAGAACGTCGGATTCTGGGAAGGATTTCATGGGAAATTCGCCGCAATTGTTGGCGACTAGGCCTTGTGAGGTTTAGGGGGAATTCGCTGCCTTGTGCTTGGAGACTAGGTCGAGGTTAAATATAGGGGGAGGCTAGAGGCCTTATCTGGGGTAAGATAGGCTATAGCCAACCGGTCCTTGGGAGAAGGACCGGTGAATCGCAAAAAAGGATTTTTCATATTCTCGCATTGATTTCTAGCGTTATAGAAATCAAACATTTGTATAATCAATTTCTTATGAAATAAAATCAAGTCCTTTAAAGCTTCATTCAATTGATTTTATTTCCTCTTTAAGAATGTGTTAAATTATATTTTCATCAAAGCATTAAAGCAAACATTTGTGTAATAAATTTCTTATGAAATAAAATCATGTCTTCAAATGTATCATTTAATTGATTTTATTTTCTCTTCAAAAAGGTTTTAAATTATATTTGCATCAAAGCACTAAAACAAAATATATTATAAAATTCATTTTGATCATTAACTTATGGAATTCAACTTCTGTCACTAACGCCAGGCGTTAGCACTAGCGCTAGCGGTAGTGGAGAAAAATTTAATTTTGTCTTCTTTAAAAAAAGGAATCGTCAATATAATCTTATCTGAGATATTAAAATATATTTTCTAATAAAATATTTTACAACTTTGGTCGCAAACTCTGATAAATTTAAATAAGATTTAAATTCCGTAAAACCCTTATTCACCTCCCCCCCCCCCCTCTAAGGGCGCCATAAGATCCAACACGTGGTATCAGAGGCTAGGTTACTCCAAAAGGCCTTCACAACCGGGAATAATGGCGCTTCATGATCTCGCATCCAATAGAAGGGAAAAATTTTATGAAAATAAAAAATCATTATCACCACCATTATTTATGGGTGAAAATTATAATGGGTGGAAAACTCTTATGGAAAAATTTCTTAAATCTTTGGATATTGAAGTTTGGAATATTACTCTTAAAATGCCCCCAAGTATTCTAAATAAAAATGAAATGTTTTTAAATGATAAATCTATGAATAGTCTATATTGTGCTCTAGATCAAACTATTTTCAAACTTATTTATACGCTTCCTACTGCTTTTGAAGTTTGGAAATTTCTTGAGAATACTTATAGTCTTCTTTCCACAGATGATGAATAAGAGCAATTCTATATGGATATAAGAGAAGAAACCAATGTGGACTCATGCTTGGAGGAAGATCTATCTAAGAGAAAAGAATGCAACATCACAACATTAGACTCAAATGAATGCTACACATCAAGCATAAGAGAAGATGGAAACTCAACTATGGAAGAGGAATGCTAAGAAGTTGTCAAAGGAACCTTTGGTTCAAATCTAGCCTCATTCCATAGCAATATAAGAAAATATAAATCTTCTCTTTTTGTAACGAATTCAATTTCTACATTTCATATGCTTGAAATTGCTAAACGTAAAATTTTAAAGTTGAAAAATACTAATTCCAAATTACGTTTAGAAAATAAAACTTTAAAAGCAAACACTAAAGTCGAATCTTGTATTGATGTTCCAAATTCTCTTTCATGCTTTTTAATTAAAAATGTTATGTACAACCTCGTGTTCTCCTGAGGGAATAAGGCTCAAAGATGTGGTTTAGGCTGCAGTGGTCACCCCGCCTCTGCGCTCTCGCGAGATCCAGGCTAGGAGAGCCAGGGTGATCTCGCAGGGTAGAATGCGAGACCTGGCCCGGGGGGGTCGTCGTCAGAAGGAAAGCGAGCAGGGCCTTCGTCGACCGCTCACCTAAGGAGGGTTCGCGAGCAGTACTCGTGAGGAGGATTGCGAGAAGTGCTAGGAGTGGCGCTCTCGCAGGCCACTTGCCCAAGGGTTAAGGTGGTGAAATTACCCTTTTGCCCTTGGTGGGCTGCCAGTAGCCCTTCAGAACAGCGGAGTTTGGCTGTTAGCAGACTAAATTGGGGTGCGTTTAGTAAAACCAAAAGGCAGAACCCCGCTATCAGCAGACCAGTTCAGGAAAACTATAAATAAGACCCTAAGGGCACCTTTGGTGAGGACTCCATTTTGGCTTCTCTCTCTTCAGGTCATCTTTGGTTAGCATTCCCAAAGCTCTCCAAGGTGCCCGACTTCAGTTCTTCGCTTGGGAGGGGAAGCGCTCTACGATCTTCCAGGTGTGTGGTGGGACCTCCACACTGTCGCCAAGGGTCTCAGTTCTAAGTCTTCGGTCGAGTTGCTCCAGGAGACCAGTAAGCGTGAGTTGCACTCATCCTTGTTGTCTGAACTCCTTGTTGGGCCGAATCCTGGTTCCAACATTTTTGGTGCGGTGAGCGTGGACAGTAGCTAGTGCAAGAAAGTTTCAAGGAAGCAGCATGGCGGGAGATGAAGAGCAGGGCGATGAATTTGGCGGCTCGCAGCCGGCAGTGACATCGGGGATGTTCGCGGACCTCAGGAGGGAGGTCCTCAAGAGCATCAGTCTCGCTTTTGCCGTGGTGCGAAACGAGTTCGCGACCCCAACACCTCAGGTGCTCACCCCTCCGGGGTTTGGCGAGTGTGCCCCGGGGGGAAGGGCAGGGACGGAGGTGGCAGGGGTAGGGCGCGACCTCTTCAGGCGAGAGCTCTTTGCAAGCCCATCGAGCACCTCACCGGCATGTCCGGTCTTGGCGAGCGTTGTTCGAGTGAGCGCTGCCCCAGCGAGTGCAGTCCTGGCGAGCACTATTCCAGTGAGCGCTGCCCTGTCGAGTGTAGTCCCGACGAGCGCAGTTCCAGCGAGCGCAGCTCTGGTGCACTCGGGTCCCGCGAGAGAAGTCGTAGGACGATCCGAGAAGGAGAGGAAAGCGAGTGGGAGAAGTCCTTTTTGTGAGCTGGTGCTTTCCGCACCAGTCCCAGAAGGGTTCAGGGAGTGGGACAGGGTCTACTATTGCGGCAAGGATGACCCTGTCTAGCACTTGTAGTCGTTCGAGGACTCGGTCTCTATCCGGCCGATGTTAGATACATTCAAGTGTCGGCTCTTCGCCATCACTCTGAAGGAGAAGGCTAGGGAATAGTTCCATCAACTCCCAGTCGGGTCGATCTACCAGTTCGAGGACTTGCAACGAGGCTTCTTATTGCGCTTCACGACTTCGAAGAAGAGGAAGAGGGATGCCAAGTCGCTCTTCAATGTTAAGCAGGAGCCGGGGGAGTCGCTAGCCCATTACGTGGATCGGTTCCAGGAGGAGGTTCTGCTTACCCAAGAGATGCCTGGGTTTACCCTCCAGCTCGCCTTCACGGTGGGGCTGAGGGAGAGTTTTTTCAAGATGAGTTTGAAGAGGAAGGCCCCCATCTCCTACGAGGAGTTGATGGAGAGGGTGGCGGAGGAGATTGAAGGGGAGAAGGCTAACCCGGAGCTCACCAAGAGGCTAGCAAAGCTCAGTGAGCAGGAAGTCAAGCAGCAGGAAGTGCGGAGAAGAGAAGAGCCCAGAGCCCCGGAGGTGGGGTGGAGGCATCAAGGCGGAGGAGCACAGGTTCAAGGGAGGGGTTACGCCCCGGGAGGGGGAAACTTCCTTGGGGGTCAGGGAAGACCCCATCAGTTGGGATGCAGGCAAGGTCCAAGACAGATGCCTCCCCCACCTCAGCAGGCCATGGCAATCAGGAGAGGAAGAGGAGGAAGAGTAAGGAGAGAAGGGGCAGGAGCAGAAGCGGGAGCTGGAAGGAGAAGGGGAATAGGGCGGCGGAGGCCAAGAGAGGGGGTGGCGTTGCCATATTGTGACTTCCATCGGGAGGAAGGGCATGCAACGGCCACCTGCCCGGAGTTCCTATAAGTGAGAGAGGCCAGGGCACCGGTGCCGCAGGAGCAGTGGGCGGTGAGGATTGAGGAGGCCCTACCTCAGGAATAGGAGGATGAGAGGTGCGGAGACCGGGCCAATGTGGGGGCCCAAGGGTGGATCGGGGTGATCCATGGGGGGTAGGAATTGAGGCGACCCAGAAGGCCAGCCTCCATACTATGTACCGTCGTAGCGTAGCTTCGTTGTCCTTAGCCCCGCCCCCGGCGGAGAAGATTTCATTCACTCAAAAGGATATGCCGGGTCATGAGGAGCCATTCTGCGATGCGCTGGTCATTTAGACAGCGATCGAGAACTTCACTATTTCCCGAATCCTTGTGGATAACGGGAGATTGGTCAACGTCATCTTTAAGAAGGTATTTGACGAGATGCAGGTGGAGGCGCAAAGGGTATTGGCCTCAGATGGCCCAGTGTTTGGATTCTCCGGAGAGAGGAAGGAGGTAGAGAGGTGAGTGGGACTCCATGTAGTCCTGAGGGGGAGGGGGGGCGGTCCAGGAATTGCCGTTTTGTCATAGTGGACACCCCCAGCAGCTACAGTGCCATCTTTAGATGGCCTCTCATCAGCGTGTTCCACTGTGTCCCCTCCACCTTCCACCAGTGCCTTAAGATCAATGATGGGGGAGTCCAGGTTCGGATAAGGGGAGATCCGAAGGTGGCCCGACAGTGCTATGTGATTGTCGTGAACACCATCTCCTGGATGGCCAAGGAGGAGAGAGTGGGGGAAGAGTCGGAGGAGCCGATGGAGGAGGAGGAGGAGAAAAAAGAAGAAGGGAAGGCCCAGGAGGAGGGGACGGAAGAGATGATGGAGGTTCGGGAAGGAAGGAAAGAGGAGGTCCAAGCGCCATCTTGCGAGGAGAAGGAAGAAGATTGGGGTGAGCAGTCCCAGTTGGAGGCCGTTGATGAGGTCGTGGAGCTTGAGGTCACCACCCGGGCGGGCGTGGTAGAAAAAGTCAAGATCGGCGGCGAGCTCAGCTTGGAGGAACAGAAGCAAATCTTGGCCTACGTCCAGGAGAATGTGGACGTCTTCGCATGGAGTGCCGCGGAGATGCCCGGGATTGATGCGAATGTGGCTTGCCATCGCCTCAACCTTGATCCCGGCACCCGCCCCATTCGTCAGAAGAAGAGGGCCATAGTAGATAAGCTGGAAGGTCCCATCCGAGAGGAGGTGGGCAAGCTACTCCAGGCAGTTTTTGTATCGGAGATGCAGTACCCAGGCCGGGTCTCCAACGTGGTTATGGTAAAAAAGGGAGGAGGTAAGTGGAGGATGTGTATCAATTTTTCCTTGCTTAATAAATCATGCCTCAAGGATTGCTACCACTTGCCTAGAATCGACGCGCTGGTTGACTCAGCCATCGGTTTCTCTGTAATGTCTTTTTTAGATGCTTTTTCAGGTTATCATCAGATCCACATGCACCCCCCCCCCCCCCCCCCCCCCCACGACATCAAGAATGTCTCCTTCATCAACCGGAGATGGATGCAACTACTATAAAATGATGCCCTTTAGACTAAAAAATGCAGGGGCAACATACCAACGAATGATGGACAGGGTCTTTCGAGAACAGAAAGGAAGGAACCTCGAGGTCTATGTAGATAACCTCATGATCAAAAGCCGAGACCAAGGATCCCACCTCCGGGACCTCGAAGAGACTTTTGGAACTTTGCGGAAGTATAAAATGAAACTCAATCCCCAGAAGTGTGTCTTTGGAGCTTGCTGAGGGAAGTTCCTAGGTCACTTACTCACCCCAGCCGGGGTGGAGCCTAATCCAGATAAGGTCAAGGCCATCATGGAACTGGGATCTCCAAGAAGCTCCAAGGAGGTTCAGCGCCTCACGGGGAAGTTGGCCGGTCTTAGTAGATTCCTCTCTCGGGCAGGAGAAAAGTATGCACCCTTCTTCAAGGTGCTGAGAGGGAATCAAAAATTCAAATGGTCCTCGAAGTGTGAGGAAGCTTTCCAAGCATTGAAAGGGCAACTCGCGCAGGTTCCCCTGCTCCAGGGCCAAGGCAGGGGGAGGACCTATCCTTGTACCTAGGGGTAGGATCTGAGGCAGTGAGTTCAGTACTAGTATGGGAAGAAGGCAGAAGGCAACTTCCAATTTACTACATCAGCCGAGTGTTGAGGAAGGCGGAGCTCCGGTACCCCATCCTGGAGAAGTTGGCCTTTTCCTTGGTGGTGTCAGCTTGGAAGCTCCGGCCTTATTTCCAAGCGCATTCAATCAAGGTGGTAACCGACCACCCCCTTCGCAATATCATGGAAGGTGTACAGCACTCGGGAAGGCTAGCCAAGTGGTCCGTGGAACTGAGCGAGTTTGATATCTCGTTTGTGCCAAGGTTATCAATAAAGGCGCGGGCGGTGGTGGACTTCCTGGCAAATTACGTGACCGAGGTGGAGGAGCAGGAGGCGTCCCGCTCGGAGGCTTGGAAGATGTTAGTTGATGGGGAATCAAGGAAGCACTCCTTTAGGGGAGGGGTAATCCTGGTAAGCCCACAAGGGACAAGGATTGAGCAGGCCATCAACTTTCATTTCCCAGTCACCAACAACCAGGCCAAGTATGAGGCAGTGATAGCTGGCTTGGGAGTTGGGTGTGCAAGACGAGGAGGTCTCGACGGACTCCATGGTGGTGGTGTGCCAGATCAGGGGGGAATTTGAGGCAAAGGAGCCAACCCTCCAGCGCTACCTGGAGAAGGTCAAGGGGGTCATTGGGCAGTTTCACACTTTCTCCATCGAACATGTGTCAAGGAAGGAAAGCACTCCGGCAGACTTTCTGGCCAAGTTCGGTCCCCGGGCAGGGGGGACATTGTCGGAGCTCTTCCGACCATCCATCGAGGAAGGAGAATTGATGGAGATAGGCCATCAAGAGTCGTGGATGAGTCCCATCGTCACCTTTCTGACGTCGGGGAAGTTCCCCGAAGGGGAGGTGGACAAGTGACGACTCAGGTATAAATCTGCCTATTACTACATGCATGCAAGTGGGCTATATCGTAAGACCCTTTCGGGACTACTCGCCCGTTGTGTAGCCGAGAAGGAGGTACCGAGGGTCTTAGAGGAGATCCACTTGGGGGAGTGTGGCATCCACTCGGGGAGCAGGACATTGGAGGGAAGGGTGTTGAGGCAAGGTTATTTTTGGCCTACCCTCAGCAAGGATGCGGCGGAGTTCGCAAAGAAGTGCTCCAAGTGCCAGCTCTATGCTCCACTCCAACTTCTCCCGGCTCAGAGGCTCCGGACCATCACAGCTCCATGGCCCTTTGCGATATGGGGCTAGACCTGGTTGGTCCCTTCCCCCAGGCAAGTGGCCAGAGAAGGTTCATGCTGGTGATGATAGACTACTTCTCCAAGTCGCTGGAGGTGAAGGCGCTAGACAAGGTGACATCCCAAGTGGTAAAAAGTTTCGTATGGGGTGAAATAATTTGCAGGCACGGGCTCCCATTGGCCATAGTGACGGACAACGGGCCGCAGTTTGCCAGCGATGAGTTCGTCAGCTTTTGCACTCAGCTTGGAATAGATCTTTGATTTGTGTCGGTCCACCACCCGAGGAGCAACGGGCAGGTGGAGGCGGCAAACAAAATAATTGTGAACCTACTCAAAAAGAAGGTCGAGAACCTCAGGCGAAACTGGGTAGAGCAGCTACCCTCGGTCCTCTGGGCCCTAAGAACTACTCCAAACACGGCCATAGGGGAGACCCCTTTCAAACTGTCTCATGGGTCCGAAGCCGTGCTTCCCATAGAATTCGAGGTGAAGTCCCTCGGGTAGTCGCCGCGGGAAAAGGTGATGACGAGTGGCGGGCGGAGAATGAAGAGGAGCAAAGTTTATCCTTGGACCTGGTGGAGGAACTCTGGGATCTCGCCACCATTCAGCAGAGGAGGTTAAGAGGCGGATGGAACGATACTTTGACCAACATATCAGAATAAAATAGATCCAGAAAGGGGACTTGGTCAAGAAGAAGGTCGATGCGGCTGGAAGAGGAGCCGCGGTAGGTAAACTTAACCCCAATTCGGAGGGGCCTTACATTGTAAGTGAAGTGCTCAAGTCGGGAGGGTATCATCTCCAGTAAGTGGAAGGGGTACCTCTCGGCCGGGCCAGGAGTGGGGATGACTTGAAACGATTCTATCCATGAAAGTTTTTGTAATCGACTTGTATATTTTGCTCTTCTTATAACGACTTTGAAATTTTTTCTAAGCAGAAATCCTCAAGAGTTCTTTGGTGCTGGAATGCCCCAGATCGATTCCACTGCCGAGCTCTTATAGATGGTGGGTCAGGTTAATATCTTGAGAGGCTGATAGGGTTACAAGTTTTTTGGTACCGGAATGCCCCAGATCAATTCCGCTGTCGGGCTCTCATAGACGGTGGGTCAGGTTGATCTCTAGAGAGGATGGCAGGGTAACAAGTTTTTGTGCTGGAATGCCCCAGATCGATTCCGCTGCTAGGCTCTCATAGACGGTGGGTCAGGTTGTTCTCTAGAGAGGCTGGCAGGGTAACAATTTCTTTGGTGCTGGAATGCCCCAGATTGATTCCGCTGCTGGGCTCTCATAGACGATGGGTAAGGTTGATCTTTGGAGAGGCTGGCAGAGTAACAAGTTCTTTGGTGCTGGAATGCCCCAGATCGATTCCGCTTTCGGGCTCTCATAGACGGTGGGTCGGGTTGATCTCTGGAGAGGCTCGCAGGGTAAGAATTTCTTTTGTGCTGGAATGCCCAGATCGATTCCACTATCGGGATCTCATATACGGTGGGTCAGGTTGATCTCTAGAGAGGCTGGCAGAGTAACAAGTTCTTTGGTGCTGAAATGCCCCAGATTGATTCTATTGTCGGGCTCTCATAGACGGTGGGTCAGGTTGATCTCTGGAGAGGCTGGTAGGGTAACAAGTTTTTTGGTGCTAGAATGCCCCAGATTGATTCCGCTGTCGGGCTCTCATAGATGGTGGGTCAGGTTGATCTCTGGAGAGGCTGGCAGGGTAACAAGTTCTTTGGTGCTGGAATGCCCCATATCGATTCCGTTGCTGGGCTCTCATAGACGGAGGGTCGGGTTGATCTCTGGAGAGGCTGGCGGAGTAACAAGTTCTTTGGTGCTGGAATGCCCCAGATCGATTCCGCTGTCGGGCTCTCATAGACGGTGGGTCAGGTTGATCTCTAGAGAGGCTGGCTGGGTAATAAGTTCTTTGGTGCTGGAATGCCCCAAATCGATTCTACTGCTGGGCTCTCATAGATGGTGGGTCAGGTGGATCTCGCGGAGAGGCCGATAGGGTCACCAAAGAAGGGTCATCTCGCTCGGCGAGAGGGAATGAACTCGGGCAGCAAGGGAGTGAGAAGTTCATCCCAAGTGCTATGGGCATAAGGTCCCCCGCAAAATGGGGTCCTCGCAAGAGATCGAAGGGGAAGAACAGTGGCCACCCCAGATGGGCAGGCCGATTGCTCGCTAACATATAAGGGGCGTAGGAAGGATCACATGAGTCCCCGAAGGCAATGCGAAGGGCATGGTATAGGTTCTCGCTCACCGAGGTCAAAGGGGTGAGGGCTCACTCCCCACGAGATAAAAACTCGAAGAATTGACCGCGAAATCTGCGACCCTAAGGTAGGCAAAAAGGGAGAGAACTAATGTGGTGAGTGCGCATTCTAAGCCGAAGCTAGGCGATTACGCAGTAGGCGGGCGCGAGCACGGCGAACGCAATGGCAAAGTAATATAAATGCGAGAAAAAAGCAGCATACATAGAAAGCAATAATAAAATGAGCAAGGGGGCAAAAAATTGTCATCTATTTCATTAAAGTTAGTTACATGTCTCGCGACAATCTCGCCAACCAAAAATATGGAAAAAATAAAAGTACAAGTTCCAATGATCACTGGCGGACGGCTCGTCCTTGCTGTCGGCAGGAGGTGGGGCTGGGACGAACAGCTCCAGGACCACATCCTTGATTGTCAGGTCAGCCGCCTCAGCAGATAGCAGGTCGGCCCCCTGCATGGCCCGAAAGATGTACCGCGTCGTGGAGAGGGAGGCGAGAAACCTCTCTGTTAGGCTCATGATCTCGGCAGCAACATTTTTGTAGGCGACGACGAGCTCCTCGTTATGACGCTCCAGCTGAAGACATTGCCGACCCGTCATATGAGCGAGCTCAAGGGAAAGGAGCTGGGCTCACGCGCTCTCATACGCCAAGGTCCTCATGGTCTCAGCCTTGTAAACCGAGGCATCCTCGCGGTCGTAAAGCCCGAATGAGAGCGAGAATGCTTTCTCGTTAACCGTCGCCTGCTCCACCCAAGAGGGAAGGGGGGTGGAGATAGAGGCCTTATTGACCTCGGGGTTCCAGTATATCAGGTACTCACCTGCCTCGTCCTTGTGCTTTTGGCCAAGAACAAAGTTCTAATGATTGATCGGCACGGGTAGGGAGGAGGTCTTGGCGACCTCTTCGACCGACTCGCTGGCCTCCCTTTCCGCGGGAAGGTCAGTCAGGAAGACATCGCTCGGAGAGGCCTCAGCATGCCCCTTTCCCTTCTCAGATGGGAGGGGGTTCTTCTTGTCCTTCTGCGGGGGCTGCGAGGAGGAATCCTTGCGGCCAAAAGACTCGGCCCTCTTCCTGGTAGTCAGGGTCGTAGGGCGCGGAGTCTCGCGGCAGGCATCCGCTCCCATTTTTGCGAGAGCGAGGCCCGCAGCAGTTGGACGGTTGCTTGCGTAAGGAGGATGGACGGGGAGGTCTCGCTCACCTGTAATAATTCAGCAATTAGAAACATTCGGCGAAATCTTTAAGAAGAAACAAGCGAACGAGCATGATTTATACCTTCCCATGGGAGCACCGGAGGAAGCGAGTCGAGGTTTCAGTAGAGATGGACCACCTTGAAGTTCTTCTTGTTGAAGAACTGGAATAGGGCAGCATCATGGCAACCGATAGGTGGAGGGCGGTAGGTGCTCTCGCCGTGTTGGATTGGCGAGAAGGGAACGTTGCCGAAATTCCCTTTGACGAAGAGAAAGTTCTGCGCCCCGTAATGGCTCTTGTTGACGGTCTCGACGACCTTGAGCCCCGAGCCCACGAAGTAGGCAGTGTCGTCCTTGTAGGCCCTGAAGGAGAACAGCTTCCGGAAGACCGGTAAGCTGAACTCGATGAGTTCTTCTCACATATAGCACGCGAACGCAACGATGACTGCCATGGCATTGGGGGTCAGCTGACCCAGTATCACGCCGAAGTGTTTGAGCACCTGGTGAGCAAAATGGCGAGATGTTAAAGAGGCAAGCGAGAGTTTAAATTGTGGCAGGATTTGAAAGTAAGCGAGATCAATAAGTACCTGGCGAACCTCCAGCCACAGAGGCTGGCGCAGGCCGACCCCGAAGTGGGAGGTAGGGATGGCGAGCTCTTCTTACATGGGGATGTTGATCACGTCGTCCTCGCTAGGACAGCAGGCAGAGAACCCTAGTGGTATGAAGTCGGCCACGGTGGCGAGGTATTCTGCCTCGGTCAGGTTGCTGTTGAAGAAGGTCTGGTCAGTAAAGGCCCAGGCGCACTTCAGTCGGGCCTCCGCCTCGCTAGCGTCACCAACCATTGTTGAAACCTGCGAAAAGAGAGAGCGAAATGCGCGAGAGAGAGAACACGAGATCTCGCGGGCTGAGGAAGAAGAAGGGCTAGTGTTAAATGCGGTAGGTGAATTCAACGATGGGACCTATTTATAGGAAATAAAAAGCGCGGGAAAGAAGTCGAAGCGATGGGGGTGCGGTTAGGTAAAACCCCGTGTGGTGATCGCATGCGAGAACGTAAGGTACCCCCTGATGTATTAGCGAGCGAGACTGGTTTGCGAGGTTTGTATAAACAACATTTTCATACGAGAACAAGAAAGAAAGCGGAAATAAAAGATAGAGCGAGCGTCACTCCCAATTATGTCGCATAAACAAAAAATAAGTGCACAAGAGCCCCGGTAGCGGGCGAGAAATAGTTAATGAAAAAGAAAAGTATTGCGAGCTTATCCAACGAGATTAAACAAAGTTCATGCATTGTCGAGGGGCTTGCTGAGCAGTGAGGAGTGCGAGCGAGGACTAGTAGTGTATCCATTTCCATCTACCAAGACCTCGCACTCCTGACCATGGCGGGACCCTAGGGTAGTGATATGCGTTAACGGCGCGAGCCTCGAGTTGAATCAAGCGAGCGTAATCTTCCACTCATGTGAGGTGCGTCCCTGGGGAAGTGGCTGTCTCTCCAAGATCTTGCGGCATCTCGGCACGGAGCCGCACACAGTCATCCAGTAAAATGGCGTGCCGCTCCTCGGAAACCTCTCTGTCCCTCTTCGCTTGGAGGTGAAGATCCTGCAGCATTCGTCCTTGCTTCTGAAATTGTTTTGAGGTTTGCCTCTTCATGGCTTCGGGGTCTCGCGGGTCGCCCAGGAAATCATCCATCTGCTCCGACAGAGGAAGGAGCGACATTTCTTCTTCCCCAAAGTCAGAGTCGGTGGGGAGGCTCTCGGAATCACCTGCGAGCGAATATGAACAGCGTTAGCAGTTAACGAAGCCTTCTCTTATCATCGCAGGGAGTGATCTCTCGGAAGATGCAGTAGAATCCTTACCGAGAGGCAGGCGATAAGTGCTGGGTCGACCTTGAAAGAGATTATCGAAGGGAAGCGAGGCGGACTTCCCGAGACCACCGCGGCGCGTCACGTCGTCGGCAGGGGTGGTCATGGCCGGTCACGAGCCACCAGAACCCTCCCCTACAAGAGATTGAACCCCGGGGTGTTGAGTGTTGTATCAAGGGGGATCGACGTCTGAGGCCTTGAGTTTTGGCGACCTGGGGTCGCATTGGGGGAGGCTGTAAGAAGCAAGAGAGCAAAAAAACCGTCAGTCAGGATGATGATCTTGATAGGTAAGAGCGGGTAGCTTACCCGCGGTTTTCTCATTAGCAAGGTCAGTCTTCACTGGAGGATCGGGGCGAGACCCGGTTAAGTCCTCGGCCACGCCCTTATCAGTAGGAGGGGGGTCCTGCGGTCAGGCGAGGCTTAGTGAAGTCAAACGGACAGTAAAGCGAGAGTGATAATTTTACCTCTCTGGTGGACCTGTTCTCTGGAGAGGAGTCCAGCAGTACAGTCCCCTCCCCCATGGGGGTAGGCGGACAGGCTTCGCCTTCTTCATCTTGGGCGCAGGAAGAATGGTCTGGCGGGTCATCCAGGAGGCAGCAATGGCCATGGTAGAGAGCTCTCCCGCTTTGGACGCCCTCAGGAAAGCTTGATGTTCTTCTGAAAGAGGCATTTCCCAGCAGCTATAGTGGGATGAGGTGGAGATGTAGGAGGAGAATGATGGTGCGTGCCACCCCGACTTGGGTAGTATTTATAGCTGTAAGGTGGGACCCACAAAAAGATTCCCGACAAATCAGTAGTCACGGGCGAACACCCGGGGTTGGATGATTCTTTGCGAGCTTAGATTAACCTCGCAAAGAGCGGGGATTGTGTACAACCCCATGTTCTCCTGAGGGAATAAGGCTCAAAGATGTGGTTTAGGCTGCAGTGGTCACCCCGCCACTGCGCTCTTGCGAGATCTAGGAAAGGCGAGCCAGGGTGATCTCGCAGGCTAGAATGTGGGACCTGGACTGGGGGGTCGTCGTCAGAAGGAAGGCGAGCAGGGTGTTTGCCGACCGCTCGCCTAAGGAGGGTTCGCGAGCAGTACTTGCGAGGAGGCTTGCGAGAAGTGCTAGGAGTGGCGCTCTCGCAGGCCACTTGCCCAAGGGTTAAGGAGGTGAAATTACCCTTCTGCCCTTGGTGGGCTGTCAGTAGCCCTTCAGAACAGCGGAGTTTGGCTGTTAGCAGACCAAATTGGGGTGCGTTTAGTAAAACCAAAAGGCGAAACCCCTCTATCAGCAGACCAGTTCAGGAAAACTATAGATAAGACCCTAAAGGTACCTTTGGTGAGGACTCTCTTATTGTCTTCTCTCTCTTCAGGTCATCTTTGGTTAGCATTCCCAGAGCTCTCCAAGGTGCCCGGCTTTAGTTCTTGGCTTGGGAGGGGAAGCGCTCTACGATCTTCCGGGTGTGTGGTGGGACCTCCATACTGTCGCCAAGGGTCTCAGTTCTAAGTCTTCGGTCAAGTTGCTCCAGGAGACCAGTAAGCGCGAGTTGCACCCATTCGTGGGGTCCGGACTCCTCGTTGGGCCGAATCCTGGTTCCAACATTTGGTGAGGACTCCCTTTTATCTTCTCTCTCTTCAGGTCATCTTTGGTTAGCATTCCCAGAGCTCTCCAAGGTGCCCGACTTCAGTTCTTGGCTTGGGAGGGGAAGCGCTCTACGATCTTCCGGGTGTGTGGTGGGACCTCCATACTGTCACCAAGGGTCTCAGTTCTAAGTCTTTGGTCGAGTTGCTCCAGGAGACCAGTAAGCGCGAGTTGCACCCATCCGTGGGGTCTGAACTCCTCGTTGGGCCGAATCCCGGTTCCAACACATTAAACCTTGTTTTGATTATAATACTTTTAAAGAAGAACTCGAGGTTTTGGAAAAAAGGTCTTTTAACTTCAAAAGAGCATGATGAAAAATTGATAAAAGAAAATGATGCTCTAACTAGTAAACTAGAATCATTATAATTGTTTATTAAAAATTTCTCAAGTAATAAACAATCTCTTATCTCTAGTTGATTAATAAATCAAAACTCCAAAAGCTTAACTTCACATTATAAGAGTGGGTCTATAAGAAAGAGTGGAAATGAAAATTAACAAGTAAATAAGAACTTTTTATCTAATCACTCAATCTTTCAACATTCAATTCTTAAGAAAGACCATCACTTTTATAAACTCTCTACAAATAATTATTCAAAAACTCTTTATGATTATCAATATCAATCTACTTTGAAAAACAATATCAATAAATATAATTCTCAAATGAATTGTTTTTCAACCAATTATCACCACAAAATGATGTCATATAATCATAATATGAATTTAAAAAATAATCAACCAAAGTATGAATGGAAACCCATTCTTAAAAATGAAACACTTGAAATGGCTCATTCATCCTTGTCTTCTCATAAAACATCACGCTATATTTGGGCACCCAAAGGAACCATCACTCTTGGTCCTTTTTGGATACCTAAATCTATTATTTATTATTATCCATTGAATTTCATGAAGTAGAAATAAATATAAAAGTGAGGTATTAGATCTTAGACTTACTCTAGAGGGGGTGAATAGAGTATTAAAAGTTTTAACTTATTTTATAGAGGAATTAAAATACTGATATATATATGTGTGTAGTAGAGTGAGTAGAAAGACAAAGTAATAAACACAGCACAACATAGTACAGAAAATAACACAAACACAGCAAGACACAAGGATCTATAGTAGTTCCCTAATCAATCTGGGTACATCTACTCTTCTACCACCCTTGGTAGGAATCCACTTGGTTTTTGATCAGGTACCTTATCACCAGTGGGATTTTTGATCAGGTGCCCAAACATCACTAAGCTTTTGATCAGGTGCTCAAACCAAACCACAAGTTTTTGATCAGTTGCCCTGCCACCAAAGGTAAAATTTTGAAGGGAGTTAGAACCATGTACAAGATGGGGTAAAAATAATAAACAAAACGAGTTTATGAAATTTTTCTCTCTCAATAAGATCTGAGAGAAGACTAGTGGAATGCTGTTGTTGTAAAGCTCCCCCTGTCTGATAGAATTTGTTGACAGTTGGTGAAGCTTTCTCTTGGGTGAAGAAGACTGAGAATCAGCAGATGAAATCTGAGAGAAGTTTTTAGATGTTCTCAGAGAATGAAGATGCTGCTGTAGAAGATGAAGATTTCTGTATCTCTGAGTATTTTTCAAGTATCTTCTATATCTTATGTATTCTATATTGTATCCATTGGTGTATCTCTTTTTGTATCTCTTGTATTATGATTCTAAAAATCAAATCTTCTAATAAGGAATAGAATAATCTGAGATAAATATTCCTTGGAACTGCAATAACAAACTTTCTGATTCTGCAGAGACTTTAATTCCTTTTTAATGAAAGTTTCCTTTTCCAAAATATGTCAATGGTTAGATTCTCGAAAGAAGGGAATAGAATGAATATATAAAAACAAAAGATAAAATCTTGTCTTATCTGATAATGAATAAATCCAAATACTTGAATAGATCCGTTGCTGAATAGTCGATCTGAGTTCAGAGAAAAGAGATGACTTATTCTTCAGAAATTTGTCAAGCTCAAAAGGAATTTCGTCGAACAGAAAGCTGAGTTCATCGAACTGAACACTTAGTTACTCATTCGTCGAACAAAATACTGAATTTGTCGATCTCAATCAGGAGTTCGTCGAACTGAAAAAAAGAATATGCAGAACTGCTTGAAAGACAGATTTCGTCGAGCTGGAGAACAAGTTCATCGAACTGATACACGACATTCGTCGAACACAGGAAGGAGTTCGTCGAACGCAGAAAGATGTTCGTCGAACAAAGAAACTTGGAATTTTCCTAAGTTCTAGCTGACTCAGACAAGCTTTGACATTGACCCTAAGACTATACAATGGGGTCAACTTGAGTCCTAATCACAGACAGTGATCCTAGCCCAAATTAGTAATAGGGTTGTTCCAACAATCTCCCCTATTTGGGTTAGGATATATACTATTTGACAAAATTAAATAATAAAACAAACAACAAACACAGAGCATATATATATCTGACAGAATTTAAATTTCATTTCAGCAGATAAAAGATATAGTACTCTGAGTTTAGTAAGTTTTATACTGAAAACAGAAATATAGCAGTACCAAATAATCAGAAGCTTTACTCTTTCTTTGAGGAAGGCTTGAATATGATTTTTCTGTTTGGATTTTCTGATTCTCTCTTCCTCATATAAAGATCATTTGCTCCCAGCAGTGTTTGAGATGAAGCATGAGGAACCACTACAGCTGGGTGCAACCTTAGATAATCTTCAGCATTGAAGAGATGCCTTGAGCTGTACCTTTCAAATTCTTTTCTTCTGAATTCAGACATAGTAGAAAACTGAGAGTAATCTTTTCCTTCTGCTTTGGCTTTATTTATTTGAGCTGTAGCAATTGTTTCTCTATATCTAGCCATATAAGCATTCTTTTCTGAATCTGGATTAATTGGAGATGGAGGCCTTTCATCAATTTCACTGGACTGATATGAAGATTGAAGGCCTTGAGCATTTCTTTTTCTGTGGAAGGAACCATCAGAGACATGATATTTATAAACTGAAGAAAGAGCTCTGGCAGATCCTGAAGGAGGAGCTCTGGCTGATCTTGAACTATAAGATACATTGTAGCTTTTATGACTTTCTCCTAATCTTCTTGATTGCTGAGGGGAAGACTTCTGAGAAGAAGAGGACATCCCTGCTGATCCTGCTGCTGGAGGAGGAGGAGGATTAAACTTGACTAACTTATCAGAATAGAAACCAGTTTTCTTCAATTTCTTTCTCCTTTTATTCTCATTCCTAGAGAATCTCATCCATGCTGAAGAATCTTTTGTAAGAGTGATCTTGTTCAAAATGTAATAGCGAGTATCATTTGTAGAAGATGGAGGTTTGGGAGCATCCTTTGCTTTGCTTCTGGATTTTCTTTTCTCTGAAGATTTTGAATCTGAATCATCAGAATCATCATTATCAGAAAACTGAGCAGGGTTATCATATAATTCATTAAGATCTTTAAGAGCAATATCAAATCCTTGCTCAATATCCTCTGGTAGAGGAGAATCATCATAAGCAAATGTTGGAGGTGAATTCACCAATCCAACTTCTTCTGTAACTTGAACTGGAACTGGAACTTGAACTGGAACTGGAATACTCTTGATTATCTTCTTTACAACAATGTATCTATGGGAGCTGAATAGGGAACTATAGCCTTTGAACTAACTTGATGCTTAGGCAGACACTTGAAAATCAAATTGAATCTTGATAACAAAGAAAGAATATCTACTGAGGGATTAATAGAAATATTATTCACTGAATCTATAACTGGAGCTTCTTCATCAATAATGGGAGCTGCTTCAAAATCTAAAGCCATATCTGAATCTGCATTATCTGGAGCTTCTTCATCAAGCACCTCCCACTGCCTAGTTTTAGGGAGACCTGAATCTAGGCCCCTAGAAGAAGGGACAAAGGTTGAGGAGGAAGGAAAGGAAGCAAGTTTTGAAGAGAGGTCTGAGAAGGCTTTGAAAACTGGAGCAAGCTTCTCATCTAGAAGAGTTGTCAGCTTAGGAGAGATATGGTTGAATATCTGATCAGCAATAGAAGAGAAATCAACATACATAAAGTTAGGTGTATGCTGAGAAGATGAGGATGGTAGAATGGGGGATGAGGGAATAGAGGTGTGAGCCTGATTGGTGCACACTGAGGAGGGTAGGAAGTTGTTAGTAGCATCTGAAATGGGTGTAAGATTATCTTCAGGGATGGGAGATTGAGGTGGAGAATGTTGAGGAGACAAGAGGTCAAATGAAGGAGGGGGGAGAGAATCAACATCTGGAATAGATGATGATGGAGGCTCTGCAGACTGATTTGTCTGGAGAGGAGGAGAAGAAAGCAATGAGGAAGGAGTTTCTATGGGAGAATTTGAGGGAAGAACTTCTTCAGTAGAGGTGTTTTGAAGAGGTTGAGAAGGGAGAGGAGTTGAAGATTCAGAGGGAGGAACTTCTGGAAGAGTTGAGGGAGTGACTGTATCAGTCCTTGTGCTTTCGGAAATACTCCTGGAAGTTTCTGCCCTTGGAGTCCTCTTGGGAATCACTCTCTCCCACTTACCAAAGAGACCTGGAGTCAGCCTCTTGCTTGCATTGATAAAGACTATTGGTGACACCAACAGCTATGGGCATTTCTCTTGAAGAAAAACTCATAAGACCCTGCCATAGCAAACACTGAATTTGCTTTGCTTCTTCTTGATTGATTCAAAGAGAATCAATCCCCAATTCACCTACTTCTTTTCCACGAAGGCTACCATCTATAGAAATTGGTGCCTAGGAATATAATCATGAGCAGAGATTTTCCCTAGTAAAACCTTGCCAACTACATCAGCCAAGAATTTGTATTCAACTGACAAATTCTTTTTCAGAAGATGATTAGGGTTTCCACTGGAGTGATCCATTTTATCCAATTCAGCATTAAACTCAGCAGATGTGATATCTAAATCATCATCACCATTTATCAATCCAAAAACATCTGTTAAAATTTCTGGGGAAAGAGAGACCTGATTTCCTGAGATTGTTCCTGATATGGATGTTGCATTCAGTGACTGAATGGTGTGTACCCATTCCTTTATCTCTGCACCTGGAAGCTTTATCCTTGTAGTCATAAACTTCCTCAACTGCTGTTCTTCAAAGAGTTGAAGAATGTACTGGAAAATCTGGTCAGAATGCGCAAAAGATTCCATGTCGATATCAAAACCTGCATCAAACTTCATTGACGAGATCAATGCCTGAGAGATTGCCATTGGTACCTGCAAGAGAAAAAGATCAAGTACAAGGGATCTGGAGGCAAGAGCAAGTTCTGTAGGAGCAAAGACGAAAAGGAATCGAAATTTGATTATAAAGAGAGAGATCGGAGAAGGCGCAAGCTTTCGTAGAACGGGGTTCGGCTAAACCTAAGAAAATCAGAAGTCGAAGAGTCATTGGGCTTCATCAAATTGCGTTCGACGAAAAATAAATTTTTGTCGATCTCAGTTTGACGAACGAGCTGACTTCGTCGATCTCTGGATTTTATAGGTTTCGTCGATCTCCGTTCGACGAACGACTAAATTTCGTCGATCTCCGTTCGACTAAAGAGAGGATAAGTAAAAATATAATTTTTTAATTTATTGAATCTCCATCTATTATTCCTAGCTGATTTATAAAGAAGACGTGCTTCTTTTCATCCAAGGATTTGGTGAAAATATCAGCCCTTTGTAAGTCAGTAGGAATAAATTGTAGGCAAATTTTGTTTTTATCCACATTATCTCTGATAAAGTGGTGCCTAATTTCTATGTGTTTAGTCCTACTATGGAGTACTGGATTTTGTGCTATAGATATTGCACTAGAATTGTCACAAAATATATTTAATTTATTTAAGTTGATACCATAATCTAAGAGTTGATTTTGTATCCACAGAATCTGTGAGCAGCAACTGTCAACAGCAGTATATTCTGCTTCAGCTGTTGATGTAGACACAGATGTCCGTTTTTTACAAAACCAAGACACAAGCTTATCACCAAGGAACTGACAAGTTCCTGATGTGCTTTTCCTGTCTACTCTGCATCCAATATAGTCAGAATCTGAGAATCCAGTTAATTCAAATTCTGATGCAGTTGGATACCAAAGTCCTAGATTTGGACAACCATTTATATATCTCAAAATTCTTTTTAATAAAATAAGGTGAGATTCTTTGGGGTTAACTTGGAACCTAGCACAAATGCATGTAACAAACATTATGTCTGGTCTACTAGCTGTTAAGTAAAGTAAAGAGCCAACAATTGCTCTATACACTTTTTGATCAATAGGTTTCCCTGATTCATCATTGTCTACAACAACATTGGAGGGCATGGGTGTTTTCATAGAAGAGGAATCAGACATACCAAATCTTTTCACTAATTCCTTAGCATACTTGGATTGTGATATGAATATCCCATTTTGAGTTTGCTTCACTTGAACGCCAAGGAAGTAAGATAACTCACCCATACTACTCATTTCAAATTTGGATTGCATTATGTCAGAAAGCTTTTGCATAAATTTGAATCAGAAGAGCCAAATATAATATCATCTACATAAATTTGAACTAGTAAAGTTTGATTTTTATGTATCCTGAAAAATAAAGTTTTATCAACATTGCCTCTACAGAATTTGTTCTCTAAACGAAAATTAGCTAGGGTCTCATACCATGCTCTGGGAGCTTGCTTGAGACCATAGAGAGCTTTATTAAGCTTAAAAACATAAGAAGAGTGAGTTGGAGAGATAAAACCTGGTGGTTGTTCCACATATACTTCTTCTTTGATATCTCCATTTAGAAAAGCACTCTTCACATCCATCTGATAGACTTTAAATTTCTTGAAGGCAACAAATGCAAGAAATATCCTGATAGCTTCAAGTCTTGCAAAAGGAGCAAAGGTTTGATCATAGTCAATTCCTTCTTCCTGTGAGTATCCTTGGGCTACTAATCTTGCTTTATTTCTGATTATTAAGCCTTGATCATCTAGCTTATTCCTAAAGACCCATTTGGTGCCAATAACTGGATGGCCATTTGGTCTTGGAACCAAATCCCAGACTTTGTTCCTTTCAAATTGATTGAGCTCCTCTTGCATTGCAAGAATCCAATTTGGATTTTGTTCTGCATCTTTTATGGATTGAGGTTCAATTTGTGATAGGAAACAAGTATGCATCTGATTTTGGTTGAGTTGATGCCTTGTTTGAACACCTACTAAGATGTCTCCAATAACTTGGGATATTGGATGATCTCTAACTATGATGTGATCAACAGTTGGAGTGGGTTCAGCAAGAGTTTCCTCTTGAGGAATTTGATCAGCTGTCACTTGATTGGAATTGTCAGCAAGATCTTCTGGATTATCTTCTTCTTCACTGTCTTCAATAGTTTGAGTTGATGGGAGTAGAGAGTCTGTATTCTGTATATTTAATCCATTAAGCTCTTTACATAGTGCTGGTGCCTGCAAAATATCTCTGGTAGAGGTGGTATTCCTCTCCTCAATTAACATGTTAGTTTCATCAAAAGAAATATGCATGGAATCTTCTATCTTAAGAGTTCATTTGTTGTAAATTCTATATGCTTTACTAGAAAGAGAGTATCCAAGGAATATACCTTCAGCAGCCTTTGCTTCAAATTTCCTTAGATATTTCTTATCATTGTTATGCACATAGAATTTATAACCAAAAATCTTAAAATAGTTAACCTTAGGCTTTTTATTCTTAAGCAATCCATAGGGTGTTTTACCCTTGAGTTTGTGTATCAGACTCCTGTTCAACACATAATTTGCTGTGTTTACAGCCTCTGCCCAAAAAGAGAGTGGCAAGTGAGCATCATCAAGCAATGTAGTTGCTGATTCAATTAATGTTCTATTTTTCCTTTCAGCTACCCCATCTTGTTGAGGAGTTCTAGGAGCAGAGAAATATTGCCTGATCCCTTCTTTTCCACAGAATTCTCTCATCAGAAGAGATTCAAACTCAGTGCCATGATCACTTTTGATCAATGCAACTAGAGTAGAGTACTCAATCTTGATGGACCTGAGAAAGTCTGTCAGAACACTGAAGGTATCAGACTTGTTCCTAAGAAAGAACACACAAGTGAATCTAGAGAAGTTATCTACAATAACTAAAGTGTAATGTTTCCCTCCTAGACTCTGTATTGCAGTGGGTCCAAAGAGATCCAAATGCAGTAAGTATAGAATCCTAGGTGAATCACTCTTGGATAAAGATTTAAAACTACTCTTGGTCTGCTTTCCTAGTTGACAAGCCCTGCAGAGTCCTTCCTTCTTGTATGAACCAAAAGGCAGTCCTCTTACTAGATTGTCCTTGGAGAGCTTAGAGATAGTTCTAAGGTTAATATGTCCTAGCCTTGTATGCCATAATTCATTTGTTTTGCTTATTGAATTAAATAAACAAATGTCTGAATTGGCAGAATCAAAATTGACTAAATATATATTTCCTTGTCTAATACCAGATAACACATTGATGTTCTTATTATTGGTAATAAGACATAAGGAATGATTAAAAGTTACCTGATAACCTTCATCACACAGTTGGCTTATGCTGATGAGGTTATGCTTGAGACCCTTGACATATGATACCTCTTTGAAGGTAACTGCTCCAACTCTAATTTTTCCATAATGCAAACTTGTTAAGATTGCACATAGGAGGTCTTGTGCTTGAGTATTCTTTGTTCTGTGCCATGAGTTTTTAGAAAAAGAAAACTCCAGAATAAGTTAAGATCTAATTGATCTTTGGATTCAGGTGTTAGCCTGTGTAACCAATCAACCAACCTCTGATACCAATTGAAAGTGAGGTATTAGATCTTAGACTTACTCTAGAGGGGGGTGAATAGAGTATTAAAAGTTTTACCTTATTTTATAGCAGAATTAAAATACTATATATATATATATGTGTGTGTAGTAGAGTGAGTAGAAAGACAAAGTAATAAACACAGCACAGCACAGTATAGAAAATAACACAAACACAGCAAGACACAAGGATCTATAGTAGTTCCCCAATCAATCTGGGTACATCTACTCTTCTACCACCCTTGGTAGGAATCCACTAGGTTTTTGATCAGGTGCCCTATCACCAGTGGGATTTTTGATCAGGTGCCCAAACACCACTGAGCTTTTGATCAGGTGCTCAATCTAAACCACAGGTTTTTGATCAGTTCCCCTGCCACCAAAGGTTAACTTTTGAAGGGAGTTAGAACCCTGTACAAGATGGGGTAAAAATAATAAACAAAAAGAGTGTTGGGAAAATGATTTCTCTTAACCCCTGAAAATGAGTTGAATATGTTTTCTAAGAAAGAAAAAACAAGTTTAAGTAAATATGCGTCGAATGGTATTCGACGCAACGTCGAAATGGTGTCGACGTTCCTTTCAGAATGAGTCGAAGTAACTTTAAGAAGAATTCGACGTATCCTATGTCGACGTAGCTCTGACTTCGAGTCAACGCATCTTGAGAAGTCGACGCACCTTCCTTATTATTCTCTCGACGTCCAACCAGGACGAATTTGACGTTTACGTCGAATAGTAATCGACGCACGTCGATTTCTATGTTTAATTCAAAAATCGCCAGATCTCTTTCCTTCTTTTATAGATCTGATTTATATGGAATCAATTTATTCTTTATAGCCGTTCTGAATCATTCTTTTCCTCTAATAGATTCTTGGCTAATTTGATTAAAACCATTATGGACATTATTTGAAATCAGAATGAATTCTTTCCTTCTATTGATATAATTATTATGGAAATATTTCTATCTTTCTATTTCTCTGTCTGCTAATCAATTATCCTCCTATAGTATTATTTGAATGAACAGAGCTATAAAATAACAAGGAGGTTGGCAGAGAAGACAGACAAGTGATCCACCAATTTTATATTTGAATAAGAGGAAGAGATCCCAAGTAAAAAGAAAGAGAATTGAGAAATAATTCTGCAACAACCATCAAGCTTCCATCTTCTCCTGCTTCTGAAGCCATTCTGCTGCAAACTCTGATAGCTCTCATAAAAGAGAGAAAAGGCCTACAATCTCCTTCTCACTATAGAAGAGAGATTTCATTCACTACTTCTTGTGCTTCCAATCTTCTTGCTAGGAAGAAGATTCTTTCATGTCTTAAATACTTCTTCTTCTTTTTCTCTTTTCACTTTCACATATTGTAAAAGAGTTTTTAGAATCTCTCTTCAAAAAATTCAGTTGTACTGGTTCTAAGAGTCTCCTTTTCAAAAGACTCAGTTGGTTCTAAGAGTCTCCTTATCAAAAGACTCAGGGTGGTTCTAAGAGTCTCCTTATCAAAAGACTCAGTGCAAAATAGTGAATTCCTACCAAGAGGGTAGAAGAGTGGACTACCCAAAGTTTGGGGAACCACTATATTTCTTTGTGTTGTGCTGTGAATTTTCTTCTTGCATTTATTTTCCTTACTTGTTTAATTCTTGTTGGTGTGTGGGAAGCTCTAATCTGTGATCACTACACACACATATATATATATATATATATATATATATATATATTTATTAACTTTGCACAAAAATATTTTAAATCTCTATTCACCCCCCCCCCCCCCCCCCCCCTCTAGAGAATTCTAGTGAGGTTAACTGTGCACTTTCAATTGGTATCAAAGCTAGGTTGATCTAAAAAGGTTAACTCCTTGATCAAAAAGATCCTACCTCTTATATATATATATATATATATATATATATTAAAAACTTAGTTTTCACATGGCACAAATCAAAGGTTATGCTTCCACCAGATCACCAATGTGCAATCTTGAAAAGTTTGCAGTTTGGAAAATAAGAATTAGGATTTATATGAATTCTATTGATGAAGATTTATTTAATGTTATCTTGACAGGTCCTCCCAAGCCTTATAGAAAAGACTCAAGTGGTGAAGTGACTCAAACACTTGTCCCAAAGGCTGAGTGGACAGTTGAAGAGAAGAAGGCAGGAACATATGATGCAAAAGCTGTAAATATTCTGGTCTCAACCCTCTCTGATGAAATCTTTCAAAGGGTTGTTGATTGTGAATCAGCCAAAGAAATTTAGGAGGCTCTCATAAAGATGGTAGAAGGAAGTGCTGATGAAAGGAAAGATAGGAAAGCTCTATTGATCTCTCAATATGAGAACTTCCAAAAGAAGAATGAAGAAAGCATCTCTGAGATGTATGACAGATTCAGTCTGATCATCAATCAACTAAAGGACTTGGATAGAGAAATCTCTCTAACAGAATTCAATGACAAATTGCTGATGAGTCTCCCAAGTTCATGGGACTCAAGGATATAGGCAATAAGAGACACAAGAGGACAAAGGGAAATTTCAACAGATGCTCTCTTAGGAAAACTCAGATCCTATGAGCAACTGCTGAAAACTAGAGAAGAGAAGAAGAGAAGAGAAAACACCTCAACTTCTTCAAAAGACAGGAACATTGCATTAAAAGCAACAGAAGAAGGAAGCTCTGCACTGAAGAAGAACTATTCAGTTTCCTGGCCAGAAAATTCAAGAAATGGGTCAGGACAGAGGATCAAGAAGGAGAGAGTCAAAACCAAGGTATGACAAAACTCCTACTAAAGAAATTGTTTGTTATTCTTGCAGGAAACCTGGACATATTGCCCCAGAATGTCCAGAAAATGCTGAGACAAAGAAAGACCTGAAAAAGAAAGATCTCAAGAAAAAGGGGAAGAAGAAAGAAAGAGACTTTATTGCAGAAGCCTGGAGTGAAACAGACTCTGAGGACAGCTCCTCTTCTAAGAGTGACAATGAAGAGCTTAAACAAGAAGACCTATGCTTAATGGCACTTGAAGGCTCAAAGAAAGATGATGATGCTAATTCATGGAGTGAGACAGGATCAGAAGAAAGCATATCTTCTGAAGATGAAAGAGAAAATAGCCTTATTCTCATAGAGAAATCTGAGGATAAGGAGGAGGTAAGCATTTTTGATGAAATAGATTTTCAAAGTGATAATTTCAGAAATGATTTTATGGGAATGTGTCTAGATCAACTAAAAGCTAATCAAGAAATTAAGGAACTAAAAAAACAAATTAATATGGCTAAAAACCAGAGAAATAGAGAAGTTAAATGCTCTAAAAATTATGAATTAAGGGCTAACATCATAGAAAAGGAAGTAGAAAGGGCTAGAATAGAAAACCAGCTCCTTAAGGATAAGGTATTCCAGGCAAAAGCTTTTGAAGAATCAATAAAAATGAGAAGCCAAACTCTCAAGGAAATCACTGAACAACAAAAAAGGAGACATAAAAATCTTGGTCTAGGGGCTGATCCCTCAACCAGCCAAATTCCATCCAACAAACCTGCTTGGATGATCCCTGTGAAATTCACCTAACCTAGCAAATCAAACCAAGAAAAAGACTCACTAAATAAGGAAGAAGACTCCCTCAAGGAAATAAAACAATTTGATGAAACATCATATTATTCAGCTGATGACTCTCAAACTTCATCTGAAGAAGCAATTAAGCCAAAAGAAACAATACATAAAAGAGCCAAATCAGAAAAAGGGAAAAAGGAAATTTATGAAGATACAGTTGCGTCGACTTCATATCGATATAAGAATGATAGTGCGTCAAATTCTACTCGACGCAATCTCTCAGATGCCTCGACCTCAACTCGACGCTTGAATAAAAGTACGTCGACATCAAATCGACGCAACTTTGTTCATGCGTCGATACCAGATCAACGCTATCTGGAGAAAGCGCCGAATATAAATCAACGCAACTATCAACATACGTCGAATAGATATCAACGCATACAAAATCAGAGCAACTTAAATGCCTATCCTCCAAAAACCTTCCATCTTAACACCTATTCAGGACCCATTCATCCTAATCATGATTTCTATCCTAATCAACACCTCTATCCTAACCAAACTTTCTATCCTAACCAAAATTCCCATCTAAATCAAACTTTCTATCCTAATCAACACTTCTATCCCTCTCTAAACTCAAATTCTCACAATACTAAGATAATCAAGTGCTACATATGTAACAAAACTGACCACCTTGCCAAACAATGTTGGCACAATCAATCAAACTATCTATGAAAATTAGTCCAAGACTAACTTAGAAACCTTTAGGATTAGGAAGAGATAAAAAGAAATAAACACCTAGAATTTTTCAGGAAAATTAAAAGTCACGTCGACTTCTAATCAACGCACCGTCGATGACACAACTCAATAAGTGAAATCGACGCATGCGTCGATTACAATCGACGCATATGTCGATACGAAACCCTAGCATCTTAACGCGGGATGTATCGACGCTTACGTCGAATTCCACTCGACGTAACGTCGATTTCATGAAAACAAGCGGCAATACTAAAATATTTTCGGTCACATCCACTGAAGTACCGAATAAGCCTCGAATAGTGTCGCATTTCGATGTTTCGCCTGACTTAAAAAGACTCTTCAGTTAGAAACCTTCACTACTCTGCATCCTTCATCCTTCTTGCTCCTCAGTCCAGCCGATTTCTTCCTCTCTCTCTCTCTCTCTCACTGACCTAAAATGGCTCCCAAAACCAACTCTGGTTTTGACATTGACCTTGAATCCTTCCAAGCCGCCGCAGAAAACTACAAGAGCATCATTGCTCTGTTCACTGAAGCTGGACTAGATAAGCTCATCTCCACAAGATGCAAGCTCCTGGAAATAGAGCTCACAGAGCTGATGACTCATGTTCAGATATCTGAACAAGGAGAAATCCAAGGAATAATCCATGAGACACCTGTCTCAATATCTGCAGAACACATTAGGACAACCTTTGATCTTCCATCAGGTACACCCTAATATTATCTTTGTTCAAAGCAAATAGGGAAAGAAAATCAGCTTCTAAAGAATAACTAAATAAGTCTTCATCACTCCCTTATTAGGTGATGAATCTATAGACCTCACACCTGATGAAATCAAGCATCTGCTAACCACCATGAAGTTTTCAAAGGATAAACCAATCCATCTAAAGAAAATAGACTTTTCTGAGGAGTACAGACTGCTAGCAGATATATTAGGAAAAATCCTGATATGCAAGACCTCAGCCCATGATGCAGTGCCCAAGCAGCAACTGAATATCATGGGGGCCCTGGTGCTGAAGAAGAAGGTGGACTGGGCCACATGCTTGCTCAAGATGATAAGCTCTAAATACTTACACAAAGAAAATGCATATATGAGGATTATGAGTCAAGTACTCTTCCACTCCTTCCCTGACCTATGTAGGTCAAAAGGAATCCATATTCCTCCAGGGAAAAGGATGTCAATAGCTCTATTCTCCAAATGGACCAGGCAAATTCCTAAGCCTGGTTCCATTCCTGAAAAGACTCCATCTCCTCCTAACTCTCATGTTCATCCATCTCCTCCTCCTCCTCCTCCTCCTCAAAGAGACAATCCCTCTCTACCACCATCATCTACTACACTAGTCTCTACCACTCTCACAACCCCTCCTCTATCTTCTCAAACACCTGCTCAAACAGCAGTTTCTCCATCTCTTCCTCCTCATACTTTCTCATCCTCTCCACCTCCTTTATCACCCATACCTCATGTATCAACTAACTTCTCTCCAACTTCATCACCACCTCCACCACTCTCTCCTCATCACCAACCACAACATGAACCATATGCATCCACTGAATCTCTCCTCACTCAGTGCATTGCATCAGAAGCTTAAACATTCCAAGCAATGCTGGATGAGCACTGCTCCCAGATTCATTCCTCCATCCTTCACATGCACACCCAAATAGATGGGGTCAGTGCCTCTGTGCAAAGTCTAAAGACCTCTCTCTCTTCCTCTAGAGTAACCAGGTATTTCTTAAACTCCTTGGCCAAGAAGGTCAAGAAGGGGGAGAAGCTAGATGAAGAGCAGCCCTCCACCCCTAAATCTCTCTCCCATAAGTCACCTCCTACCTCAAAAACTGATAGTCCTGCACTGCTCAAGACAATTGGAAATGAGATAGTACCTGAGCTACATATTGAAGAACAAACAATAGAGGTACTCAATATAGCAAGAGAGGCTGCAAGTCAAGTGGTATTATTACAAGGAGAGGCAAGCAGGGCAGAAAATGAAGTTCAAAAGGAAGATGTGGCAGATGGTGAGAAAACTAAAGAAGCTAAAACTCAGGGGGAGCTAGATACTGTGATAGGTGAAAAAGGAGCTCAGGGGCCAGGTACTGTTATGACTGAAGCTGTAACTGAAAAAGAAACTGAAGAGGCAGAAGTAGAAGCACCCAAGGAAGTTCCATCCCAGGGGGAGCAAACTGATGTAACTCAGGGGGAGCTGAGTGAACTACCTGGTGCTGAGAAGGAGCAACCCCCCTCTCTTAAAATAGTTGTATTCACTAGAAAAAGGAAGACTCCTCCTACCCCTCCTGAAATGCCTTAAAAACAATGACTGATATATTTATGGTTTAATACTGATTGATCTGAACATGAAGTTTGTTTATAAGATTTCCTTTTCTAATTTTTCTTCTACTTGCTTAAATGCTTTGCTGTGATTGATCAATATGCTGATACAATTTTTCTCTAAATAGGGTTAAGACAAATAGGGGGCGATTGTTGGGAAAATGAATTCTCTTAACCCCTGAAAATGAGTTGAATATGTTTTCTAAGAAAGAAAAAATAAGGTTAAGTAAATATGCGTCGAATGGTATTCGACGCAACGTCAAAATGGTGTCGACGTTCCTTTCAGAATGAGTCGAAGTAACTTTAAGAAGAATTCGACGTATCCTATGTCGACGTAGCTCTAACTTCGAGTCGACGCATCTTGAGAAGTCGATTCACCTTAGTCGACACACCTTCCTTATTCTTCTCTCGACGTCCAACCAGGATGAATTCGACGTTTACGTCGAATAGTAATCGACGCACGTCGATTTCTATGTTTAATTCAAAAATCGCCAGATCTCTTCCCTTCTTTTATAGATCTGATTTATATGGAATCAATTTATTCTTTATAGCCGTTCTGAATCATTCTTTTCCTCTAATAGATTCTTGGCTAATTTGATTAAAACCATTATGGACATTATTTGAAATCAGAATGAATTCTTTCCTTCTATTGATATAATTATTATGGAAATATTTCTATCTTTCTATTTCTCTGTCTGCTAATCAATTATCCTCCTATAGTATTATTTGAATGGACAGAGCTATAAAATAACAAGGAGGTCGGCAGAGAAGACAGACAAGTGATCCATCATTTTTACATTTGAAAAAGAGGAAGAGCTCCCAAGTAAAAAGAAAGAGAATTGAGAAATAATTCTATAGCAACCATCAAGCTTCCATCTTCTCCTGCTTCTGAAGCCATTCTGCTGCAAACTCTGACAGCTCTCATAAAAGAGAGAAAAGGCCTACAATCTCCTTCTCACTATAGAAGAGAGATTTCATTCACTACTTCTTGTGCTTCCAATCTTCTTGCTAGGAAGAAGATTCTTTCTTGTCTTAAATACTTCTTCTTCTTTTTCTCTTTTCACTTTCACATATTGTAAAAGAGTTTTTAGAATCTCTCTTCAAAAAATTCAGTTGTACTGGTTCTAAGAGTCTCCTTTTCAAAAGACTCAGTTGGTTCTAAGAGTCTCCTTATCAAAAGACTTAGGGTGGTTCTAAGAGTCTCCTTATCAAAAGACTCAGTGCAAGATAGTGAATTCCTACCAAGTGGGTAGAAGAGTGGACTACCCAAAGTTTGGGGAACCACTATATTTCTTTGTGTTGTGCTGTGAATTTTCTTCTAGCATTTATTTTCCTTACTTGTTTAATTCTTGTTGGTGTGTGGGAAGCTCTAATCTGTGATCACTACACACATATATATATTTATTAACTTTGCACAAAAATATTTTAAATCTCTATTCACCCCCTCTAGAGAATTCTAGTGAGGTTAACTGTGCACTTTCAAAGAGTTTATGAAATTCTTCTCTCTCAATAAGATCTGAGAGAATACTAGTGGAATGCTGTTGTTGTAAAGCTCCCCCTGTCTGATATAATTTGTTGACAGTTGGTGAAGCCTTCTCTTGGGTGAAGAAGACTGAGAATCAGCAGATGAAATCTGAGAGAAGTTTTTAGATGTTCTCATAGAATGAAGATGCTGCTGTAGAAGATGAAGATTTCTGTATCTCTGAGTATTTTTTAAGTATCTTCTATATCTTATGTATTCTATATTGTATCCATTGGTATATCTCTTTTTGTATCTCTTGTATTTTGATTCTAAAAATCAAATCTTCTAATAAGGAATAGAATAATATGAGATAAATATTCCTTGAAACTTCAATAATAAAACTTTCTAATTCTGCAGAGACTTTAATTCCTTTTTAATGAAAGTTTCCTTTTCCAAAATATGTCAACGGCTAGATTCTCGAAAGAAGTGAATAGAATGAATATATAAAAAGGAAAGGTAAAATCTTGTCTTATCTGATAATGAATAAATCCAAATACTTGAATAGATCCATTGTTGAATAGTCGATCTGAGTTCAGAGAAAAGAGATGACTGATTCTTCAGAAATTTGTCAAGCTCAAAAGGAATTTCGTCGAACAAAAAGCTGAGTTCGTCGAACTGAACACTTAGTTACTCATTCGTCGAACAAAATACTGAGTTCGTCGATCTCAATCAGGAGTTCGTCGAACTGAAACAAAGAATCTGCAAAACTGCTTGAAAGACTGATTTCGTCGAGCTGGAGAACAAGTTCATCGAACTGATACACGACATTCATCGAACACAGGAAGGAGTTCGTCGAACGCAGAAAGATGTTCGTTGAACACAGAAACTTGGAATTTTCCTAAGTTCTAGCTGACTCAGACAAGCTTAGACATTGACCCTAAGACTATACAATGGGGTCAACTTGAGTCCTTATCACAGATAGTGATCCTAGCCCAAATTAGTAATAGGGTTGTTCCAACAAAATCAAAATGAAATACACAATACTCTACTTCATGATGTGCTTTATTTATTTTTACTTTTGTTTGTTTTGTATTTTTGATCCACCATGTTTATGGTCAATTTATATTTCATGGGATATGACTTACACATTTTAAGCCTAATGTTTAACAAATCAAATTGAATGAAATTAAATATAAAGTCATAAAGTTTTCAAGTGATCTATCTTTTCTCTTTCTAGGTTTTTATCCTTTTTAAATCCATTGCATTTAAATGTCTTATTTTATCATTATAAATTGAATGATAAATTTGTTAAGTGATATTAGCAAGACTAATAAAATTACTTTCAAAATGGATTTAAATGGGCTTTTATGGGTCTTAGGCTAAAATATTAAATGCACAACTTATTGCATATTTGTCTATTTTCTTTGTTGCATATGATAACCCATATAATGGAAAATCATGATCTAGAGAAATCGGAATTGAAAAATTACAAAAATGATGAATATGATTTCACACACTCCACCATGATCTATTGATATCCTATGCTAAAATTCACTATTATCATATATCATAATTCATGATCTATCAAGAATTATCTTAAATCAATTATTTCTATCAACCTTAGGAATTATGAAATATATGATGGTTATTGGTATTATAGTTTCATATCTTATTTTGTGTGTGTGATGTGCATCTCTATTGTTTTCATGTATCTCATTATATTTAGACCTAAGAATTAACTTGATATCAATAAGTTGAAATCAAATAGAATTGTCACTTCATTTTAGGTCTATGAAAATTCAAAACTCTATGATTGATTACATGCAAACCAATTATATATATTTAACATATTTAGCATAACATTGCATCAAAATTTATTATCCTAGCTGCACCTTTTTGGTATATGTTTAATTTAGTGTCTATGCTAGGTTTGTCAATATAATGACATGCTAAATTTAAGGTAGAGAAATTTGAACTTTAAAATTCATGATTACTACGAGACTTTAAAATCTACTATATGTTCTAAAACTAAAACAAATTCATATTTTATGAATTAATCCTTAGGCTAAAATGCTTTGTAAGCCTATAATCATTAACCTATGACATGTGTCTCACAATAGAGAGGGCGTAGGATTGTGTGCATTAGAGACCTAACCTCTAAGTCATGTCTTGTCCTTAACCGGGGAGGGTTCCAGTTGGGCCTTGCGAGGCACTGTGGGGAAAGAGTGCTAGTATGAGCATCATCTTTTGTATGCATATGGGATTAACATCCCAACCTACGATATGTGTGCAGCTCCTCATACTCATCTGTCACTTGGTACGGGGTTAGAGTGTAGTCATGTAGTTAAGGTATCTTGATCTTAAATATACTTATATTATATTCATTGCATGAACATCACCTCGCTCTTTATACTTAAATCATGCATATTATTTTTGTTCTATCTTTGTATCTTGTGTTTGCATATTTTATTATTTTGAGCTTTAATGATTTTATAAACACAATTATTTGAAAAATCATCAAAAACATGCTTAAAAGAGCCTTCAAATCTTCTCTAAAAAGTCTAAAATTTCAACAGTAAGAAGACCTCTTTATAATACAACTGAATTAAGAAAAACATTTTTCCAAAAAAATCAAAATTTGCAGTTCTGTTTTGGCATTATGAGCTAACGCCTGGCGTTAGCCCCTTTGCTCCAATTTGTTTTCTTTTAGAAAATTTTTTGGTATTTTCTCATGCACTATTTTGGGTTTTTTTCTTTGGCATAGAATGTCAATTACTGATAGGCCTGTTAAAGACTTCTATGTTTTCCAGAAAATATATAAGACTATTTAAAAACAAATACAAAATTACAAAATAATTTCAAAGAACAAAAATATGTTTTTCTCTTTATGTGTGTTTATTGTTTTGTACTTATATAAAAATAAAATAAAAAATAAAAAATTGATTGTTATTCATTGCCATTGTCAAGGATGATTAATTATATCAATTAAAGATTAAATACAATTTTAATTTAACTTTCAAGTTTCTTAAAAATATTGTTTTGTATCTATCATGACTTGAAAATTATCTTGTTATGTACAATGAAATTGATTGTAGATAAACATGTGTAGATACGCGTAGTATGCCTCTAAGTATAAATAATGTATTATGTTTGATAATGATTCATTCACTCACTTATTTTTGATAACATACATGTGTTTACAATCTTATTCTTGCATAATTGTGTAGTGTAATAACATAAATAATTAAAATGCATAAATAGATTACCTACACAACATTGAATTGGTTATTTCAATTCTTTGTTTTCATGCACTTGTGATTAGAGAAATGTGGTATATAAAATAAAATTTCTATGTTTGCAAAAAATAAGTAAATTTGGAGTCCTTGGTCATAAAAATCAAAATCAAATAAAAATAGATGACAAGAAGAACTCCACCAAAAATTATAAAGTGTCTTGTGCAAACAAAAATTTCACCACTTCTCTTTTAAAAAATATATATATGTGCATTGAAATATTGTGGAAGTAATAGTATTTGTGTATTTTAATGTTGTGTTATTTCATTATATATGTCAAGTGTTTTTGATTGATTCACTTGTATATTTTATCAAAACACTATTTGTACACATCATTATATTTCATAAAACTTCTGCTCATGAAAATTAGATCATAATGCTCATCTACACTATTCTCTACAAACTCAAGTAAATGCACTAGATAACAAAGCATGATCGCTACAATGTTTATGTTTGCTCGAAATGCAAATTTTATTATATTGTAGTTTTTGTATCTTTTCTTGATATTATAAAATCATGCTTGCAATTTTATCTTAATGGAATATCATCTCTTGAATCTTTAACTCAAACATCAACTTTTCAAATTTAAAACTCATTATCTTCTAAAATGATGTTTATGTTTAAGAGCGCTTATTATATTCTTCCGCTAAGTTTACTACTTATGCTCTTTCATGACTATTATTTTTCAACAAGTGGTATCTTAAAATAAGAATGCTTACTTTATCATTTTAGCTATGTTGCTTACTACTTTATGTTCCATCATGCTTATATTTTTCTCAACATGTAGTATTTAATAAGCTTTTGATTTCCTTAGAACATCTCGAGCTTCGATGTTCTAAGGCATGAGCTTCTTCTGAGGTTTGCAACCTCTAATAAGAGGAAGAGTGGCCCTACAGCCCTCTTCAAGATCAAGCAAGGAGAAGGCGAGACTTTAGCTCGCTTTATTGATCGTTTTCAGAAGGAGATTCTCGGAATAAGGGATGTAGATCCCTCTCTCTATATGGTAGATCTGATCAACGAATTGCAAGAGGGACCTCTCAAGTTTGAGGTCACGACCAGGGAGCCTAGCTCGTATCAAGAGCTGATTAGTATTGCCAACCGCCATTTAGAGGGGGAGATCAATTGTTGGGTTTTCTATATACCATTCAGAATGATAAGGGCACATCAAATGTGCGCAGCGGAAGAAATAACTAGAATAACCCAAAGAGTAAGGATCTTGCAGATTTCATGAATCAAGAGATTAGGAAAGCAAAATGTGATATACCTTTTTGGGATTGAGTCAATACTCAACCAAGATGCTCCAAGAAGAAGTCTGGTAGATGAACTTCGAGTTCCAAGCACCGAAATGTATCGGCCTCCCTATAGAGATCCACTCAAGGAAGGAGAACCCCAATGCCTTGTCGTATAAGGAATGGGTTGGAGAAGAACAACCCTCTGCATCCCCATGAACTGCTAGGTCCATTGAAGGGGAGGCGGCGACGGTCGGCGGCGATGAGGTCGGTGGACGGAGCGAGAGGGATCAAAACACTTCCGTCTTCGGCCCTTCTAAAATCGCGAAAAGGATCGATCTCCAGAAGACCTAATCTCGTCTCTTGTATACGCAAGGCATAAAATAGGTTATCGGCAGACCAGAAGAAAAATAGAACAATTCTGGTAGGAATTAAATTCGTCGAATGTATTATTATTCGACTAAACACTTTAGATGAATTATCATAAATTTGACTAAACGATTTAGACGAATTCGAATACACGATTTCAACTAAACACTTTAGACAAATCATCAAAAATTTGACTAAACGATTTAGACGAATTCGAATAGACGAATTGACATAGTTTCGTCTAAACCCTTTAAACAAATTCGTCGGTATAAATCCATTCGTCGAAACACTTTCGCCGAATTTGCCAAGTCCTAAAAATTCGTAGAAACCATTTCGACGATTCTTTAAGAGTACTTGTTTCCCGTTTGAGACATTCTCAATTCAATTCAGAACAGTCATAGGATTGGTCCTCCACTCATATTCAATATGAGTAAGACCAACACAATCCTTTCTCCAACTTCTCCAAACACTTTTATGTGTGACCCTATAGGCTCATATTGCGTTGGCAGTAAGACTAACTGTTGATTGCTTTGAGATCACCTCAGAAACTCCAACATCAATAACCCTATATAGGTTTCTAATTTGATAAGCAAAGCCATCCAGAAAGGTTTGGCAGGTTTTTATCAAGCCCAGCCATCATCCAAACCGCCTCGTCAAGAGTTCAAACCTCCTTATCAAAAGGGAAAGAACTCCCGTCATCACCGCTCTCATCTGGGGAATCAGTAGTTCAAGCCTAAAGGGTGCTTGTTGTCAACCTCGGCTGCCCTGATTCAGCAATCCACACCAGTCCATCAGATTCAATATCCTCATCCACCTCTGCCAACCCCATGTCAGCCATCCTTTAATGATTCTCAAGAATCCTTCACTTACCTCAGCATCTCTATGAGTGTGGTAGTTCAGGTTTTTCAAAAGCATCCCTTTTACAAAAGGCCTGCCCCGATCAACTCTGACCCAAGAACCAAAAATACGGCTCTCTACTGTGAACATCATAGGAGAGTAGCCCTGTGACCGAGAACTGTAGAGCTCTCCGCTTGCTGGTGAAAAAGCTCCCAAAGGAAGGAAAATTCAAAGATCTGTTCCAGAAGGGAGATCCTTCCAAAGCTTCGACCTCCAAGTGCAAGGAGGTGGCGGAAATTCTTTGGGGATGCGAAGAAGTGGATGATGTTGGATCTCTCGTCAACATCGAATATCCATTTGAGTGCATAGATGCAAATGATGAAGGTACCCTGGGTAATCTCTTTTGCATTCATGGAGGTGCAGGACTCGAATCTTCCAGGAAAGCTAGCCTCGCAAGAGTCTATCAATCCGAGGTTGCGGCTACCTCCTCCTCAGCCCCAATTCGGGGAACAGTCACCTTCGGGCAAGAAGATCTTTCTCCGACCGCCAACCCTTTCAGTGTCGCAGTCATTATCAAGGTGGTAATTGAAAATTATACCGTGGATAAGATCCTGGTAGATACCAGAAGTTCGGTGAATGTCCTCTTCAAACCTGCTTTCATGGCGCTGAAGACCGGGAAAGCTCTTCTCTCAACTGAAGGTCCGCTCTATGGTTTCTCATGGGAGAAGAAGGAGGTGGAAGGAGTTGTCACCCTCTCAGTTACGTTAGCAGGAATTGTAAAATTGGTAAAAATTTCATAGTCGTTGAAGCTCCGAGCAGTTACAATGCAATTTTTGGAAGGTCGGTCCTGAACGAGTACCAGTCAATAATTTCAACCTATCATCAGGCCGTGAAGTTTGCTTTGAATGGTAAATAGTACTAGATTAGGAGCGATCTGAGGAAGGCCAGAGAATGTTTCATCAGGACGGTCAAGATGATCGAATCATCTCCTCTCCAGGAAATTGATATCTCCTCGACACCTCAAATTTTTGATCAGGTCAAAGTAGCAGAAGAGATAGAAGAAGATGCAAGAGATGGAGCTCGCTTGGAACCTGACCAAGAGATTCAAGCCGTGCAAATCAGCAAAGAAGATAAAAGCAAGAATCTTTCGATCAACGATGAATTGCCCGAAGCTGATAAGGATCAGCTCATCTCTTGCCTTCTGAAGAACTTGGATATCTTCGCCTGGTCGGCGGATGACATGCCAGGAGTTGATCCAGATGTTCCCTGCCATCACCTCAACATATATCAATCCTAACTTCATCCCAATCAAGCAAAAGAAAAGAGCAGTGGCAGAGAGTCTCGCTCAGCCGATCCGGGAGGAGGTGGAGAAATTGTTAAAGGCTAAATTTGTTCAGGAGATTCAATACCCAGTATGGGTATCAAATGTTGTGATGGTTAAGAAAGCTGGTGGAAAGTGGCGGATGTGTGTAGACTTTACCAAACTTAATAAAGCTTACCCAAAAGATTGCTACCCCTTGCCTCAGATAGATTCTTTAGTAGACTCTGCGGTGGGATTTTCTTGCATGAGCTTTTTAGATGAATTCTCCGGTTATCATCAAGTAAGAATGCACAAGCCCCCTCACACCTCATTCATCATGAATGATGGATGTTTCTATTATCTCGTAATGCCTTTTGGGCTAAAGAATGCCGGTGCAACTTATCAAAAAATGATGGACACCCTTTTTAAAACCTGGAAAGGGAGAAACCTAGAAGTTTATGTCAATGATCTCTTATTCAAAAGCAAACTTTTCTCAACTCACCTTAACGACCTAAATGAAATATTTCCAACCCTCCGAACTTTCAATATGAGGTTGAACCCATTGAAATGAATTTTCGGAGCTAGTAAAGGAAAGTTTCTTGGCCATCTCCTTACTCCGGAAGGGCTGGAGCCAAATCCCGATAAGGTAAAGGCTATCCTAGAAATGTCATCTCCCAAGACCCTTAAGGAAGTTCAGCAGCTGGGTGGGAGGATGGCAGGTTTGAGCTATTTCATCTCCCGTTGTGGAGATAAAAGTGCTCCTTTCTTCAAAACTCTCAGTGGAGGAGCCAAGTTTGAATGGACAAAGGAGTGTTATGATGCTTTCAATCAGCTCAAGAAACAGTTGGCATCAACTCCCTTGCTCCAGAGCCCCGGGTAGGGAGAAGACCTCTTTCTATACCTCGGAGTTGTCTCTGATGCCATCAGTTCGGTCTTAGTAAGGGAAGAAAAGAGGAAGTAGTTTCCAGTTTATTATGTAAGTAAAATTTTAAAGAGTGTGGAAACCCGATACACAATCCTTGAGAAGTTGGCCCTAATGCTCATGACTTCAGCCCGAAGGTTGAGACCTTATTTCCAAGCCCATTCAATTTAAGTTGTCATCGATCTTCCACTAAAGAGTGTCTTAGAGAAGTCGGAGCATTCAGGAAGATTGGCAAAGTGGGCAATAGAGCTCAGCGAATTTGACATATGTTATATTCCTAGAGTAGCGATCAAAGCTCAGGTATTAGCATATTTCATGATCGATGCAAAGGAGGCTAGTTCAGAGAAGGAGCTCGGAGCTCATCTTGCCTGGACAATTTTCGTTGATGGAGCTTCAGGAAAGAATTCTTCCAGAGCTGGAGTTATTTTGATCAATCCAAATGGAGTTAGGCTGGACCAATCCTTGAAGTTTCATTTCCCGGCAACAAACAATCAAGCAGAATATGAAGCTTTGCTCGTCGGTCTCAGATTCGTAAGAGAATTGGGAATTAAAGATGTTCAAGTCAAAAAAGATTCTCTGGTAATGGCATCTCAAGTAAATGGAAACTTAGAGACCAGAGATCACATTCTGAAGCAATATCAAGCTCTAGTGAAAATTAAGATAAGCAAATTCAAGAGCTTCACAATCCAGCATATCCCAAGATAAGAGAATAAGGAGGTGAATGAGCTAGCAAAATTTGGTCTTCTTTCAGGAGGGACTACCTCAGAGTTATTTCGGCCAACTATCAGTGAGGGAGAAGTTATGCAGATAGATCAATGTCCATCTTGGATGGATCCTTTCATACTTTACCTCTTGACTGGAGATTTTCACTCAACGGTAAATGATAGAAAAAGGTTTAAACTTAAAGCAGCCCATTATTATCTTGTTGCGGGAATAATTTACAGGAAAACTTTTCTTTCGCCGTTGGCACGATGTGTTTCCGAAGAAGAAATTCCAACTATCCTTTAAGAGGTTCATTCGGGAGAATGCGGTAGTCATTCAGGAGCTAGAACCTTAGAAAAAAGGATTCTAAGGCAAGGATATTTCTGGCCCCAAATGAAGAAAGATGTAGAAAAAATCGCAAAGAAATGTGTTCTGTGGCAGAAGTCCCCCCCCCCCCTTCAGCATCAGCCAGCTTAACAGCTTAAGTCAATAACCACCCCATGGTCGTTTGCGGTGTGGGGGATGGATTTGATTGGACCTTTTCCCTTAGCAAGTAGTCAGCGCAGTTTCATTTTAGTAATGATTGATTATTTCAGTAAATGGATTGAAGCAAAGGCTTTAGATAAGACTACTACTCAGATAGTGAGGAATTTCATCTGGGGGGAGATAATTTGTAGACACGGAATTTCTATGGCAATCATTACAGATAACGGTCCGCAATTCAACAACTCAAGTCTTATAATTTTTTGTGATCGGATCGGCACTAAGTTGCGATTCGCCTCTGTACATCACCCTCGGAGCAATGGTTAGGTAGAAGCTGCAAATAAACTCATAATCAACCTCTTGAAGAAGAAAGTGGAAAATCTTAGAGGTAATTGGGCAGAACAACAATCTTCGGTATTATGGGCTTTAAGGATAACTCCAACTTCAGCCACTGGAGAGACTCCTTTCAAATTGTCTCACGACTCAGAAGCTCTCATTTCCCATTGAATTTGAAGTTAAGAGTTCAAGAGTACTATTATCCCAAAAACGTCAAGATGGCTGGATGGAAGAAAATAATGAAGAGTTGAGGTGCAACCTCGATCTCATCGAAGAATTAAGGGATACAACAACTATAAGGCAAGAAGAAGTGAAAAAGAAGAATTGCCAAATATTTCAACAAAAATGTTAGAATAAAAGAGTTTACCATTGGAGATCTGGTCCTTAAGAAGTCTGACGCAGCAGCAAGATCTGGCTCAGTTGGGAAGCTAAATCCAAACTGGACAGGGCCATTAATTGTTAAAGAAACGCTCAAGAATGGAGCTTACCGTCTCCAATATTATGAAGGAGAAGATTTGTCTCACACCTGGAATGAATATGATCTTAAGCGTTTCTTCTCTTGAAACTTGTATTTTCTTGTCTTTTTCTTTCCTTCTTTTTTGCAAATATTATGATGTGGATATAAACTTTTGTTTTATACACATTGGAAAGAAAATCTCGAGTCATATTGGTTAATTGTTAAAAGCTAAGATCCTACCAGGAGAAATATCGATGGATCCTACCTCTTTCCCCCTCGACTTAAAGCTTGAGATATAAATCTGTCAGGACCACAGGTAGCGGGGAAATTTCGCATCTGTGTAGCAGTAGCTTGCCAAGCTCGTGCAGAGGAACTTTGGGATGCCGGGTCCTACCTGACATATGACACACCTCTGCATCAAGGGAAGTCTAGGTGAATGTTTAGCTCTGTCATGCATTATATGAGGACATTGTTACAGTCTTGATGATCTTTTAGGGAAAGCAATGCCGGTGTGACCCCTGCGGTATGACCGCACCTGCCCTATAGATCATCTTATTCTCTAACCTTCGAATGCTCATTGATGTAAAGATAGCCAAGAGGCGGTTGGTTGTATGGTATAACCTTAGATAGTCTCTTGGGGGAAAGCAATGTCGGTATGGCCTCCGCAGCATAACCACATCTGCCCTTTTTTTTATCATTCTGAGTTGGTCACTTCTTATTTTCTCTCTCTCTTTCTTTCTAAAGATATTAGAATTGTGATGGTCTTTTGAGGAAAGCAATGCTGGCATAGCCATACCTACCCTTTAGATCATTACAAATTATATTTATCAAGCCTTTATTGTAATGAGGCCGTTTGAGGGTTTTGAAGACCGCCGGTCTCAATATTGGATTGTTTTGGGAATGGGGCGGTCTAGGGCAATTGAGACCGCCGCCTAAAAGTTCTTCAAAACCTTGTACAAAATTTAAATGGTCGAGCTTTACAGTATGTTTATGATTCCAAGCTATGGAAGGGCGGTCTGGGAAATATGAGATAGGCGCTAAGGTTCCTTTAAGTTCAAAATAATCCTAAGTAAAAGGTCGTTGATTATCCTCTTATATGATCATGACTTCAAATATCTACTCACAACAATCAATCGGTCTTGGAAGCTAAAAATAGCGATCTGAAAAAATAGGAGATCGTCGATACTCTTTGAAGGTATCATTTCTATCAAGGAAGAGGCGGTCTGAATCATTTAAAGATCGCCATTCTTGCTCTTATTAGAGGCTATTCGGGAATCATGTTGATTATGATCTTTTATCTCTGAAGATCTTACAAATCCAAGATCGCAGTATGACAAGCAGTCTCATACAGGTCATCGTAAAATTCATGTGAATTTCCTTCATGCTTTAGGTGGTTTGACAATTACGAGATCGCCACTACTGATTAATATTCTCCAACTATTATGCAACATTCACTTATATGATCGTTTATTTGAGCTCAACAAGACCTAGAATCATTGAGATCGAATGCTATTTTCTATCTCATAAAGTTTAGACCCCTGAAATAAGGACTTATGAAAGTCATCACCAAGATGAGTTATTCAATAGAGACCGCAAATGGAGAATTAGTTCGCCAACAGAAAGGAAATGATCAATATAAACATAGCATTTCATCCACAAAAGAGGTATGTCAAAATTCCATTTATATTTCATAAGTTATTACACTATTCATCCGGTCTCAATACCGGTGATCGAAAAAGTATTATAAACAATTACAAGAAATATCTACTTGCTTCTTGATCTTTTGGGAGATCGCTCATCAGATAAAGAAGAGTCGGTCTCGTCTAAAGATTCTTCTGAATCTCTGGCAGAAACTTTAGATCCAGAGCTTGAGTCCGCGGCAGAACTTGTATCATTACCTGCAATATATTGGCTTCCACTCACTTTATCAGCATTTCCTTCAATATCGACATCAGCTTCCTCTTCTTCTCCTTAAGCAGCGACCTCACCAGTTGTGATCAACTGTTCGTCTATTACCCTCGCAGCATCCGGGAAAAGATTGGCAAATTTGATATCTTTAAACTCTTCAGCGAGACCGCCACGGTCACGAAGCTCTGAGATCACCTGCTCTGTGGTCTCTTTTATGTGCTGCATTAGAGCATTCTTGAATTCGGGATTGTCTGGATCGTATGTTGCTTCCTTTGATTGTTGCAGAAGAAAACAATTAGGTCGCACGATCATATAAAAAGAGCTGGATATCTCAAGAAAAATTATCTTACCCTTCGCTCTTCATGCAGGATCTCGATCTCTTTTAGGGCCCTTCCCAGAGACTGCCCCATATGGTGATTTAAGACCATGATCCTAGAGGACGCTTGAGCGCAGGCATCAGGAAGCATCTCGTTCTCAAAATTATATGCGTCTTTGAGGTTATTTTTTCCATAAAGAGCCTAGGTGACCGCAAAAGCATGGCAAGTTAGTTTTCCACTCCAAAGAGAGAGATCGGTGGACACCTTCACGGCCTTCCCTTTTGCAACCCATTTGAGAAGGGGCTTTCCCTTGATGTCCTTCTGTTTCTTCATGAAGCCGGCCATAGGAAACTGGTCGTTGGCGGTCTCAGATGTACCACCAACCCCAGTGGTCTCGCGCTCTTGGTTTCTTCCTTTTCTTCTTTCCCGTTGGGTGAGCACATCTTCAGTTGGTGCCACCGGGTCGGCTGCAGGGATCGCGATGGTCGCTGGAAAAGAAAAAAGTTAAGAAAATGTGGAAAGATCGCATAAGACCGCAAGGAAATTACTCACTTTCTTCCGGAGAAATCTTAGCGATCTCAGGCCAGATCACTAGATATTGAAAAAGATCAAGTCGCTTGCCCGCCAGGAAGGCCAAAATTCTCAACTCCTCGGTTGAGATCATTTGGTTTTTCCTGAAGATGCCTTCTGCTCTTGGAGATGTATGGTTTTTGAGACCGCAGAGATCGCCTTCAAAAATAAGGAACCTTTCTCTCCAGAAGGGAATTTTATTGGGAAGATTCAAAATCTTTACACCCTCACATGAAAATTATATTAAACCTTTAAACTCCTCTTTCTTTTGTCTTTCTTTTAACACCTTTGCAGTGAAGGCCGCACAGAAGAGCGTCATGGGGAACTTGATTTTTTCTGATCTCAGGTAATTAATAAAAACATTAATAAGGCCGATTGAGTTTGGAGGTAGCTGAGCGATCACAAATCTATGATGCTTGATTTGACGTGGCATTTAGGTTAAGCCTAATATGCATGTCGAAGAATGACTCCATGAAATGTTTCATGTTGTGGGGCTTGAAATTAAGGTAGCTCTTGGAGTACTTAGCGAAAGCACCATGATTGTGTTGTGGTTGAATGCAAACCTTCACAACAAATTCGTAGTGGAGTTGACTTTGACCTCCTTCATCGGTAGTTCTTGTGAAGCATATGTCCTCTCGTGTGGATTAGGTGTGTATCGAGATATATTTTTGGTAGCACTTGTATGTGTTAAACACTTACGGGCCGAGGCAAAGCTGTGCACGCATCGTGTTAGTTGATCATGATGATTTGAGCATGGGCAAAGCTGAACCAAACCTATTCCATGCAGATCAATGCGAGGACTTAACCTAATGTACGCCATTTGATAATAGGATAAGTCTTGGAAGGCCTTTTAGCCTAGACCAGCAAAAACTCATTTCCTACCTAAGCTTATTTCCTACACATTCGAGGGGGTGAGGCATCCGAGATATAGAGCTTGTCCTCAGAAAGTCACCAGACATCTAGTGGGTTATGGGTGTACGTATCCTTGATCTAGCAATACTAATAGTTGAACTTTTAGTTCATCCATTTCTTCCAGGGTTATATAATAAGGTGATTGTGACACGGGATTGACACCTTGCACTAGCTCATACAAACGTTGAAAGGTATGGTAGGATGCTAATAATTACAATAGATGGGATGAATATAGTAATTAAAATTTCTTTTTAACTTATAATCATTCATAGCACATGCCAGAGATTTCTTTTGTTTGTTTGCAGCGGAAATGAAAGATTAAATGAATAAAATAAACAAAGCTATAAAGATTTATGCAATCCAAGAGACACAAGGAATATTTACTGAGGTTCCCCAAATTTGGGTACGTCCCCACTTCTACCCATTGGTAGGCTATCCACTAGACAGTGTCGAGTCTTCTAAAAATGAGACTCTTAGAACCAATTACAAGTGAATCTTTTGATACGGAGATTCAAAGAACCAAAACAGATTTTGATAAGGTATCTAAAACCAACAAGCCTTTTGATACGGTGGCCAAAAACCAAAAGCATTTTGATAAGGTGACCAAAACCAAACCATGATCCTTTTCATAAGGTGGATCAAAAACACTTCCAGATCATTTTGATAAGGAGGATCAAACAACCACTGAATCTTTTTGAGATAAATTCTAAGAACTCTATCAGGAACTCGATGTAGAGAGAGATATTTCATGAATTATGTTTCCACAAATGTTATCCTCTTCAGCACTCTCTGAGGACTAGGTTCTTTCAATGAACTTTGTGGATTATGTTGTTCAAGATCAAACTTGTTGTTGATTCCATCAGGGAAATCAGATTCAGTAGAGAAAATTTGAATCTACTTAGGAAAAGAATTTGATGAAGCCTTTTTTATTCTTCTAAGTAATCAGTCTTTGGATCTAGAGAAGATGATCTTTGTCGATTGTTGTTCTTCTTTTCTGAACTTCTAGAGGAGGAGGAAGAAGAAGGAAAAGAGAAAGAGAGAGAGATGATCTTCTTGACCGATTCAGCACAACAAATTTTCTATTTTTCATATCACTTTATTTTTTGAATGGGAAAGTCTATATATAGACATAAATTACTGTAATATTTCTCTTGCCAGATGTTCTTCAATCAATATACCTCCATTTATCAAATATTTAATGGTTATGATTAAACCTTAATCACTACCTTGATCGGATCAATGTAGTATTCAAAAGTGTTCTTTATAGAAGTCATCACATGGCTTCTTGAACCATGACATCTAGTCAATATAAGCTGAGATATATATATATATATATATATATATATATATATATATATATAAAAAGGATATATCAGAATAAACCCTTATACTTATACTTTGACTTCTCTTGAATAGGTCTCGACACATATAAGCATAACTGTCAGGCTGCATGCGTTGACTACTAGTTAGAGCACAATGAAAGCTTTGACTTAGAAGTAGAAGTACATTGAGATGTAGTAGATAAGAGAAGATCTCAAGGTATATTTATGCTCTAACTTGTATAAACCTTGATCTCAATGTAGCACTGATAATTTTTGACTGATTATAGTTGAAGCACATAATATAACTTGTCAAAGTGCGTCGACATCTGAATGTATACTTCTCGATGTACGTTGACATCTTCTCGAAGTAAACTCTTTCACTTAGCCTTACTCTTAATTTGAAAGCATTGATTCTTTATCTGACCTTTCTGAACCTCGGGCTAAATAAAGTATGTCATCTATACACAAAGGCATTTCTCATATATCACTTTAATAACTTGATATATCAAATCACAAAAGACTTTTCCCAACAAAATTCAATCTCATGTTAAGCCGGAGCCCCATGGAGCTCATTAGGAAACACGTACGCATACTCCCCCACTACCAGAATATCAACTAAACTAGGATTGCGCTCTGAAGCCTCCAACAATGTGAGGAATAACTCTGCGCCTTTTTTATTTGCCTTAACCACTTAAATAACATACATCAACATCTTGCTCACTCCTCACAAACCAGATAACGTGGTCTCAATTTTAGTGTTATTTCCCTGAGTGATCTCTTTTAGATTACAATCAATGCATGCACGCTGCTTCAAGATCCAGTCCATGCCAAAGATCACATAAAATTCTGACAACTGTAGTAATGATGCTTCCAAGTAAAAGTCTTAGCTTCCTAACCAAACTTTCACACACTACTCATAATTTCGCTCATCCTATGACCATTCAGTAATACTATATCCAATATATCCTTTGCCCACACAAACAACACTCTAATTCGCACTACGAAGTCCTCAGATAGAAATGAGTGCGACGCTCTGGTGTCAAAGAGAGCTCTCGCTGGATAGTTAGATATTAGGAAAAATCTTAAATATAAACATGTAAAGCAAGTCAAAGTCCACTTAATTATTTACAACCACTCCTTTGCTTCCTTTGGGGTTTCATTCATCAAGAAAGATGGAGGGTTGAAGCTTAGAAAGTTTTCCAGTTGTTGATTGCACGCTTGCGGTTCAGCTAACGGCTCAACTACCCCAACAGGCACCGGGGCCATTCCAGGAGTGAGAGGCTATGCAAGCCTCTTCGGTCATGCATCAAGCACGACTTGTTGAAACCGATTTCTCGGTCTCTTGTGGAGCTCGGGGTCCTCAACGAATTGAGGGGCGACTAGCCCTTACCGGTCCCTCGGAAGAGATAGGCAGATTACCCGGACAAAGAACAAAGACCCTGGTCTCAGCAAGGAGGTCCCTCCACTAACCCGAAAGATCGTTGAGCGCTTCCCCTCCCAAGCCAAAGCTAAGACTCGGGCACCTTGGAGAGCTAGAGAGCCCAAACCAAAGCGACCTATGGAGAGAAGAAGGCTCAAAGATTCTGAAACCGGTCCCCTTCCAAGGTACCCCTTAAGGTCTATTTATAGATTTTGGTTTTGTGGTCTGTCAATAGCCAACTCCCGCTGTCCCTTCTTACTATCCGCACCCCAAATTGGTCTGCTAACAGCCAAACTCCGCTGTTTGGAGGGGCTACACGCAGACCACCAGGGGTTTTTTGGTAAAGGACCCCCCAGGCGCCGGCGAACCAGAGACCCCTGACCTGTTCAGCGAACACGGGGCTCGCCCAAAGATCTGGCTGACTCGCCAAAGCCGCCTAGCGAACTCCTCCGACCGGCTGGCTCGCCTGCCTCTACGGCTCGCCTGCCGAACCGCTCCTTAGCTCGCTCCCTAGGTTGTGCGAACCAGGGACCCTTCCTGCCTCTACGGATCGCCTGCCGAACCGCTCCTTAGCGGGCCGAGCTCGCCAAAATGGCTAACTGTACCCCAGAAATGGCTATTTGTACCCCAAGGTCCCGGACCTGCCTAGCGAGCTCCTCCGACCGGCAGGCTCGTCAAAGCCGCCTAGCGAACTCCTTCGACCGGCTGGTTCGCCTGCCTCTATGGCTCGCCTGCCGAACCGCTCCTTAGCTCGCTCCCTAGGTTGTGCGAACCAGGGACCCTTCCTGCCTCTACGGCTCGCCTGCCGAACCGCTCCTTAGCGGGCTGAGCTCGCCAAAATGGCTAACTGTACCCCAGAAATGGCTATTTGTACCCCAAGGTCCCGGACCTGCCTAGCGAGCTCCTCCGACCGGCAGGCTCGCCAAAGCCGCCTAGCGAACTCCTCCGACCGGCTGGCTCGCCTGCCTCTGCGGCTCGCCTGCCGAACCGCTCCTTAGCTCGCTCCCTAGGTTGTGCGAACCAGGGACCCTTCCTGGCGAACATCTGGGTTGTACACAATCCCCACTCTTCGCGAGGTTGCTTCGAGCTCGCGAAGAAACGTCCAACCCCTGGTGTTCGCCGATTCGGCTGACGTGGCAGGAATCTCGTGGAAGAAACGTCCATCCCCTGGAGATCGACTGAAAGCTTCCAGAGAGATGGCGAAGACCCAGGCCGCCGAGCGCAACGCCTGGATGTTCAACCACGCCACACCCCCTTCCCCCCAGCCTAAAAAGGCCAAGACGGTTCGGAGGTCGCAGGGGGAGGACGTGTCGTCACCTCCTGCCTCGCCTCCGCCGCCGGATACCGGGCTCGCCCAACAGGTATTCTTCGTCTAGGCATTTTATACCGACTACCCACTTACTCCTTCTCTTCTCGCAGAACCCTCCGCCTGAGGAACGCATGGCGGGCCTCACGCTGACCTCTTCTCATGCTCCGTCCCCCACGAAGCTGGGGTCGCTAGACGCTGGGGCCAGGACTTCGACCCAATAGGCGCCTCTCTCACAACCCCGTAAGTCATACGTATCCTCCTTTATCTCTGCTTGAGTCCATGCGATATCCATGCGTTTGTGGCCTATGCAGATACCCCACCGCCGAGCCCCAAGAAGAAAGGCTCCACACCAGCGCGTTCGCCGATTTCGCCTAAGGTCAACTTGGAGACCCCCGGCTTCGGTTTGGTGGGCAGGCGAAGTCCAGGCGGCTCGCTTCTCGATGGCACCCAGGTCGCAGAGAGAGTGGTGTACCCCCCTGGTCTGGGGAAACCCCATGTCCCGGGGTTCCGCGGAAACTTCCAGGGTCGACCAGAGTCTTCTCACAAGCAACGTCGCGAGTCCTCCTCCCAAGGTTAGTACATTTGTCTGGGCTCGCCTTTTCGCTCGCCCCCTGATCATACTAGTTCGTCCTTCGCAGACATTTCGGAAGCCACGCCTGAGTCAGAACATGGGAGGGTGGAGATGTCACCGCCGCCCTCGCCAGGCCAGATGGAAGACTTCTTGGGCGACCCGGGCGACCCCGAGCGAATGAAGAGACGGGTGTCAGAGGTGCTTCAGAAGCATGGTATGATGCTACGCGAGCTGGAGGAGCGATATGACGCGGACCGGGCTGTCTTCGACGAGAGATTCGCCGCGATGGAAGACGCAAATGCGCGCTTGATTGCCGAGGCGGGGCCGGTGACTCGCGCAGACGTCACCTCGCCCGGTGCGCACATCTCGCGGGGCGAGGATCAAGCACACCTAATCCTGCGCGAGTTTAAAGCACTTCGCGAATACCACTATCCGAGAGTGCCGCCGCGTGCGGGGAAGCGGGGTCGGGGTCGCTGGAAATGGCTTCCTTACCCCTAAGACTGCCGCGGTTTTTTAATTCTACCATCCCCTTGCTTTTATTTCTTTCATGACGCTTCTGTTGAACAATATCTGGTGTGGTAATATTCGCGAGTCCATCATGACTCGCCTCTTATCGTTTTTTATTTTTTCCTTCATTTCTGTGGTGTGCCTGTGGTTCATTTAGTTCGTTCGCTGTGTTTGATACGATCGCCCTCGTGGAGCGCTCGCGAGCTTCTGTGCGACGTTGTGCCCAAACCCCCTTTTCTCGCGGGCCGGCCTTGGGCGGGGTTTAATTACCGCGCAGCGGCGAGCCCGGGCTCGCAAGACTGCAGTCCTACCGAGTAGAAATCTACTTTATTTTTGCTATCCGCACTCCTGACGCTTCGATTCCCGTGCCCATCCGATTTTCCTATAAATAGTTCGGATTCACTTTTCCATCCGTCGCATATATTTCTCAAGTCCTCTCGCATTTACGCTCATCTCTGTTCTCACAAGTTCGTGCACGCGTTCGCTGCTTGCAGGCTGCCTCTTCCTGACTCAATGCGAACAAATCAGTTAGTGGGGGCGAATGGCGAGAGCGAGGGGCGGTCAAGATGCGCCTCAGCATTTCAAGCCCATGAATTCTACTGCGCAAACATCACGGCAGAGGAGTACAAACATGCCGTGGATCGTTATCTCCCGGAGGGTTACTCGGCTCGCTGTCCGAGCGAGAGATCTACATTAAACGAGACCGAGGCTGACGAGCTCGCGATCCCCATTGCGCACTTCGAGAATGGGTTGCGACTCCCTTTATGGCCTGAAATTCGTCAGGTACTTCGCTTAGCCTTCTCGCCGCTCCCAGTCCGCTATCGCAACTTTCTCACTGTTCTTTGTAGGTGCTGCGGTATTATGGGGTGTTGCCGAGCCAGTTGACCCCGAATGCGATCGCGGACATTGTCGCGTTCACTAGTTACCCGCGAGAGGAGAGGATCGAGTTTAGTCTCCTCGTCTTCCGCAAAGTGTTTTCCTTCCGCGCCTTCCGAGACGGGACCACCTACTTCGCGAGTCAGCACGTCACCATCTGCGAGACGGTGAACAAGAGTCACTAATGGACCCAGAAGTTCCTCCTGGTGAAGGGGCCCTTCGGCAATCTCCACTTCACCGCCCTCCAGTGGGATGACGCCACTTACCGCCCTCCGAGCTCGCTGAGCGGCGCCGACGCCAAACTTCTCCAATACCTCTCCGGAAAGAACTTCGACGTCGCCTATCTGCGGCACAACGTTGACTCGTTACTCGCCGTTCCTCAAGGGGAAGGTAGGGCTCGCTCTCGCCCCACTCTCCTTTCCTCTCTCTTCGCTGTGTAACGCTCTTACTCTACAGGCGAGCGCGAGATCCCTGTTAATCCTCCGCACGCACAAGGCATCACTCTTACGGCGGACACTCTCGCGACCGCGGCGGCAGAGGCTTGCCGCGATCTTCCTATCACCGGGTCCGGCAAGAAGCGGCCTCCGTCTGTGAGCCAGCCTGGTTCGCAACCCTCCTCTAAGAAGTCTAAAGGGAAAACCCTCGCCGTCAAAGATAAGAGAGCGGTCGTCGATCTGAGCGAGACCGATGGCTCGCCCCCTTCTCCTGCGAAACAGCCGGACCCGTTGGCGAGCCAGGGCGCCGGGAGCTCTTCCACAACCCCCCAACCCAAGAGCCACAAGAACTTTGGTCTGGGTGAGAAGGTTTCTGATATCCTTGGCGAGCCCCTGCTCGCTTGGGATCCCGACGCCAACCGGATTTCTTGCTCCACCCTTCACCCCTCCTGGGTGGACCTTGGTAAGGCCGGGGAGGAGGCGTTCTCTCTCTCCTTCGGCTTATATGGCCGCGAGGACGCCGCCGCCTATAAAGAGATGGGGCCAAGGCAACTGGTCTATGAAGAAATGTGAGCCCAGTTCCGCTCGACGGAGCTCGCACATATGGTGGGGCGCTGCTATCTGCAGGCGGATAGGGATATCCGCGCATACAGGGAGGAGCTTAAGAGAGCTCGCGAGGAGATCAAAGGTCTTAAGGAGAGAGAGGAGGTGTCGAAAAGACTTCTCGCCGGGATGCAGGGCAAGATGGTAAGTGGCCCTTGGGCCTCTTTTCTTTGTTGTTTGCGACCTCCGACCTTTGCCTAACTCGTTTGATGCTAACTCAGGATGCCGACGTAGCAACCAAGCTCCTCGCTCGCAATGGCGAGCTGGAGTTGGAGAATACCATGCTGAAGGCTCGGGTGGACGAGCTGGTTCACAGCGTGCTACCTCCTTCTCCTGGGCGAGCCGGTTCTCAACAGAGGGCTGCCGAAAGCGAGGAACAGAGGCGGTGAGATGCGCAGGAGGTCGCTAACCTCGTCTTCATGACACTTAAGGGTGCGAGTCTGCTTGCGGAAGACGCGATGGAGTTTACAGCCGAAGACGTCTGCCCGGACCTCTTCGACTTGGCGCCATGGTTGGGGGCTCGCAAGAATGGCGAGGGCCACCCAGAACGAACCCAACCTTGGCGAACTCAGACATAGGCATCCCGCGAACTAAACCTCCCTGACTTTAGTATCTCAACCCGCTACCTTAGGCTTTATCAGCCTCGACCCTTTCAATTTTGCGAACCGAGCCCTTCTGGCTCTAACACCTCAACCTGTTACCTTAGGCTTCATCAGCCTCGACCTTTCCAATTTTGCGAACCAAGCCCTTCTGGCTCTAACATCTCAACCTGTTACCTTAGGCCTCATCAGCCTCAACCTTTCCAATTTTGCGAACCAAGCCCTTCTGGCTCTAACACCTCAACCTGTTACCTTAGGCCCCATCATCCTCAACCTTTTCAATTTTGCGAACCAAGCCCTTCTGGCTCTAACACCTCAACCTGTTATCTTAGGACCTTGACCCCTATTGCCAGCCTCTCCAGAGATCCACCTGAACCCCCCGTCTAGGTGAGAGCCCGGGAGCGCAATCGATCTGGGGCATTCCAGCACCAACATATCCAACCTTGCCAGCCTCTCCAGAGATCAACAAGAACCCCCCATCTAGGTGAGAGCCCGGGAGCGGAATCGATCTGGGGCATTCCAGCACCAACATATCCAACCTTGCCAGCCTCTCCAGAGATCAACCTGAACCCCCCCCCCCCCCCCCCCCCGTATAGGTGAGAGCCCGGGAGCGGAATCGATCTGGGGCATTCCAGCACCATCATATCCGACCTTGCCAGCCTCTCCAAAGATCAACCTGAACCCCCCCCCCCCCCCCCCCCCCCCCCCCCCGTCTAGGTGAGAGCCCGGGAGCAGAATCGATCTGGGGCATTTCAGCACCAATATATCCAACCTTGCCAGCCTCTCCAGAGATCAACCTGAACCCCCCGTCTAGGTGAGAGCCCGGGAGCAGAATCGATCTGGGGCATTCCAGTACCAACATATCCAACCTTGCCAGCCTCTCCAGAGATCAACCTGAACCCCCCGTCTAGGTGAGAGCCCGGGAGCGGAATCGATCTAGGGCATTCCAGCACCATCATATCCGACCTTGCCAGCCTCTCCAGAGATCAACCTGAACCCCCCGTCTAGGTGAGAGCCCGGGAGCGGAATCGATCTGGGGCATTTCAGCACCAACATATCCAACCTTGTCAGCCTCTCCAGAGATCAACCTGAACCCCCCGTCTAGGTGAGAGCCTGGGAGCGGAATCGATCTGGGGCATTCCAGCACCAACATATCCAACCTTGCCAGCCTCTCCAGAGATCAACCTGAACCCCCCGTCTAGGTGAGAGCCCGGGAGCCGAATCGATCTGGGGCATTCCAGCACCATCATATCCAACCTTGCCATGTCGGCACGGCAGTAGTTATAAGCATTATAAAAAAGGAGTAAGACATTCAGTAGACAATATAGCAGAGATTTTAAGGGTAAAATCGTTTCAAATCATCCCCACTTCGGGCTCGGTCGAGGGGTACCCCTTCCACATCCTGGAGGTGATACCCTCCCGACTTGAGCACCCCGCTTACAATATATGGACCCTCCCAGTTGGGGTTAAGCTTACCCACTGTGGCCCCTCTGCCGGCCGCATCGACCTTCTTCAGGACTAGATCTCCTTTCTGAAAGTGTTTTATCCAGATATGTTTGTCAAAATATCGAGCCATCCGCCGCTTGACCTCTTCCTGCCTGATGGTGGCCAAGTCCCTGAGTTCTTCCACCAGGTCCAAGGACAGCCTCTGCTCTGCATTGTTACCTTCTAGCCACTCTTCATCGCCCTCGCTCGCAGCAATCACCTGGGGGGTCTTTACCTCAAACTCTATGGGGAGAACGGCCTCGGACCCGTGAGAGAGCTTGAATGGAGTCTCCCCGGTGGCGGTATTCAGAGTAGTCCTCATGGCCCAGAGGACGGAGGGTAGCTGTTCCACCCAATTTCCTCGAAGGTTCTCCACTTTCTTTTTCAGTAGGTTAACGATTATCTTGTTCGCCGCCTCCACCTGCCCATTGCTCCTCGGGTGGTGGACCGAAGCGAACCTGAGGTCAATGCCGAGCTGAGTGCAGAAGCCAACAAACTCTTCACTCGCAAACTGCGGCCCATTGTCCGTCACTATAGCTAGAGGGAGTCCATGCCTGCAAATTATTTCCCCCCACACAAAATTCCTTACAACCTGAGAGGTTACCTTAGCAAGTGCTTTCACCTCTACCCACTTGGAGAAGTAGTCGATCATGACCAGCAGGAACTTCCTCTGGCCGCTGGCTTGGGGAAAGGGACCGACCAGGTCCAGCCCCCATATGGCGAAGGGCTAGGGAGCCGTGATGGTCCGGAGTCTTTTAGCTGGGAGGAGCTGGCGCGGAGCATAGAGCTGGCATTTCGGACACTTTCTTGCGAACTCTGCCGCATCCTTGCTGAGAGTGGGCCAGAAGTAGCCTTGCCTCAACACCCTCCCTTCTAGGGTCCGACTCCCGGAGTGACTGCCGCACTCCCCGGAGTGGATTTCTTCCAGCACTCTCGGGACCTCCTCCTCGGAGACACAACGGGCCAGGAGTCCCGAGAGGGTCTTTCTATATAGCCCCCTGCATGCAAGGAGTAATAGGCGGACTTATACCTGAAGCGTCTCTTGTCCACGTCCTCTCCAGGGAACTGCCCGGAGGATAGGAAGGCGATGAACGGATCCATCCATGAGGCTTGTTGATCCACTTCCATCAATTCTCCTTCCTCGATGGAGGGCCGGAAAAGTTCTGAAGTCGTCCCTCCCGCTCGGGGACCGAACTTGGCTAAGAGGTCCGCCTGGGCGTTCTCCTCCCTCGGCACGTGCTTGATGGAGAAGGTGCGGAACTGCCCGATGACCCCCTTAACCTTCTCCAGTTATAGCAGGAGGGTCGGGTCCTTTGCTTCAAACTCTCCCTTGATCTGGCATGCTACCACCATGGAGTCCGTGGAGACCTCCACATCCTGCACTCTCAGTTCTCGGGCCAGCTGACGGCCCGCTATCACCGCTTCGTACTCAGCCTGGTTGTTGGTAATTGGGAAACGGATGTTCAAGGCTTGCTCAATCCGAGTACCCTGAGAACTTACCAGGACCATTCCCCCTCCATAGGAGTGTTTTCCCGACGCTCCGTCCACCAACATCTTCCATGCCTCTGGGGGAGGTGGCTCGTGCTCCCCCACTTCGGCTGCATAGTCGGCCATGAAGTCTGCCACCGCCTGAGCCCTGACGGACGTCCTGGGCACGAACGTGATATTGAATTCACTTAGCTCCACGGACCACTTTGCCAATCTTCCTGAGTGCTCCACTCCTTCCATGATTTTACGGAGCGGGTGGTCCGTCACCACCTTGGTTGAATGAGCTTGAAAGTAAGGCCGGAGCCTCCGGGCCGACACCACCAATGCGAAGGCCAACTTTTCCAAGATCGGGTACCGGAGCTCTGCCTTCTTCAGCACTCGGCTGACATTGTAGATAGGAAACTGTTTCTTCCCCTCCTCCCGGATCAACACGGAACTTACTGCTTCGGACCCTACCCCCAGGTACAGGGATAGGTCTTCTCCTGGCCTCGGTCCCTGGAGCAGAGGGGTTTGGGTGAGCTGTTCTTTCAGAGCCTGGAAGGCTTCCTCGCACTCCCAGGTCCATTCAAACTTCTTGTTGCCCCGCAGCACCTTGAAAAAAGGTGCACACTTTTCTCCCGCCTTGGAGAGGAACCTGCTGAGCCCAGCCAACTTCCCTGTAAGGCTCTGAACCTCCTTTGGATTCTTTGGTGACCCCAACTTCATTACCGCCTTAACCTTGTCCGGGTTGGGCTCCACCCCCGCTGGGGTGAGTAAGTGGCCTAGGAACTTTCCTCGGCTTGCCCCGAAGACACACTTCAAGAGATTGAGTTTCATCTTGTACCGCCACAGGGTCCCGAACGTCTCCTCAAGGTCTTGGAGGTGAGACCCAAGGTCTCGGCTCTTCACCATGAGGTCGTCAACATATACTTCTAAATTTCTTCCTTTCTGCTCGCGGAAGACCCTATCCATCATCCTTTGGTACGTAGCCCCTACGTTCTTGAGCCCGAAGGGCATCATCTTATAGCAATAACATCCATCCCCCGTGATGAAGGAAACATCCTTGATGTCTGGGGGGTGCATTCGGATTTGATGGTAACCTGAAAAAGCATCTAAGAAAGACATTACAGAAAAACCAACGGCTGAGTCAACCAGAGCGTCGATTCTGGGCAGGGGGTAGCAATCTTTCGGGCATGATTTATTAAGAAGCGAAAAGTCGATACACATACGCCACTTACCTCCTCCCTTTTTTACCATAACTATGTTGGAGACACAGCCTGGGTACTGGATCTCTGATACAAAACCTGCCTGCAGAAGTTTACCCACCTCCTCTCGGATGGGTCCTTCCAGCTTGTCGGCGATAGCCCTCCTCTTCTGGCGGATGGGGCGGGTGCCGGGGTCGAGGTTGAGGCGATGGCAAGCCACATCCGCGTCGATCCCGGGCATTTCCGCGGCGCTCCATGCGAAGACGTCTACATTTTTCTGCACGCAGGCCAGGATCTCGGCCTACTCCTTTGGGTTGAGCTCTCCGCTGATTCGGACTTTTTCCACCACCCCCAGCCGGGTGGTGACCTCGAGCTCTACGACCTCGTCCACAGCCTCCAACCGGGACTGCTCTCCCCAAGCCCTCTCCTCTTCGGCACAAGTGGGAGCCTGGGTTTCCTCCTCGACTTCCTTCTCTACCACCATCAGCTCTTCCGCCCTTCCCTCCTAGGCCTTTTCTTCTTCTTCTTCTCCTTCCGCCCGGGGTCCCTCAGCTACCCCTTCCTGGGCATGGATTTCATCTCCCTCCATCTTCTCCTCGGCTACCTCCATACTTCCGGCTTCGGCCGCCTCCTCCATCATCCTATCCCACTCCTCAGCTTCGCCCATCCAGGAGATGGTGTTGACAGCCGTTACGTAGCACTGTCTTGCCACCTTGGGATCCCCCCTGATCCGCACCTGAACACCTCCGTCGTTGAACTTAAGGCATTGATGAAAGGTGGAAGGGACACAGCGGAACGCACTGATGAGTGGCCGTCCGAAGATAGCGCTGTAACTGCTTGGGGCGTCCACTATGACAAAACGACAGTTCCGGGACTGCTCACCCAGGGTCACATGAAGCCCCACTCCCCCTTCTACTTCCTTCCTCTCCCCCGAGAATCCGAACAGAGGGCCATCTGAGGCCAACACCCTCCTGGGCTCCACCTCCATCTTGTCGAACGCCTTCTTGAAGATGACATTGACCGAACTTCCGTTGTCCACTAGGATCCGGGAGACGGTGAAGTTCTCGATCGCCGTCTGAATAACCAGCGCGTCGCAGAACGGGTCCTCATAGCCCGGCATGTCTATCTGGGTGAAAACGATTTTTTCGGCCGGGGGTGGAGCGGTGGATGTCGAAGCCACACTCCGGCGGTAGATGGTATGGAGGCTAGCCTTGCGGTCGCCTCCACCCCTACCCCCTCATGGATCACCCCGATCCCTCCTCTACTTCCCATATCGGTTCTATCCTCACACCTTTCCTCGTCCTCCTCTCGAGGTTCGACCTCCACGATCCTTACTGGCTGCTGCTGTGGTGGCACGGGCGCTCTGCCCCTCTTTACTTCCAGGAACTCCGGACAGGTGTCCGTCGAGTGACCTTCCACATCATGGAAGATACAATATGGCAACGCCACTTCCCTTGCCTCGGCCTCTGCCACCCTATTCCTTCCCCTCCTAGCGGTTGCCGTTTCTGCCTCTCCTCCCCTTCCTCTTCCTCTTCCTCTTCCTCGTCCAATCGCCATGGCCTGTTGGGGAGGGGGAGGCATTTGCATCGGACCTTGCCTCCACCCTAACTGGGGGGGCCTCCATTGACCTCCAACATGGTTACCCCTTCCTGGGTCGTAACCCCTTCCCTGCCCATGCATTCCTCCACCTTGCGGCCTCCATTCCCCCTCCGGGGCCCGGGGCTCTTCCCTTCTCCTGACCTCCTGTTGCCTCACCTCCGGCTCACTGAGCTTTGCTAGCCTCTTGGTGAGCTCCGGATTGGCTTCCTCACTCGCGACTTCCTCCGACACCCTCTCCATCAGCTCTTCAAAGGAGACGGGGGCTTTTCTCTTCAACGCCATCTTGAAGAAACTCTCTTTCAACCTGACCGTGAAGGCGAGTTGGAGTGCAAACCCAGACATATCCTGAGTGAGCTGCACTTCCTCCTGGAACCGATCGGCATACTGAGCCAGCGACTCCCCGGGTCCCTGCTTCACTGCGAAGAGGGAATCAGCATCCTTCTTCCTCTTTTTTGAGATCGAGAACCTCAGCAAAAAACTTCGGCGCAAATCCTCGAATGAGTAGATTGACCCTGCAGGGAGATGATGGAACCAGTCCCTGGCCTTCTCCTTGAGGGTGACGGCAAAGAGCCGACACTTGAAGGCATATGACATCGGCATGATGGAGACCGAGTCTTCGAAACTCTGCAGGTGCTGGACAGGATCATCTCTACCGTTGTAGTACACCCGGTCCCATTCTCCAAATCCCCACGGGACGGGTGCGGAAAGCACCAACTCGCAAAAGGGGCTTCCCCCTCCTGTCACTCTTCCTGGCTCCACTCGTCCCCCAAGCTCGCTCGCCAAACTTGAGCTCGACGGGACTGTGCTCGCGAGGGCGGTGTTCGCCTGAACCACCCCGACAGTCGCCGCTTCCTCTTGGCGTGCACTCGCCAGTGTCGCGCTCGCTGGGACGGAGCTCACCAGCACTGAGCTTGTAGGCACGGAGCTCGCCGGACTGGCGAACAGCACTCGCCCTTCCTGGCTCTGACCTAAACCAACGGCAACTTCCTTTCCAGCCCTTCCTCCTGGTGCCTTCTCGCCAACTGCTGTTGGGGGAGGGGTCGCCTGAGGTGCTGGGGTCGCAAACTCACTTCGCAGAGCTGTGACCGTGAACCCCAAGGTGTCGAGCACCTCCTTTCTGAAATCCGCGAGCATCCTAGCCATCGCCTCCTGAGGAGTCTCGCCGAACTCCTGATGCGTGTCGGCAAGTGCACCGGTCGCTGTCAAGTAATAAATGTGGAGAATGGAATCCCCGGATGTCGGTCTCTTGAGGAATGCAGGTTGGGTGATCGAATCGCGTAGTGTGACTATTGTTACACAAGCGTTAACAAACACAAAAAGGGGGCTTTGGTTGGTTTTTCCTACTCTTAACAACAGTAAAAGAATTGCGGGTCGAAAACACCGCTTCGCAAGGTGAGATGGATGTGACGGCCGCGATCCGTGCTTCGAGAGGCGGATGGAGCGTGCTCAAGTGCGAGAAGGTGAGGGTCGCAAACACCTCTTCACAAACGCCGTTAGCTCTTGCTAACGCGGATCGAACACCTTGTGTGCGTGAGTGAGTGAGTGGAAACGAAGTGATTCACAAGCAAGCAATGATGAAGTGCAAAGAAACATTCATTTCAAATAAACCAAACATCATACTATTCAGGTTTACAAGATTCAACAATTACAACGAAGGAAAAAAGGAAGAGATAACCGATGGGTGAAGACTAGCGGCCGTTCACGGCCGGAATGGTAGGTTGTCAGGCTACCTCCGGACTCGGGCGGACAATGCTTCCGGCGTAGAGAAACTGTCACGATTTCTCTACGTAGTTCCGTCGTCTTCTTCCTCAGATTTACTCTTCTTCTCGTCGGACTAGAATGGAAAACAGTTGCTTGAGGGCTTGCGGATGGTGGAGAACGCTCCCGGACAATGGAGAAAAGCTTGGAATGGTTGGAGAAGACTTCCCCTTGCGTAGGAGATGAAGTGGAGGTGTCCAAGAAGGGTAGTCGGCGGCGTACGGACTGGGAAATCCGCTCCCGGCGGCTCGATCTGACATAAAAGCGGAACAGGCTTATATATAGGCGCTGAAATGAATACTGTGCACGGTCATTGGCGCACGACCAGTGGTCGTGCGCACTGGAATTCTGCGATCGTGCGCGCTGCCTGGGCGGAGCCCTGCGAGGAAAGAAAATTATAAAATACATGTTCGCACGACCAGTGGCGCACGACCAGTGGTCGTGCGCACTATCGTAAGTGGTCGTGCGATAAGCCAAACAGAATTCATAAAAAGGGCGTTAAGTGCGCACGATCAGTGGCGCACGACCAGTGGTCGTGCGCAACAGAACCAGTGATCGTGCGCAGTGTTCCTGTATAGAATTGTACCGGGAACACCTGCACGACACCTGTTCCAGCATACAACACCGGTCTAGCCACTGAAAGTGGAACTTAACAGCACATGAAAACTAATAACGAAGTTAAGCACGAAATCACACCAAAACGGGCCAAACGTGCACTTAGCATAGAATGATCAATATGAACTATAACAGGGCTAAAGTGCGGTGAAATGACTAAATAAACGGCCCAGATGAGTCCATAAAAGTGTATATGATCAGGACTCATCACACCCCCAAACTTACCTGTTTGCGCGTCCCGAGCAAACGAATCCAGTGGAGTGTGAAAACGGTAGTTAACATAGAAAATTACACAGAGGAGTACGGTGCGAAGTAACATACGCATGCGAGTAGAAATTATAGTAACAAGAGATTCTAACTATGCTAACTAGTTTACGAAAGTATTAAAGCGTAACTAGAGATTTATCAAAACTCAGTTGGTGAATGATGAAGAATTCGAACGATCATGCCCGGTGTGAAAGTAACAAGACGCTAAGGCGGGTGTTGCACAAGGTAGGGGTTTAGGAATAACTCCGCTGAAATCCATCAACGTCGTGAACCATACGCTCGCCCGGTCACACTCTCTCCACGGCGTTAGCAAACTCACAAGTCAAATCAATAGGGCTTTTAGGAGTATAATGGGGCTTAGGCTGCGGTATGATATTCAAATTTAAACACGATGGCTACGCAACCCAAGTGAGCTAACGGAACGCTGCACCACACAGAACCAAAAACAACGCTCGTGTGACACACCCCCAGACTTATCATGAAAACTAGGTGTGCACACGGCCTACTTCACAATCACCAACAAATTTTCTATTTAGCTCGGGAGGATTTCTTTTCAATATACTTTTTCCAGATTTTTTTCTTCTTTTTTACAAAATACTTTTCTTCTTTTACTTATCCTCCAGTTGGTACAATTTCAGCGAAATGGCGTTAATTTCCCCTTCTCATCACAACGATTCCATACATCACACCAAATGTAGAAAATGAGTGCAGATAACATCTATTTGGTTGCGACAGTGGGATAAGCTTCGGGCTTTGGTGGATGAGGAGGAGCTGATCAAAGGAGTGGTAGGCACAAATTTGGCATGCAAAGGTGAGCGAAAAGGACAGGGAATGACAAGGCTCAAACTACCCAAAAGGTGGCCTACATCACGTTTAACTCGACGAATCGCTCTCGCCCATGCTTCGAGAGTCGCTTGGGGCAAGTTCTTAGCCCACGAGAAAGGTAAACCTTCCTCCCGACTCGAGCAACACACGACTAGTGCTCGTACACACACAACACCGGGTTATCGTCAATTTCGTTCACATTCACCATTAGAGTATAATAAATCTAAAACTACGCAAAAAAATACTAATCATAAATTAAATGCATAGAGATAATCTAGTTTTACTCGAATTCTATTGTAGCATGCGGATGCGACTAGAACACTGCTCGAGTCAACATCGCACTCTAAATAGTAATTCCTAAGCTAACATCCTATTTCACATTCCTAACCAAAATAGTTCATTCGGAAACAAAACAAATAGGTAAGCGTGCACTCATGTGGGTGAAGTGGTGCATGAAGCGTGGAATAATGATAATGACAATGAAAGATTTAAAACACGTCTAGCATGCGGTGCAACTCGTGCGCAAAGTGGATAACATATGCTCTCCCCCAGACTCAATCTACACATTACCGGAAGATTGGTGTTAATTTCATGCACGATCCGCAGCATCCGCCAACACGAGGTGCAAAGCACACCTGCAAACGGTACAACTAAAAGCAGCAAAAAATAGATAAAAACTGAATTGAAACAGATTAGAAAAACAAAAACAGCAAATTTGGGTTGTCTCCCAGCAGCACTTTTGTTTTATGTCCTTAAGCTGGACCAAATACCTGTATTATAAATGTTTAAAGAGCACAGAAATTAAATAAAAGTGCAAGATAAAGTTTCACAAAATAAGAGAAATACAGAACATCAACTGTGAGCACTTTTATGGTGCTCGTCTCCCAATGTCACCAACTAACACTCCTTATTTATAATTGTGCCATCGTATAACTTCAGTCGATGTCCATTGACCTTAAATTTGTCTCCCTTATCCCCTGATATTTCGATGGCACCAAAGGGAGTGACGTCGGTCACCGAGAAAGGACCGCTCCACCTCGATTTTAACTTTCCTGGAAAGAGGCGGAGACGGGAGTTGTAAAGCAGCACTTGGTCCCCAATTTTGAACTCCTTAGGGATGATGTGTCGATCATGCCATTTTTTTGTTTTCTCTTTGTAGATGCGAGCGTTTTCATAAGCGAAATGCCGGAGCTCTTCCAATTCGTTGAGTTGTGAACGACGCGCCTTGGCCGCGGCTCCAATGTCCATGTTCAACAGTTTGGTTGCCCATAATGCTTTATGCTCCAGCTCCATAGGAAGATGGCATGCCTTGCCATAAACTAATTGAAATGGAGTCATGCCGATAGGTGTTTTGAAAGCGGTCCGGTAAGCCCATAATGCGTCGTCGACCTTTTTGGACCACTCCTTCCTATTTGAATGTATTGATTTCTCGATTATTCGCTTGAGCTCGCGGTTGGATACTTCTACTTGTCCACATGTTTGGGGGTGGTATGCTAAGGAAATTTTATGATGGACCCCAAACTTTTTCATGAGCTGCAAAAACTGCTTATTACAAAAATGACTACCGCCGTCGCTGATAATAGTTCTCGGCGTCCCAAACCTGGAGAAGATATTCTTGTGGATAAAATGTAGCACCGTGCTGGCATCATTCGTGGCAACCGCCTCGGCCTCCACCCATTTTGAGACATAATCAACTGCCACAATGATATAATGCTTACCATGAGACATTGGGAAAGGACCCATAAAGTCTATCCCCCAGACATCAAATGGTTCGCAGACCAACATGTTATTGAGGGGCATCTCGTTACGCCGGGAGATATTTCCGGTCCTTTGGCATTCGTCACACTTGGTGACATAAGCATGGGCGTCCCTGAAGAGGGTTGGCCAAAATAATCCGCATTGCAAGATTTTTCGCGCTGTTCGAACGGCCCCGAAGTGCCCGCCACCTTCTCTGTCATGGCAGTGCTGCAGTATAGACTGAAACTCGGCTTCAGGAACGCAGCGTCTGATAATTCCATCACTACACGTATGGAATAAGAGTGGGTCTTCCCAAAAATAGTATTTTGAATCAGAGGCAAGCTTCCGTCTTTGCTGAGGGGACAGATTCGGAGAAAGGGTTTTACAAGCCAAGTAGTTAGCAATATCAGCGTACCATGGGGCTGTTGGATGAGGCATAGTGATTGCGAATAACTTCTCATCCGGGAAATAATCGTTCGTTTCCTCCATAAAGCTGTTGGGTATGTCGGCCGTCATGTCGTACTCCAACCGCGAAAGATGATCAGCTATCACGTTCTCCACCCCTTTCTTGTCTTTGATTACAAAATTGTATTCCTGCAAAAGTAAAATCCAGCGAATCAGACGCGATTTGGATTCTTTTTTGCTGAAAAGATACCTGAGTGCAGCGTGGTCCGTGTACACGATTACTTCAGAAAGTACCAAGTATGAGTGAAATTTTTCAAAGGCGAAGACCACGGCTAGCATTTCTTTCTCTATGGTGATATAGTTTGCTTGCGCGCTGTTGAGAGTTCGACTGGCGTACGCAATGGTGTGAAAATTCTTATCTTTCTTTTGACCGAGTACAGCACCTACGGCCACATCACTTGCGTCACACATGATAATAAAGGGTAAATTCCAGTCGGGTGCCACCAAAATTGGAGCCGAGATGAGTTGTCCCGGTAAAGTTTCAAAGGCCTGCATACACGCATCGTCGAAGTGGAAGGGGACATCCTTAACGAGTAAGCGAGATAAAGGCTTTGAAATGGATGAAAAGTCCTTAATAAACCTTCGATAAAATCCCACATGACCAAGAAAACTTCGGATACCTTTCACTGACGTAGGTGGAGGGAGGTTTCTAATAACACTTACCTTCGCTTGATCCACCTCGAGCTCTTGGTAGGAAACCTTATGCCCCAACACAATTCCTTCGCGCACCATAAAATGGCATTTCTCCCAGTTCAAGACAAGATTGGTGTCCTCACACCGCTTCAAAGTCTTGGCCAAATTCGCGAGGCAAGAATCGAAGTTGCTGCCAAAGAGAGTAAAGTCATCCATGAAAACTTCGAGGAAGTCTCCCACCATGTCAGCGAAAATAGCGAGCATACATCGTTGGAAGGTTGCTGGGGCATTACACAATCCGAATGGCATTCTTTTAAATGCAAAGGTACCTGAGGGACATGTAAATGTTGTTTTGTCTTGATCAGACGGGTCTATTAAGATTTGATTGTAACCTGAGTACCCGTCCAAGAAACAGTAGTAGTCCTGCCCCGCTAACTTTTCTAACATCTGATCAATGAAGGGGAGTGGGAAATGATCCTTTCGTGTAGCATCATTTAGCTTGCGGTAATCGATGCAGACTCTCCACCCGGTGATCATTCGGGTAGGTAGCAGCTCATTCTTTTCATTGGCAACAACGGTAATCCCTCCCTTTTTCGGCACCACCTGAACTGGGCTGACCCATTTGCTGTCGGTGATTGGGTAAATGATGCCAGCGTCTAAGAGCTTTATCACTTCTGCCTTCACTACCTCTTGCATTTTTGGGTTCAAACGCCTTTGGGGCTGTGCTGAGGGTTTGTACTGATCTTCAAGAAGGATCTTATGCATGCAGACAGTGGGGCTGATTCCCTTAATGTCTGCAAGAGAGCGTCTGAAGACTTTATGGTACTTTCTCAGCACACCCACTAATGCGGTTTCGTTAGCTGCGGAAAGAGCTGCGGAAATAATCACTGGATGCGTGGCATTTTCTCCAAGAAAAACGTACTTTAGAGAATCCGGTAGTTGTTTGAGAGCCGGAAGAATGTTTGGATCAGCAGAATCACTGGATGGCCCTCCGATTGAATGTGGAATATCGGGCTGGTTCGAATGAGCCCCGTCATTGCCCAAGTCCTCGCGCCGCCAACACATCTCGCAGTCATCCAAATCCACATCGATCTGGTCATCGAATTCTTCAAACAGCTCAGTCGGTTCGCATTCCATGATTTGGAAGAGTTGCGACGGGTTGTGGACGTTAAAGGATATAGCGTCCTCCCCCAATCTGAGCGTGAGCTCCCCCTGCTCCACATTAATGATAGCACGAGCTGTAGCGAGAAAGGGCCGCCCCAAGATAATGGGCACCAAAGTATCAACCTTCATGTCGAGGATGACAAAATCGGCTGGAAATGCGAGGCCGTTTACTACTATTGTGAGGTCCTCGACAATTCCAGACGGTTTTTTGATCGACCGATCAGCTAGCTGTAGCATTACCCGTGTCGGCTTCAAGGTCCCTGCACCTAGTTCACGAAAGATAGAGAGCGGCATCAAGTTGATTGATGCCCCCAAATCACAGAGCGCCTGGCTGAAACGGTGATGAACGATCCTGCACGGAATAGTGAAGCTGCCCGGATCTTTGCACTTTGTGGGCATATTGGAGATGATGGCGAAGCACTCCTCAGTGAGGTCGATAGTCTTGAGATCCTCCAACAGTCTCCGCTTCGAAATCAAGTCTTTCAAGAACTTGGAGTAGCCCGGCATTTGAGAAATGGCTTCAATCAGAGGGATGCTCACTAGCACTCCTTTCATTATTTCCAGGAATTTGCGGAACTGCTTCTCGGATTTCTCGTTTTGTAACCTGTGGGGGAATGGGGGATGAACAACACTTCCCGAGGGTTGTGCCTCGCTCACGAGGTCTGGCTCAACATGAATCTGAGTCTGCTTCTCGGCCATGTCTGAATTACACTTGTCAGTGGGCCTCACAAGTGATTCCTGTCGAGGAGGATAGTCAACACCTCTACCGCTTCTCAATCGCATGGTATTCACAGACTCCGGATGCTGACTTGCAAGCCCAGAAACAACATTGGTAAGAATCCCTATAGTGGAGTGAAGCTGTTGAATTGCGGAAGATTGGTCATTCATTTTATCCAGCATCCCGACCACCAAAGCTGCTAACGGCTCTGTTTGCCCTGATGGCACGTGACCCGCAGCTCCGTGGAATGTTACTGCGTTCACTTCAGCAGTACTGGGGGAAAGAATGACATGACTCCAGTGCTGGCTGGTGTGAACAATATTCACGACCACTTCCCATGCGTCCTTCCCCGATTTATTAAACAGGGCCCCTCCGGCTGCCACATCGAATAACAGACGGAATTTGTCCAACACGCCGAAATAGAAAATTTGAATTAGAAAGACCTCTGATAGATCTTCACGGTAGCATCCCCGATGCAGGGATTGGAAACGCTCCCAAGCATCAACTAGAGGCTCCTCCTTTCCCTGACCGAAGGTTATGAGTTCCCTGTACTTGTCCAACACTCGGGTACGGTGTTGAAACTCATGCAAAAATCTCCCCTCGAGCTGCTTCCATGAGGTCGCCTCTTTTTTCCGGAAATCCCAGTACCAGCTTTTGGCTTTATTATGTAGGGAAAATGAAAATGCTAGGATCTTTTGCGGGTCGTTTTCAACTCCACTGAATATACATGTGTAGTAAATTTCTAAGAAGTTCTGCATGTGTTGCACCGCATCTTCATGTTTATCCCCACTGAACTTGCAGTTCCCAGTCATATACTCAATGATGTCGGAGGAAATCCAGAAGTCATGATCGTTCCTTTGTGCTTGAACCTTTAGATCATTTAAACTTCCTTGATAGATGTATTCCTGAATGGAGGTCATGCTAGGAATACTTGAAACCCAAAAGATTAGCGCACGATGGAAAGGACGAAGGTAAAGAAATGTGCGTATCAAAAATAAGCAAAGACAACAGAGTTAAACAAAGAGAATTAATAAAAGAGAAAAGTTTCTCGTGCAATGATTTTTCACGCAGACGAATTCGTCACGTCTGCATTCCCCGGCAACGGCGCCAAAAACTTGATGCGTGTCGGCAAGTGCACAGGTCGCTGTCAAGTAATAAATGTGGAGAATGGAATCCCCGGATGTTGGTCTCTTGAGGAATGCAGGTTGGGTGATCGAATCGCGTAGTGTGACTATTGTTACACAAGCGTTAACAAACACAAAAAGGGGGCTTTGGTTGGTTTTTCCTACTCTTAACAACAGTAAAAGAATTGCGGGTCGAAAACACCGCTTCGCAAGGTGAGATGGATGCGACGGCCGCGATGCCGTGCTTCGAGAGGCGGATGGAGCGTGCTCAAGTGCGAGAAGGTGAGGGTCGCAAACACCTCTTCACAAACGCCGTTAGCTCTTGCTAACGCGGATCGAACACCTTGTGTGCGTGAGTGAGTGAGTGGAAACGAAGTGATTCACAAGCAAGCAATGATGAAGTGCAAAGAAACATTCATTTCAAATAAACCAAACATCATACTATTCAGGTTTACAAGATTCAACAATTACAACGAAGGAAAGAAGGAAGAGATAACCGATGGGTGAAGACTAGCGGCCGTTCACGGCCGGAATGGTAGGTTGTCGGGCTACCTCCGGACTCGGGCGGACAATGCTTCCGGCGTAGAGAAACTGTCACGATTTCTCTACGTAGTTCCGTCGTCTTCTTCCTCAGATTTACTCTTCTTCTCGCCGGACTGGAATGGAAAACAGTTGCTTGAGGGCTTGCGGATGGTGGAGAACGCTCCCGGACAATGGAGAAAAGCTTGGAATAGTTGGAGAAGACTTCCCCTTGCGTAGGAGATGAAGTGGAGGTGTCCAAGAAGGGTAGTAGGCGGCGTACGGACTGGGAAATCCGCTCCCGGCGGCTCGATCTGACCTAAAAGCGGAACAGGCTTATATATAGGCGCTGAAATGAATACTGCGCACGGTCATTGGAACTGGAATTCTGCGATCGTGCGCGCTGCCTGGGCGGAGCCCTGCGAGGAAAGAAAATTATAAAATACATGTTCGCACGACCAGTGGCGCACGACCAGTGGTCGTGCGCACTATCGTAAGTGGTCGTGCGATAAGCCAAACAGAACTCATAAAAAGGGCGTTAAGTGCGCACGATCAGTGGCGCACGACCAGTGGTCGTGTGCAATAGAACCAGTGATCGTGCGTAGTGTTCCTGTACAGAATTGTACCGGGAACACCTGCACGACACCTGTTCCAGCATACAACACCGGTCTAGCCACTGAAAGTTGAACTTAACAGCACATGAAAACTAATAACGAAGTTAAGCACGAAATCACACCAAAACGGGCCAAACGTGCACCTAGCATAGAATGATCAATATGAACTATAACAGGGCTAAAGTGCGGTGAAATGACTAAATAAACGGCCCAGATGAGTCCATAAAAGTGTATATGATCAGGACTCATCAACTCCTCGCCCTGCTCCTCATCTCCTGCCATAACCCTTCTCTGGAACTTTCTTGAACCAGCCACGCTCCACGCTCACCGCACCAAAATGTTGAAACCGATTTCTCGGTCTCTTGTGGAGCTCGGGGCCCTCAACGAATTGAGGGGCGACTAGCCCTTACCGGTCCCTCGGAAGAGATAGGCAGATAACCCGGACAAAGAACAAAGACCCTGGTCTCAGCAAGGAGGTCCCTCCACTAACCCGGAAGATCGTTGAGCGCTTCCCCTCCCAAGCCAAAGCTAAGACTCGGGCACCTTGGAGAGCTAGAGAGCCCAAACCAAAGCGACCTATGGAGAGAAGAAGGCTCAAAGATTCTGAAACCGGTCCCCTTCCAAGGTGCCCCTTAAGGTCTATTTATAGATTTTGGTTTTGTGGTCTGTCAATAACCAACTCCCGCTGTCCCTTCTTACTATCCGCACCCCAAATTGGTCTGCTAACAGCCAAACTCCGCTGTTCGGAGGGGCTACCCGCAGACCACCATGGGTTTTTTGGTAAAGGACCCCCCAGGCGCCGGCGAACCAGAGACCCCTGACCTGTTCAGCGAACACGGGGCTCGCCCAAAGATCTGGCTGACTCGCCAAAGCCGCCTAGCGAACTCCTCCGACCGGCTGGCTCGCCTGCCTCTACGGCTCGCCTGCCGAACCGCTCCTTAGTTCGCTCCCTAGGTTGTGCGAACCAGGGACACTTCCTGCCTCTACGGATCGCCTGCCGAACCGCTCCTTAGCGGGCCGAGCTCGCCAAAATGGCTAACTGTACCCCAGAAATGGCTATTTGTACCCCAAGGTCCCGGACCTGCCTAGCGAGCTCCTCCGACTGGCAAGCTCATCAAAGCCGCCTAGCGAACTCCTTCGACCGGCTGGTTCGCCTGCCTCTATGGCTCGCCTGTCGAACCGCTCCTTAGCTCGCTCCCTAGGTTGTGCGAACCAGGGACCCTTCCTGCCTCTACGGCTCGCCTGCCGAACCGCTCCTTAGCGAGCCGAGCTCGCCAAAATGGCTAACTGTACCCCATAAATGGCTATTTGTACCCCAAGGTCCCGGACCTGCCTAGCGAGATCCTCCGACCGGCAGGCTCGCCAAAGCCGCCTAGCGAACTCCTCTGACCGGCTAGCTCGCCTTCCTCTGCGGCTCGCCTGTCGAACCGCTCCTTAGCTCGCTCCCTAGGTTGTGCGAACCAGGGACCCTTCCTGGCGAACATCGGGGTTGTACACGACTAATATCGCTTCTGCGTTCATTTTTGATCTTTTCAGCGAGAGGGGATTGTTGGTACACCAATAGACACACTGCTTTTGTTAGTGTTACTGGGTTGAGAATGCTCTTATCCACTCCTAGTCACCTATAATTACAAAAATCATAATTTAGTGACCGAAATCCAGGCAAAAAATCAATCATGAAACACTCAGGTTCCTTAAATAAGCATGTATTTTCATTCCTAAGTGGACATTCATCTGGAAATCTAGTCATCTAAGTTGACGCACAACATGTGGACACCACCCCTTTAAAAGGGTTTGTCCACAAACCTAAAGACTACGAATTGACACCATAAAGCCTGATACCAAATTGTAATATTCTGAAAGTGCATAGTGTGCCTCTGAGAATCCTCTAGAGGGGATGTGAATAGAGATTTAAATTATTTCTATCCTAACTGTGTAGACAATAAAATATACTAAGGAATTATGCTCAAACAAAAACACAGACAGAATAATATAGTGCAGGAAATAAAATGCTGAAAAAGAAAGTTTGGACAGCACAGAAAAGCACAACACAAACACACGGAATTTTATAGAGGTTCCCCAAATTTTGGGTAGTCCTCTCTTCTACCACCTGGTAGGAATGCACCACCTGTGCCTGAGTCTTTTGATAAAGAGACTCTTAGAACCAATGATCTTCTGATAAGGAGATCATGAACTAACCAAATCTTTTGATAAGGAGATCTTGAACCATGGATCTTTTGATAAGGAGATCTTGAACCACTGAATCCTTTGGAAGAGGGATTCTAAAAACTCTTTTACAGGTGAAGAGAAATTGAAGAAGGAAGAGAAGGAAAGAGGGAGAATTCTGTTCTCATAATTCTGTGAAGCCTTATGCTTCAGTTATCTCTTTTCTGGATCTGTGAATAATGAATCCTTGCTTATGATAGAGATGTTTTGCAAGGATTATGAGCTTCAGATCATGTTTTTCTTTTCTTCTATTGATATCTGGCTGATGTATAGTAGTGATGAGAATCAACCTTTTGTTCTTCTGATCTGAGAGAGTGAGAGAGAGAGCAAATCTTCTGTTTCAGTCTTTTAGGGCTCTAGGAGGAAGAAGAAGAAGAAGGAGGAAACCTTAATCGACGGTAGGAAGAAAAACAATGTATGAATACTCTGTTTTCTCTCTTCTTGTCTTCTTATTTATTGTCCCTCTATTTGATTTGAATTTCTTTCCTCTGCTGGAATATCCTGAAAAGGTATATGATTGGTGTTGAAACTGATTTATCGGTCTCTTGTGGAGCTCGGGGCCCTCACCGAAATGAGGGGCAGCTAGCCCTTACTGATCCCTCGGAGAAGGTAGACAGAAGACTAGAAAGAAGACTAAGACCTTAGTCGCAGCGGGGAGGTCCCTCCGCTAACCCGGAAGATTGTTGAGCGCTTCCCCTCCCAAACCAAAACTGAGACTCGGGCACCTTGGAGAGCTCTGGCGATGCTAACCAAAGTAAGCCTAAGGAGAGAGAAACTGAAGTGGAATCTCTCCAAAGGTGCCCTTAAGGTCCTATTTATAAATTTTCTGATATGGCCTGCAAATACCAGGATTCCGCCTTTTGATTTTACTATCCGCACCCCAAATGGGTCTGCTAACAGCCAAACTCTGCTGTTTGGAGAGGCTAAAGGCAGACCACCAAGGGTAAAAAGATAATTTGACCCTATCGGCTTATGGGCAAGGGGCTGCGAGAACCTTCCTGCGAGATCTTATGTTCTCGCGGGCCTCCTCGCTAGCCCTACTCGCAATGCCCCTCTTAGGCAATCCCTTGCGAGGACCTCGCCGACCAATTCGGGCGCTGTCTGCCAAGATGGGTGGCTCGCCGGCCGTTGCTTCTCCGCGGTAAATTGCCGAGGTCGGGATCTCACGGCTCCCCTTGCGAGACCATCCCTTTGGCTTTAATGATCAAAGAACGCTTCGTCGACTGCTGATGATCTCGCCGAACAGGGGTATGGTCGACGAGACCGGGGGAGTTCGACGAACACACCCGCGAGCGCTTGTCTCGTCGACCCTTCTCGTTCGCCCTTCAGCGAGCTCCGTTCCACTGCCTTCTTTAGACTGTATCCTTGTCTGGCGAATATCGGGGTTGTACAATTGGACAATATATCTTTCTTTCCTCTTTTAATTCTCGACCCGTCCACCACCTGTAATGATCCTTTCCAAGAAAGCTTTTCTTGTCTTCTTTATTGCTCCTTTCTATTCTAGGTAATAAATGAGCTGTTGTATAACGGTCTTCAATGTTGTGGGCCATGAGAGAGAGTTCCAAAATGACAGCTGAAAAGGTTTTCATTTCAGACTGTATTCGATGTTGCATCGATTTCTCTTTCTCTCTTATCGACGCACCTCCGAGTTCTTGTAAAAGCTGCTTTGAATTCATTCTTGCTCTGATTGAACTCTGCTGTCGATGTTGCGTCGATACCTTATCGACGTAAACGTCGAGTTGTGGGGCTTGACTCTGAACTTCATCATCTACATCGAAATGTAGTTGATGTTGCGTCGACATCAGATGGCTTCGACAGATACTTCCTTCTGCATTGAGTTGAAGTAGAAGCTACGTCGACTTCTCATGATACTTCGGCATGACCATGGCCTCTACGTCGATATCCTTTTGACGTAGCGTCAACTTGATTTACTTCAACAGAAGGTTGAGTTGCTTGGACTTCTAGTCTAAGTAGCATCGACATCCATTCGATGTTGCGTCGATTTCTATTCGACGCAATTGTTAACTTAACCCAAATTCTGCTTGTCTTGATCTGGTCTTGTCACCCTAAGTTGAGTGAGATATCCAAAGACATCTAATGACCATATTACCCTCACTATACAATGGGTAATTAACACCTAAGAGATAAAATCACTTTTTAGATAATTTTTTAAGTTAAATCAAAGGGGTTTTCCCAACAATCTCCATCTATTTATCTTAACAAATTTTACAAATTGATTAAAGTGATTTTACACATTTCTTTTATGTAAACAGAAAATACATTCAAAACTTTATAGACAGAGAAAATAACAGACTGAAATCACAAGCTATTTCATTCATTTGTCAAGAATTTATATTGATCTCCACAGTTGTTTGTTTCCAGGACATATAATAGTTAAGGAATACCTGGGCCTTATTGCTCCTTTTCAGGAGTTTTTCTTTTTCTTGAGAAAACTTTTGGGATAACCTTCCTTGGAGTAACCTGAAAGTATCTAGTTGCGGCCTAAATCACCTAGAGGGGGGTGAATAGGTGGATTCTATGTCTTTATGCGGAATTAAAATATAACACAGAATTGAACACAATAAAGCATAGCATAGAGACACAAGATTTATAGAGGTTCCCCAAGGGTGGGTACTCCTCTCTCCCGCTCCGCCTATCTAGCACTTCGGACTAGCGTCGGCAACTTAACCAAAACTCGGATTTATCAACAAATCCTACACTCGGAGACAACGGCTCCTACAAGCTCGGAGACAACACTCCTACAACTCGGAAGATAAACTTCCTACAACTCGGAGTAAACAACTCCTACAACTCGGAGTAAAGAACTCCTACAAAATAACTCGGAGTAAACAACTCCTACAGAAATTAAATAAAGTTTAAAATGAAACTTCTCTTGAATCTCAATAGAGATTAACTTCAGATCTGGAGAGACTGAATCTTCTTCTTCCTTTAGAGTGGAAGCTTGGATCTTCAAGGATTAGGAAGAATGAAGAATCGGCAAACCTGATCTGAGTAGGCCCTTTGATTAAATCGAAAAGATCTTCAATATTGAGAGCAGCAACTTGATCAAAGGACTTCTTATCTGAGAAATCTTTAGCACCACTGAAGAATGAAACTTGAGAGGCGCAGAAGTTAGATCTCAGAAAACTTCTCCAGCACGCGAGGAAGAAGACGGCTGGCTTCTTCTTTTTCTTTTAACAATCGAGAGATATCTTGTATTTGCCCTAAAATAAAAGACTATTTATAGGGAAATCTCCAACGGCTCGGGCGACAGACAAGGAGGGGTCGCCACGTGTACTGTACATGTCGGCCAACCCTAATTTTGGAAAACGAAACTGAAATTTGAAATCCGTCTGTCCGTCATTCGTCGAGACTTCACGTGAACATTCGACGAATTGACTTAGCCACAGAAAAACACTGAACAACCCGTGAAAAACACCTTCTGTTTTCATTCGTCGGGATTCGTCGGGAGTTCACGAGAACATTCGACGAATGGACTTAGCTGCAGATTTTTCTTCACAAGACTGTCTTTTTGACTTCTGTCTGGATTCGTCGGGAGTTCACGTGACATCTCGACGAATTGACTTAGCCACAGAAATTTCTTCTTCATACTGGAAATTTGGCTTCTGTCTGGATTCGCCGAGATTCGTCGGGAGTTCACGTGACATCTCGACGAATTGACTTAGCAAAAATTTCTTTTCTTTTCCTGAAAACCTGCTCCACTCCTCAAGCTTGAAAACCTTCAGTTATGAGTATATGAAGTACACCCCAAAAGAGAGATTACACATGGACCAACACTTTGTTATACACAATGAGGGATTACACTTTTTAGAACTGTGTTTGGTGATCCATTGCAACCTGACTTTGGTGTGCACTTAGCATTAAGACCTGCAAACACATAACTAGAGAACAACATCAAATACATCTCAATTCAACTTAGTTCACAGTAACACTTCTTCAAATCAAGGTAATTGTAGCTACAATACCCAACAATCTCCCCCTATTTGAATAAGTCAGAACCTATGTACTGAGTTGAATTGCACTTAAATAAATATATATCAAATAGATAAGGAGAGTTAAAAACTTAACTTTTTCAACTTTCTCTCCCTTTCAACTTTCTCTTTCAACTTTGCCAATTCTAGCTTTGCCAATTCCTCCCAACTTCAAATTCTCTTGCAAATTCAAATTCTCTCCCCCTTTCTGACTACTTCAGATAGGGAAGAAAAAGCATGAGAGCTCAAAGCTCCCCCTCAGCAACTGCATAGGAGTACACATTTGGGAGTATATGTAGAATCAGCTCCCCCTCAATCTTTTCTCCCCCTTAGTCTTATCTCCCCCTTAGAGTTTCAGTGCCTGGACTGATTTCCTAAGCTTTTCAGCAACCATACTATATTTCTTCAATGTTCTGGTCATGTACCATGAACATCCACTTGTCCAAATGCCTGATCAGAGTTTTGGTTGGCCTTTGGACATACCCAAAAGGATTAGGAGCCCAAAAGGATTTGGGTCCTAGGTTTCTGGTTAGATCAACACCACCCGGAGTGTTAACATTGCAAGGGGTCATTCTTACATTGTTAACCCATGGAGTCTTGACGTTCCTGGGGTTAAACCAACAATCTATGGCGAAGTGACCAATCTTGCCACAACACCAACAATCAAATCGATTGTATCTTCTCTTGTTATCCTGTTTTAACTTTTGAACGGGGAGTTTAGCAGGAGCAATATTCTTAGAAGTAGAAGCCTCGTGGTTGCAACACACACATGACTCCTTCTTCTCTTCATGAGATTTAGCAACAATTGATTTAATCTTTGGTGCTTTCTTAATAACTGATCCATGTACAAATGAACCATAATCCTTGGGGATTACTTTTTCATAAGGTGCCTTGAAAGCAGTTGTTTCGAAGCATCGGTGATGGGTTTGATTTTGGTCAACCTTGCCCTTACCTTTAACAGCTCTTTTCTTAGCAGCCTTACTACTTTCAGCCTTATGACCAAGGCCACTAACCTTCGCAGGAGCAGAAAATCTTTCAATGATTGGAAGAATAGTTTTTGGTTTGGAGAAGCTTTCAACTATCTTCCTTTCCACCACTAACTTTTCTTCTAATTCATTTATAAACTTCTCCTTAAGATTTAATAATTCAGTAGAGCTTTGAAGTTCATCTTTCAAGATTTGGACTTCATCTTTGAGAGGAGTTAATTTTTCAATTTCCTCCCTCAAATCTGATTCCATCGTCTTGAGAGATTTAATCTCTTTTGCTTGAGATTTGATTACCTTGCGGCATTTGTCAAATCCTTCCAAAACGGCTTTGTATTGAGTCATTAAATCTGAATCTACCTCTAAAGAATAGCCTTCATTTGCATTGGAGTCAGTTTCAGATGCAGAAAGAGGAGTGTGCGAGTTTACCTTCCCTTTGTATGAGGAGACACTTCCTTCCTCATCTGAATGTGCCTTAAGCCCAAAATAAGCTTCTTCATCTGAGCTTGACTTCCCTGAGTCACTGTCACTAAGAGTCTTGGTCTTCTTTGCTAAGAAGCTCTTTTCTTCTTTCCTTTTCCCCTTGAAGGATTTCTTCTCTTTCTTCTTTTTGTATGGACATTCCGTACTTATATGCCCTGGCTTATTACAACAATAACAGACAATATCAGTCGAAACATGTTTATTCGGTTTGGTTTTATACCTGTCGTTGCTGTGTTCTTTCTTGTGATGTTCATCATCACGCCTTGACCTTCTTTGGCTCCTTTTTCTGAGCAATTTCTTGAATTTCTTGGCGAGTGAAGAGAACTCTCCATCGGACATGTCTGAGCTTGATGAACAATCCACAAACTCATCGTCTTCATCTGACGGCTGTGTCTTTTCAAATGATCTAGCTTTACCTCTTCTTGACTATTTGGCCTTCAGTGCCACAGAGTTCTCCCTTCCAGAAGTGGAGCATCCTTCTTCTTCAGCTTTTCTAATACTCAGCTTTAGTTCATGTGAGAGAAGCTTGCCAAACAATATTTGTGGCTCTATCGTAGCCAACTTTCTGAATTCCCGGATAGCAATAGCCTTGGTATCCCATTCTTTCGTTAGGGATCTCAAGAACTTGTCATTTAGTTCTCCAACGGTGAATTCCCGATCATAGTTCTTAAGACCGTTGACGATCTTAAAGAACTTCTCATAAGTATCAGAAATGGAGTCTCTTGGATCTTGCTTGAATGCTTCGTATTCTTGGTTCAGCAACGATCTTCGGTCATCCCTCACTTCTTCAGTACCTTCCATAAGAACAACTATGGAGTCCCACATTTCCTTGGCAGACTTGCAGTGTATAAGATTTTGTAGCATTGAATCGTCCACTGCACCAGCAATAATGTTTTTTGCCTTCTTGTCCAAGATGACGAGGGCAATCTCATCTTTGTCTAGCTCCAACATTTTCTTGGGAATCATAATAGCTGAATTTATTGACGATGGCTTCATAGGAACATGGGGACCTTCCTCTACTATCTGAAAAATTCTTGGGTCGGTGGCTTCCATGTAGAACTTCATTCTTTCCTTTCACATAGGGAAATTCTCCTTAGAACAGACGAGCATCTTGAGAGAATCCTTGGATTTTTCCATTTCAGACAAACTTGCTCTTGCAACTAGATTTAAAGATCTTGTTCAAGGTGTTAACCTTTTAACAAACAACCTCCCTCTGATACCAATTGAAAGTATCTAGTTGCGGCCTAAATCACCTAGAGGGGGGTGAATAGGTGGATTCTATGTCTTTATGCGGAATTAAAATATAACACAGAATTGAACACAATAAAGCATAGCATAGAGACACAAGATTTATAGAGGTTCCCCAAGGGTGGGTACTCCTCTCTCCCGCTCCGCCTATCTAGCACTTCGGACTAGCGTCGGCAACTTCACCAAAACTCGGATTTATCAACAAATCCTACACTCGGAGACAACGGCTCCTACAAGCTCGGAGACAACACTCCTACAACTCGGAAGATAAACTTCCTACAACTCGGAGTAAACAACTCCTACAACTCGGAGTAAAGAACTCCTACAAAATAACTCGGAGTAAACAACTCCTACAGAAATTAAATAAAGTTTAAAATGAAACTTCTCTTGAATCTCAATAGAGATTAACTTCAGATCTGGAGAGACTGAATCTTCTTCTTCCTTTAGAGTGGAAGCTTGGGTCTTCAAGGATTAGGAAGAATGAAGAATCGGCAAACCTGATCTGAGTAGGCCCTTTGATTAAATCGAAAAGATCTTCAATATTGAGAGCAGCAACTTGATCAAAGGCCTTCTTATCTGAGAAATCTTTAGCACCACTGAAGAATGAAACTTGAGAGGCGCAGAAGTTAGATCTCAGAAAACTTCTCCAGCACGCGAGGAAGAAGACGGCTGGCTTCTTCTTTTTCTTTTAACAATCGAGAGATATCTTGTATTTGCCCTAAAATAAAAGACTATTTATAGGGAAATCTCCAACGGCTCGGGCGACAGACAAGGAGGGGTCGCCACGTGTACTGTACATGTCGGCCAACCCTAATTTTGGAAAATGAAACTGAAATTTGAAATCCGTCTGTCCGTCATTCGTCGAGACTTCACGTGAACATTCGACGAATTGACTTAACCACAGAAAAACACTGAACAACCCGTGAAAAACACCTTCTGTTTTCATTCGTCGGGATTCGTCGGGAGTTCACGAGAACATTCGACGAATGGACTTAGCTGCAGATTTTTCTTCACAAGACTGTCTTTTTGACTTCTGTCTGGATTCGTCGAGATTCGTCGGGAGTTCACGTGACATCTCGACGAATTGACTTAGGCACAGAAATTTCTTCTTCATACTGGAAATTTGGCTTCTGTCTGGATTCGTCGAGATTCGTCGGGAGTTCACGTGACATCTCGACGAATTGACTTAGCAAAAATTTCTTTTCTTTTCCTGAAAACCTGCTCCACTCCTCAAGCTTGAAAACCTTCAGTTATGAGTATATGAAGTACACCCCAAAAGAGAGATTACACATGGACCAACACTTTGTTCTACACAATGAGGGATTACACTGTTTAGAACTGTGTTTGGTGATCCATTGCAACCTGACTTTGGTGTGCACTTAGCATTAAGACCTGCAAACACATAACTAGAGAACAACATCAAATACATCTCAATTCAACTTAGTTCACAGTAACACTTCTTCAAATCAAGGTAATTGTAGCTACAATACCCAACATAATCTGCAAAGGTTCATCATCTTCAGGGGACATTACTGCTTCTTCAGTAATATTGTCATTGAGAAGCTCCCCCTGAACTTGTGCATTCAGCTCAGCAATATCAGCAGCTTCCTTGGCAATCTTTGCCACCTCATCCAGTAGATTCTCATCTTGAACATCTAGTACAGGCTCCACCGGATTAGATGGAAGCTCCCTTTGGTTATTTGCAGCAATTTCCACTTGATTCTCTGGCTCTTTGTCTCTTTCTTGCTCTGAAGCTTGCTCCCCTTGGATATTTGGACCCTGGAAGAGGGTCACTTTCTCAGGGGCTTCATCATCTTTCCTTTTATTAAGGCCACTCTCATCTAGTACAGGCCTTTTCTTCTTCCATAATATTCTCCCCCCTTCTTAACCTTGTTGTCAAGAAGGGTTAAGAACTCTTTGGACACAAGGGAGGAATACATGTAGCCCTTAATGCCTTGGAGGGATCTTTTGGAATCTAGTAGTTCAGCCTCCATTTGGGAGTATTTCCAGTCAAACTTTCTGGCTTGAGTGGCTAATAACTCAGCAAATATAGAGGAGGCCAAGCCAGCTGCCTTAGAGATGACCTGCTCAAGGTCAATTGGAAGGATATGTGAGGTAGATGGAGGAGGTGATGGTGGGAAGTCTTCTTGGATAGGGGAGATAGCATGGTAGGTTTCAGGGGAGATATGGATTGGTGGTGGTGGAGGTGGAAGAGCAGACTGAGAATCTGGGGTAATAGTGGATGATTGTGGTTGAGGAGTGAGAGGTGCTGGCTCTGGGACTGAAGTAGATGGAATGGATTGAGGGATTTGTTGTTGTTGTTGTTGCTGAGGAGATGGTTGTGCTAAGTATCATCCTGAGGGAGATCTAGGACTATGTCCTGTGGAGTTGGAGAGGGAGGAGGAGAAGCTGGAGCTTGACCAGGCTTCAAGATCTGTCTGTTCCATTTCGAGAACATTCCTATATTCAGCCTTTTTCCAGGATGAATAGGCACTCCCTTGGAATTGCACACACTGGGGTAGTAGTGAAAGAGCACTTGGCTCATGATTCTCATGTAGGCATTTTCTTTGTGGGCATATTTATGCCCAATCATTTTCAGGAGCAATCTCAGCCAATTTATCTTCTTTTGAAGGACCAAAATTCCCATGATCTGCAGCTGCTACTTTGGAGTAGCATCATGAGTTGAGATTTTGCAAAGGAGCACCTTCCCTATAATGTCAGCCAGAAACCTATAGTCCTCTCCAAGATCAATTTTCTTTAGGTTGATGGCTCTATCTTTCTTGAACTGCATTATCTCCAAGACTTTCTTTGTCTCTTCTCCTGTCAATTCATCAGATTCATCACTTGTTGGTAGATCAAAGGTGAAAGATAGCATTTGCTCTGTAATGCTAATATCATTTTCAGATATCTTCCCAGTGAGGGATCCATCCTCTCCTAGGTGGATGTTGTCTTTGAGCTCTGTCAACTCAACATCCAGAATCTTGCATCTTGTGGATATTAATTTGGTTAACCCAACTGATTGAAACAAGTCAAGAATGGCTTTGAAATTATCTGATGCCTCTTTGAATGAGTCTGCATCAACATCAAAGCCAGAGTTAATCTTTGGAGGGGCCATTAACTCTTTTATGAGGTACCTGCAAACACAAAGCAAACGAGAGAGGGAGAGAGAGAACATCACGAGAGAACTGGATAATAAGAGAACAAGAGAGCAAGGAGAGGAAAATTCGAAAACGTAAATGATTCGACGTTGTAATTGCTTAAAAGGAGTGGGTGAGGGATACGGCACTACAGACTCAATAAATCGCTCAGGCTTACTCTCAGCTGGGGACACAAGAGATGGGTCAAACACAAGAGATAGGTCAAACATTGTACTAAGCACCTCACCGGGGTGAGAGCAATCTGTATCGGGTATCACTTCAGTCATGTCTGACGGAACAATGATAGGCGTCGTGGTGACCTCGGTATGGGAGAGACTCGTACCGCGAAGATCAATGTGAAAATCCAATCGACTAGCTCTTGCAGTTCTCAAAGACTACTCATAACGAAGGGCGAGCTGACATTGTAGGGAAGGTGCTCCTTTGCGCCGGGCGAGTGGACCGGAGTCCACCTGCCCCTTTTCTGCATTAATGGCCCGACGCATGGACCAATTGGTCCATTCACAATCTTTACTTCGAATTCCCTTCTCCACTCTTTTCTTATGACTAATGCTCAAAAATATTAACTTGTCCGCATCATGGTCGGTTTGCTCGACAAATATGGGGGTTGTACACAATCCCCACTCTTTGCGAGCTTGTCTCAAGCTTGCAAAGAAAGTCTAACCCATTATTTGGCCAGCAGGTGAGACTTTTTATGGAGTATTCGAGCTCAACACGAGTTCAGAAAAAACAATGGAGAACCCGTGGTTCGGAGAGATGGGCACTAACAGAAAGCCACCCATGAGCTCGACTCCGACCAGGAGACCAACTCAACTGTAGGTGGAGAAAAGCTCAACACCTTCCAGGAGCCCAGCTCAACTGGAGGTGGACAATAACTCAACACCTTCTAGGAGCCCAGCTCAACTGGAGGTAGAGAAAAAGACTCAACACCTTCCAGGAGCCTAGCTCAACTGTTGGTGGAGGAAAGAGTCAACACCTTCCAGGAGACTAGCTCAACTGGAGGTGGAGAAAAAGACTCAACACCTTTCAGGAGTCCAGCTCAACTAGAGATGGAGAAAAGCTCAACACCTTCCAGGAGCTCAGCTCAACTGGAGGTGGAGAAAATCTCAACACCTTCTAGGAGCCCACCTCAACTAGAGATGGAGGAAAAAACTCAACACCTTCCAGGATCCCAGCTCAACTGGAGGTGGATAAAAACTCAAAACCTTTCAGGAGCCCAGCTCAATTGGAGGTGGAGAAAAAGACTCAACACCTTCCAGGTGCCCAGCTCAACTGGAGGTGGAGAAAAAGACTCAACACCTTCAAGGAGCCCAGCTCAACTGGAGGTCGAGAAAAACTCAACACCTTCTAGGAGCCCAGCTCAACTGATGTGGAGAAAAAGACTCAACACCTTCTAGGAGCCCAGCTCAATTGGAGGTGGAGAAAAAGACTCAACACATTCGAGGAGCCTAGCTCAACTGGAGATGGAGAAAAAGACTCAACACCTTCCAGGAGCCTGGCTCAATTGGAGGTGGAGAAAAAAATTCAACACCTTCTAGGAGCCCAGCTAAACCGGAGATGGAGAAAAAGACTCAACACCTTCCAGGAGCCCAACACAACTGGAGGTGGAGAAAAACTCAACACCTTCTTGGAGCCCGGCTCAACTGGAGGTGGAGAAAAATACTCAACACCTTCTAGGAACCCAGCTCAACTGGAGGTGGAGAAAAGCTCAACACATTCCAGGAGCCCAGCTCAACTGGAGGTGGAAAAATGCTCAACACCTTCCAGGATCACAGCTCAACTGGAGGTGGAGAAAAAGACTCAACACCTTCTAGGAGCCCATCTCAACTGGAGGTGGAAAAAAAGACTCAACACCTTCTCAGAGCCCAACTCAACTGGAGGTGGAGAAAAGGTCTCAGGGACTTCTTTCAAAAACCTTTTATTCTAAGCTGTCACCCGATAGGTCTACCCACCCTGCCGACTAGTGAGAGCCCGGTCAGTGGAACCGTCTTGGGGACTTTCACAAACACTCCTTCCTTACCTATCCGAGAGTTCGACCTGCCCTGCCACCTAGTGGGAGCCTGGTCGGCGGAACCATCTCGGGTCCCTGCCTCTCTGAGAGGTCAACCTGCCCTGCCGACTAGTGGGAGCCCGGTCAGCGGAACCATCTCGGGACTCTCAATCAACATTTTAACTTGCCTCTCTAAGAGGTCAACCTGCCCTGCCAACTAGTGGGAGTCCGGTCAGTGGAACCATCTCGGGGCCCTGCGTCTCCGAGAGGTCAACCTGCCCTGCCGGCTAGTGGGAGCCCAGTCAGTAGAACCATCTCGGGGCTCTCAGTCAACATTTTAACTTGCCTCTCCGAGAGGTTAACCTGCCCTGCCAGCTAGTGTGAGCCCGGTTAGCGGAACCATCTCAGGGCCTTGCCTCTCTAAGAGGTCAACCTTCCTTGTCGGCTAGTGGGAGCCCGGTCAGCAGAACCATCTCGGGGATCTCAATCAACATTTTAACTTGCCTCTCCAAGAGGTCAACCTACCCTGCCAGCTAGTGGGAGCCCGGTTAGCGGAACCATCTCGAGGCCCTGCCCAAAAATTACTTTCCTGCCTCTTTAGTGAGTTCTCCAGCCCTGCTGGTATCAATGAGCCCGGTCAGCGGTCTCTTCTCGGGGCCTTAACCAAAAATAGAACTTCCTGCCTCTCGAGTGAGTTCTCCAACCCTGTCGTCATCAATGAGCCCGGCCAGCGGTCTCTTCTTGGGGCCTTAACCAAAAACAACTTCTCTGCCTCTCAAGTGAGTTTTCCAGCCATGTCGTCATCAGGGAGCCTGGTTAACTGCTCTTCTCAGGGCCTCAACCAAAAACAACTTTCTTTCCTCTCGAGTGAGTTCTCCAGCCCTGCCAGCATCAGGGAGCCCGATCAGAGGCTCTTCTCGGGGCCTTAACCAAAAACAATTATCCTGCCTCTCGAGTGAGTTATCCAACCCTGTCGGCATCAACGAGCTCGGTCAGCGGTCTCTTCTCGGGTCCTTAACCAAAAACAACTTCCCTGCCTCTCGAGTGCGTTCTTCGGCCCTGGCGGCATTAGGGAGCCCGGTCAACGGCTCTTCTCGGGGCCTTAACCAAAAACAACTTTCCCGCCTCTCGAGTGAGTTATCCAGCCGTGTCGACATCAACGAGCCCGATCAGGATTCTCGGGGCCTTAACCAAAAACAACTTCCCTACCTCTCGAGTGAGTTTTCCATCCCTGCCGGCATTAGGGAGCCTGGTCAGCGGTTTTTCTCGGAGTCTTAACCAAAAACAACTTTCCTGCCTCTCGAGTGAGTTCTCCAGCCCTGCTGGCATTAAGGAGCCTGGTCAGCGACTCTTCTCGGGGCCTTAACCAAAAATAACTTTCCTGCCTCTCGAGTGAGTTTTCCAGCCCTGCCAACATCAATGAGCCCGGTCAGTGGTCTCTTCTCGGGGCCTTAACCAAAAACAACTTCCCTACCTCTCGAGTGAGTTCTCCAGCCTTGCCAGCATCAGGAAGCCCGGTTAGTGACTCTTCTCGGGGCCTTAACCAAAAACAACTTTGCTGCCTCTCGAGTGAGTTATCCAGCCTCACTGGCATCAACGAGCCCGGTCAGTGGTCTCTTCTCGGGGCCATAACCAAAAACAACTTTCCTGCCTCTCGAGTGAGTTTTCCATCCATGCTGGCATCAATGAGCCCGGTCAGCGGTCTCTTCTCAGGACCTTACCTAAGGTGCTACCTCTAAATATTTTTCATTCATCATAAAGAGGTTACATATTTATTATAACGCGCCTTCTTGCGCCTACTCGGCCACATGCATCTCGGCCATCTCTTTCTTCACCTCCTCATATTCCTCTGTCTTCTTCTTCTTCGACCAGTCACCATGGACTACAGGGGTTGGGGTTATAATGGCATAGGGTATGGTCGCCACCCTGCTGGGTTGTGTCGTCCCTGCCTCCCCTTAAATGATTTCTCCCCTAGAAATGGCCTCTTCCTTGGCCCTGAGTGGGTCCTCCTGACGGCCTCCAGGTTGGTCGGGTGATTGGTGGTTGAGACTTCCAGCCTTGCTCCTGCCCAACGGGGGGTCCTTGGTGCCCTTGCCTCCTTACTTCCTCCTTCTTCCTTGTTCGTTCCTAAAATCGATTCACATAGCTCCCCAACGTCTCCCCCGGCTTCTCTCGAATCAAGAACAGAGCCTCTGACCCCCTCCTCCTCTTCTTTTAGGTGGAAAACCTCAGCAAGAAGCTTAGGTGTAGGTCCTCAAAGCTGTAGTTAGTAGCTGATGAGAGCTGGTGGAAGCAGTTCCTTGTCTTTCCCTAGAAAGTGATAGTGAAGAGTCAACATTTGAAGGCATCCATCATCTTCCCGACTGAGATGACATCTTCAAACCAGTGGAGATGCTGGAGAGGGTCATCCTTTCCAGTGTAGTAAGATATGACAGGTTCCCTGAAGCTGTCCTGAATAGGAGCTGAGAAAATCAGCTCGCAGAAGGGACTCTCCCATCCTCCCTGGCGAGTCGGAGGCATTCTCCATACCTCCTTACCAGGGTAGCCGATCTCAGGAGAGTTGCTGAAATGCACTTGCGCTTGGAGGCTCAAGCCTTCCTCTGAGGTTGGCTCCTTCCCTAGTCGGCGTGCTCGATATGTTTCCTCCAGGGTTGGCGAGGCGAGCATGGGTGCTGGTGGTGTTGAGCACTCGCCCTGAGGGGGGAGTGTGACCCGCAAGAGCTCCAGGATCAACTTACTGAACTCTTCAAAGTCACTCTTCTTCATGTACTCGCTAGGAGGGGGCGAGTTCCCTGGCTCGTTGCTTCCAGTCATAAGACCAACTCAGGTCTTTCTAAACCAAGCTGCTTCCATGCTCACCGCACCAGAATGTTGAATCTAGAAAACTGGCTTCGACGTTCGCAATAGGTATGCAACTGGCCCTTACTTGATCTAAGCTAAAACACGTGACTAGTTGCTAAGAGTCGAAGGGACTTGCACCGAAGAAGACTTGAACCTTGAAACATACCTCTTGAGCTGCAGCAAGGAGGTCCTACCATACACCCGGAAGATCAAAGAGAGCTTCCCCTCCCAAGGCAATGTCGAGCCTGGGCACCATGGAGAGCACTAGGGAATACCTTCCTACCGACTAGTCAGACAGGGGGTAGGAGTGCTAGCTCACAAGTAACACGAGAGGGAGAGGATCAACAACCCCTTCCAAGGTGCCCACGGGGGTCTATTTATAGACTTCCTGAAAATGGTCTGTCGATGGCCAAAATGGTCTGTCAATAGCCGACTTCCGCTGCTTGAAAATACCATCTGCGATCCCTTCCAATTTCACCTGATGCTAGGCAAGTGGACCGAGGTCCACTCGTCTCCCCTTGCACTGGGAGAGCGGACCTTAACCACTCACCTTCTGGGCGCCGGTTGAGTGTACCGAAGCCCACTCACTCAATTGCCAATCCCCCTTGGGCGTCTCACGAGTCGACGGGAGTCCACTCGCCCCTTGGGCACCGACGAGTGGATGGGAGTCCAGTCATCGGGCGAGTGGATGGGAGTCCACTCGCCCCTTGGGCGCCGATGAGTGGACGGAAGTCCACTCGCCGGGCGAGTGGATTGGAGTCCACTCGCCCCTTGGGCGCTAGGCGAGTGGATGGAAGTCCAGTCGCCCCGTGGGCGCTAGCGAGTGGACTCCATCCACTCGCTCCTCAGGCATCGAGCGAGTGGACGGAAGTCCACTCGCCACTCGGCCGGGCGAGTGGACTCAATCCACTCACCCCCTCTTGGGCGTCGGGAGAGTGGACGGAAGTCCACTCGCCTCCCTTGGGCACCGGCTCGCCCTCCTTGGCGTTGGGCACCCACTTTGCGCCGGGCGAGTGGACCGAAGTCCAGCCGCCCCTTTTCTGCATTAATGGCCAGGCGCGTGGACCAGTTGGTCATTCACAATCTTTACTTCGAATTACCTTCTCCCCTCTTTTCTTATGGCTAATGCTCAGAAATATTAACTTGTCCGCATCATGGTCGGCTTGCTCGACAAATATGGGGGTTGTACACAAGGCATCTCAGTTGAAGAGTAAAATTCATTTCAGAACTTATAGCTTTAATAACCCTCAAGCACCTGCTCCACCTCCTAGATATCATCCAAAGCCAAAGGCCTACTTTGACAGACAATTTTAAAAGAGCCAGAAAGGCAAAGGAAAGAAAGAATGATCTTTGATGAATGTTGTGTGAAATATGTTTTACCCTTATAAACATTTATATATATTAATGTTTTGTTGGTTCAATTCATATTTCTATTTTCATTATTTATCATTCTCTAAATCTGTGATTTTATTTATTATCTATGCAATTCACCTTAGTAGATAGGGTTCTGCCTTCTTCAAATAGGGGGAGATTGTTGGGTATTGTAGCCATAATAGCCTAATTTGAAGAAGACCCATTAAACTAAGATGAATTGAATCTGTATTTGATATGGTATTCTGGTCGTGTTATTGCTGGATCTTAAATTCTAAGTACAAACTAATGTCAGGTTTCAATGAGTCATAAACAAAGGCCTATGCAATGTAATCCCTCATTGTGTAGACCAAGGTGTTGACTCATGTGAAATCTCTATATTGGATGGAAGAAAAGTTTGCCCAAGTCAATTCGTCGAGTACACTCGAGAAGACTCGATTCAATCGTCGAGACATCTCGAATGGACTAGACAAATTCACGAGATCACTCGAAAGGTCTCAGTTAAATTCTTAACTCCTTCGTCGAGTGATCAGTGACCTCTCATGAACACTCGATGAATTCGTCGAGTGCTCTCTAGTAGTCAGTGGAAGTTCCCGCCAGTATAATTTTCAGCTAAGTAAAATTCATCATGTGGAATTCGTCGAGTCTTTAAGATGAATTCATTGAAACATTAAGTGAAATTCATCGAGTGATCAAATCATTTCACGAGTGCATTCAACGAATTGCCTTATATGTTTTTTTTTTCATTTTTAAATTTCAGACGACTTGTATTTAGGGCTTCTTCCATGTACAGTACACGTGGAGCTTAACCCTTAAATTTCGTTTCTAGCCGTTAGAGAAGAGTCATATAAATAGTTAAGGGTCATTCTTTATTAAACCCTAATCAAAAACAAAGAAGAAATATCGCAAAATCGTATGTCGGCTTTCTTCTTCCTCGGAAAGATAAATTTCGTGCGCGACAAAGATTTCTCAAGATTCTTCTCCAAGATCAGAGTTGACCAGATCTCTTCTTTCAGATTCTCTCTCAAGATCATTCAAGATCAGTCGACTCCAAAGATTTTAGATCTAGGTTTCAAAAGATAAAGTTTTCTCTTCCTTCCTCTTTCAAGATCAAAGCCTTCACTCAAGCAAGGAAGAAGAAGAATATTTTTTTCAGATCTGAAGAAAGATCTCCTAGAGATCTAAGAAGAATGTTTTCAATCTATTGTATTTTGTAAAAACCTATTACATATTTTTTGTAGAAGTGTTTACTTCCGAGTTTGTAGATCCTAGTTTAGAGGCTCGAGTGTAGGAGAAATTGTTTTCCGAGTTTGTAGGAGTTGTATACTCCGAGTTGTACGATTTGTTTAAATATGAGATTAGTGAAGTAGCCTAGTCTAGCCAGGAGCGCTAGATAGGTGAGGCGGGAAAGTGGACGTACCCATTCGGGGGAACCACTATAAATCCTTGTATTTGTGTGTGATCTTTGTTTCTGTGCGCTTTTATTTCAAGTTTTTAATCCCACTTAAGCCATAGAATTCACGTATTCAACCCCTCTAGGTGATTTAAGTAGCAACTAGATACTTTCAGATTTTTAGTGCTACTGAAATCACAATTTTGTAATTGTTTGGTGATAAAATAAATAGCATGTCTCTTTGTTTTGAATTATCAAACAAGTATTTCAAAACTTTGTTACGAAGTAATTTAATATTTTATAAGAGATAATTGTTTAAAAAAGAATTTTTATAACACCCTTATTCACCCCCTTATAAGGGCGTGCGCAATCCAATAATATGTTGTGGGATCCCGGTAATCCATATTATATTACTTGTACAGGTGGAATATGTTGGGAAAAAAACCCCTTTGATTTAACTTAACAAATTATCTAAAAAGTGATTTTATCTCTTAGGTGTTAATTACCCATTGTATAGTGAGGGTAATATGGTCATTAGATGTCTTAGGATATCTCACTCAACTTAGGCTGACAAGACCAGATCAAGACAAGCAGAATTTGGGTTAAGTTAACAATTGCGTCGAATAGAAATCGACGCAACATCGAATTGATGTCGACGCTACTTAGACTAGAAGTCAAGGCAACTAAACCTTCTGTCGAAGTAAATCAAGTTGGCACTATGTCGAAAGGATATCGACGTAGAGGCCATGGTCATGTCAAAGTATCATGAGAAGTCGACGTAGCTTCTACTTCAACTCAACGCAGAAGGAAGTATCTGTCGAAGCCATCTGATGTCAACGCAACATCAACTACATTTTGATGTAGATGATGAAGTTCAGAGTCAAGCCCACAACTCGACGGTTACGTCGAGAAGGTATCGATGCAACGTCGACAACAGAGTTCAATCAGAGCAAGAATGAATTTGACGCTGCTTTTACAAGAACTCGGAGGTGCGTCGATAAGAGAGAAAGAGAAATCGATGCAACATCGAATACAGTCTGAAAAGGAAACCTTTTCAGGTGTCATTTTGGAACTCTATCTCATGGCCCACAACACTGAAGATCATTCTACAATGGCTCTTTTATTGCCTAGAATAAAAAGGAGCAATAAAGAAGACAAGAAAAGCTTTCTTGGAAAGGATCATTACAGGTGGTGGACGGGTCGAGAATTAAAAGAGGAAAGGAAGAGATATTATCCAATCATATACCTTTTCTGGATATTCCAGAAGAGGAAAGAAATTCAAATCAAATAGAGGGACAATAAATAAGAAGACAAGAAGAGAGAAAACAGAGTATTCATACATTGTTTTTCTTCCTGCTGTCGATTAGGGTTTCCTCCTTCTTCTTCTTCTTCCTGGAGCCCTAAAAGACTGAAACAGAAGATCTGCTCTCTCTCTCTCACTCTATCAGATCAGAAGAACAAAAGGCTGCTTCTCATCGCTACTCTACAACAACCAGATATCAATAGAAGAAAATTAGAACAGGATCTGAAGCTCATAATCCTTGCAAAACATCTCTATCATAAGCAAGGATTCATTATTCACAGATCCAGAAAAGAGATAACTGAAGCACATGGCTTCACAGAATTCTGAGAATAGAATTCTCCCTCTTTCCTTCTCTTCCTTCTTCACTTTCTCTTCACCTGAAAAAGAGTTTTTAAAATCTCTCTTCCAAAGTATTCAGTAGTTCAAGATCTCCTTATCAAAAGATCTGTGGAAAGTGCTCTGATATCAGTTGAAAGTAATCTCTGATATCAAAGGAAAGGGAGGTTAGATCTTAAAGTCACTCTAGAGGGGGTGAATAGAGTATTAAAAAGTTTTTCATTTATTTTTATAGCGGAGTTAAAAAAGTGATATATATATATATGTACTGATTAAGTTATAAAAACAAACACAAAGAGATCACACAGCACAATACAGAAAATCACACAAACACACAGGACACAAGGATTTTATAGTAGTTCCCCAATAAATCTGGGTACGTTTACTCTTCTACCACCCTTGGTAGGATTCCACTAGGTTTTTGATCAGGTGCCCTATCACCAATGGGGTTTTGATCAGGTGCCCAAAACACCAACTGAGCTTTTGATCAGGTGCTCTAACCAAACTACAGGTTTTTGTTCAGGTGCCCTGCCACCAAGGGGTTAACTTTTGAAGGGAGTTATAACCCTGTACAGAATGGGATAAAGAGGGTTTAGATGTTCTTCTCTGTCAATAATCTGAGAGAAGACTAGTGGAATGTGTTGATGTTGTAAAGCTCCCCCTGTCTAATTGAAATTCTTGACAGTTTGAGGATGGAGCTTTCACTTGAAACAGATATCTTCCTTGATAGCTGATGAATCTGAGAGACAGAAGTTTCTCAGATTTGTTGTTGCTCTTGAAGATCTGATCTAGCAGCAGAAACTGAGAGAAGGTGTTGATGTTCTCAGAGAATGAAAGGTGCTGCTTGAGGAAGATGAAGATGATCTGTGAATGTTTTCTTTCTTTCTCTTCTTCCTATTACATTTCTCTCAACTGTATTCTTCCTCTCTTTTCCTGTCTTGCTATTCTGTGATAATGTCCTGTAAATCTTCTTTCTTATTCCTTTTTGAAATCTGTGACTGATTTGAAATTCAAATCCCTTAGTTTAAGGAATAAAATATTCAGAAGAGATATATTTGTGCTGCAAATCTGATAAGCTTTATATCATTTTCCTTTTCCATGAAAGTGTCATTTTCAGCTATATGTCAACGGCTACATTCTCGAAATAATAAAAGGAAAGATATAATCCTTACTTATCTGATAGGAATAGATCCGTTGCTGATAGATCTGAGTTCAGAGAATATAATGAAAATAATCTGTCTGAAATAATGAACTGAGAAGAAATTTCGTCGACCTGAGAAATGAATTCATCGAAAAGAATGTTGAGTTCGTTGACCTCAACTGAATCTGGCTGGAAGAATTGAATTAGTCGATCTGAATGATATTTCGTCGAACGCAGATATTTGGAAAATGCATCGACCGCTGAACTGAGCAAATTCGTCGACCGCTGAGACTGAATAAAATCGTCGACCGCTGAGACTGGACAAAATCATCGACCGCTGAGACTGAGCAATTTTGTCGACCGTTGAGACTGAGCAATTTCGTCGACCGCTGAGACTGAGCAATTTCATCGACCGCTGAGACAGCCTCACTTCGTCGACCTCGAGCTTGCCAAGACATTCATCGAACGCAGAATGCATTTCGTCGAACGCAGATAGCATTTCGTCGAACGCAGAAACTAAGCTTTTCCTTAGTTCTAATCAGCCTAAAACCTTGACCCTTAGACTATACATTGGGGTCAACTTAGTCCTAGTCAACAGATAGTGATCCTAGACCAAATCAGTAATAGGGTTGTTCCAACAATCTCCCCATATTTGGGTTAGGACACTATTTGACAAAAATTGAATAATAAACAAACAACAGAGCATATATATCTGATAGATTTTAAATATTTTAGCAGATATAAAATATGATACTCTGAGTTTTGAAATTTTACAATGAAAATAAATAATCAAAACAAATAATCAGAACCTTTTGTCTTTCTCTAAATTCTGACATTGCCTTCAGCTTTCTGAATTTGATTATCTGAGCATCAAACAATATTTCTGAATCTGCATTTGCATCTTTTGCTTTGCTTAGAAATTCTTGCCTTCAGCATTTTTCTTTGTTTATCTGAACTGAATCTTGCTTTTCTACCAATCTGCATTTGAATCTGTCATATCTGAATTTCTGAATCAAAACTGTTGTGAGCTTCTCCATCAAGAACTGGTTTTTCTTTTTCATACAGCATCTCCTCTTGAAATTTGAGCTTCTACAAAAAAGCATCTCCCCCTATCAAAAAGGAGAGCATCTCCCCCTAATAAAAAGGAGTTTCTTCAAAACATCTCCCCCTATCAAAAGGAGCTTCTTCATGAAACTTCTCCCCCTGCCTAGTTTCAGGAAGGCCTAAAGCTAGGCCCCTAGAAGAAGGGACATTTGAAGAGGAGGAAGGGAAGGATGCAATCTGATTTTGATGCGCAAAACTATGCTTGCAAACGATAACGACAAGTGTACCGTATCGAATGTAGTATAAGTTGTTAAAACAATGTCGTATTAGACTCGGGGCGGTTGAGTACTCTTACTTCAAGAAAGTCTTTATTATTTTATCAATTAAAACTTGAGGTTGGTGCAAAAAGGAAAATTAACATAAGATTAAAAAGAAGAGTAAAAAGGGTAGCACTTGACTTTGAATCACTTTGGAAAATAAATATAATAAATCAAACTTCTAATTCCCTTAAGAAATTACTTGACCGTGGAGGTTCCCGAATTATGAACGTACCTCTCTCGAGGATACGCTCAACTGAGTTTAGTCGATCAAACGAACTTTCGTTCTAGAATCAAGATCTAAAACTCGCCTTATCGTAGTGAACCCCTCTATTGGAATTGACTCCAATCCGGGAGAATTATGTCATCCTCACTTGAGGAGTGTATTCAACCCTCTTTATTCTTGAAATGATCGATTCGAAATCAAAACCTCTCAGTTATTAGATTGCGAAAACAAAGATGAGAATTATATATCGACAATATAACCTCAATCCAATAAAAGTTCAAGAATAAATCTTAAGCATTCTAAAGGGGAGAAAGAGAAGCTAAACCATAGATTATATTCTCCTCAGATCATCTCGGTCGAGTACTAATCGGAATTTAGTTACTCATAGAGATAGAAGAATTAAAGAAAATAGAAGAGTTCATGAAAAAAAAGAGAGAATAGATTGAGAAAACAAAACTATTTTATTGATAAAAGAAATTACAAACTATGAAAAGGAAATTACAATTTGCATAAATAAAAAGGATTACAAGACTACTAAAACATGAAAAATAAACATGAAACGAAGTATCTAATCCTAAAAATTGGTTTTTGAAGATCTGGAGAAGCTCCCTTTAAATAGGCAGAAATTTGATGTTACACGCCCTTGGTCACGCCCGTGACCAAGGGGCGGGATAGCAGCAGCAGCGGAGAGGGCGCCTTCTGGAGTAATTGCGAGCGTTTCGGCCGTGTCACGCCCTAGGTCACGCCCGTGACCTGGGGGCGTGTAATCTTGAAATAGTGCTGCTGGCGGGAAACTCTGGCGGGAAGAAGTGCGGGGCGAGTCACGCCCGTGACTGGATGTCACGCCGCATGGTCACGCCCGTGACCTGGGGGCGTTTAACTTTAAATGACGTGGCAGGCGTGCTGGCAGCTGGTGTCGGGGTCACGGTCGTGACTTGGATGCCACGCCCCCTGGTCACGCCCGTGATCTGGGGCGTGTTCTTGGTGAAACTTCACGGAATGCTCCCAGGATGGCGGAATCGGGTCTGGAACACGTCTAGGCTGTCACGCCCCTTGGTCACGCCCGTGACCTTGGGCGTGTACTTGACAATTTTACTCAAAGTTCCCAGAAAACCCGCAAAACATAAACTAAACTTAAATTAGTGGCAGAAATAAAAAAGAATGATTATTATAAGATAAAACATACAATTTATATAAATTCATATTAAAATTTCATTAGAATTATATTAAAAGATGAGTACAAAAAATACTCATCAAACACCCCCATACTTGAGCTTTTGTTATTCCAGAGCAAAAGAGTGAGTAAAGAATTACAAGACATCGATATTATTTTTAGTTAACTAGAATTTCATTAAATCAAGAGTAAGTTAAAAGTAAATTCTAGGAATTCAAGAATTAAGTCATAAGTTATGATGATAATTTAAAAAGAGAAATTTGTTTAGCTACTACTCCTCAAGATAACTATTTAGCATCCGAAATTTTAGAAATTTTCAAACAAAATTATATTGAAATTATAAACACTCTAACATAAAAGAAACTTAAGGAAAAGACACCTACCAAAATATTGCTCTCTTAATAATTTAGTTTAGGACTAGATACAATGAAATTGGCTAGGGATGGGTTTAAATGGAATGGCAAAATGAAGACAAAGGATATGAAGAGGTTTTTGATTGGGGTGATGAATTTTATCCTCTCAACCCCTTTTTTAAGTATATGTAATACCAGAGAATGATAGACTATTATCCTATCATTTCCACGACATATACACATTTTTTCTCTCTTCATTTTTATTTTTGGGTTGCATAAGTTTACCAGAGAATAAAGAACTAACATCTCCTTATTCCCATTACATATGATCTAACAATAGGGAAAAGAAAAAATTACCAAGGGTAAAGAAATACTTCTACTTTATAAATTAACTATTTTGAGAGCAACTTTTTAGTGGAATGAAATTTCCTAAGATCTTAAAGTTAAAAGAGAATATAATAGAAATCTAGAGATGTTTAGCCAATTTACCACAAAGTGAAGCTATTTAAAATTAAACGGAGAAGTAGTGCTAAATAGATTCTCTAATCAAATTAAAAACATAAAATATTTCTTAAAACCAAATTACTTCAAATTTAAATTTAACAAATTCTGATAAAACGAAATATTAGCTAAATCAAAAATGTAGGAATACTTGTAATCGGACCTCAAACTAAATTTCTAGAACATTAAAAACAACAAGGCTAGGCGTATTTATTATTATTATTATTATTTATATAATATTTCTTGGACTTCCCGAGGGCTACCCGGTGAAGGGTTCGCAAGGTACTAGGAGCTGTGATGGGAGTTCAAGCCCAAAGCGCCCTTTCCAAGAAATTAGATTTTTATAATTTTTATAATTTTTTTTCAAATAAAAATACAATGAATGCGAAGCTACACCCTCATACTTAAAATTAAACATTGTCCCCAATGTTTAAAACTAAGTATGAAGAACATTTGAAAGAAAACAAAAAAAAAATACTAAAAATTAAGGATAAGCAAGGGGTGCCTCCCAAGTGCGCTTTCTTTTTCCCGTCTTTAAGCTAGACGGTTATTGTTAGGAAAAAGGAAAATTAATAGAGAAGTGAACAGCCAACTCCCCTAATTCACGCGTAGGTGAATGTGTCGGCGTCATTCGCAGGGCAGCTCCTCCGTTTATCTTATGATTCTCCTCTTGTCCTTGAATTTGAATATATAAATCCAAATCACCTATACATACCTGAGGTGATTTGGAAAATAAACATGAGCGGCATATGGATCATTGATTATTTGGGGTGGCAACGGCTCATCCTTAACCTGAAAATTATTAGAATAAAGAGAATCACAAATAAATGAGTCAGAAATTTTTTCGCAAGGAGGCACTTGCGAAAATATAAGATTGAGCTCCGGTTGTTCCTTTTCTAAAATTAAATTTTCATTAGAGAAATCTAGTGTATTACCAAGCGGAATAAAATTTTCGGACACAATTTTCATCAATTTTTGGTTTGATAGAAGAAATTCGCGAATATTCATGACAAAGAAAAAAAATCCGGGTGGAGTAGGGGAAGAAACTTGTTCTTCTTCTACTTCATCCGGGGTGCCCATAACCTTAAGAAATTCTTGGTATAATAAGTTTTCTTCATCCTTGGTAAAAGAAGTTATGTGATTACATAAAACCACATGTTCATCCATAACTAAATAATCTAAAGATGGAGAAGAAACACTAGAAGAAATTAAATTTTCCTCTAAATTTTGGGGGGAAGTATCAAATTGAATCAGTGGAGATTCCCCAAAATTAGCGAAAGGCAATTGCGGCGCAAAAGAAGAAGAACAAAAATTCGGATCTAAAGATTTATCGTCATCGCCCCGAAAACTATCCGGGTGACCTTGCCACCAAGAATAATCTACTTCGGAGGTAGAAGAACAATTATTACACGCCGAAAAATTATTCTCATTAGAAAAAGCATTTTCATCAAAGTTTGGAAAATTATTTTCATGAAAAACTGAGAAATTTTGATCGTAATTATTATCAAAGTTTGAAATAATTTGATCGAAAGATGAATTATTTTCATGAAAAGAGGAAAAATTATGATTGTAATTATAATCAAAATTATTTGCATTATATTGAAGATAATTATTTTCATAAAAATTATTTTGATAATAAGAATGTAAATAGCATTCCTCACTTTGATGAGGCGCACCACAATAATGACAAATAAATTGGCGTTCTCGTGAGGCTTGTAAGAGATAAAGTTGATTTTGAAGCTCGGCAACCTTAACGGCCAATTCAGATTCTTTCATAGTAAAAACAAAAAAGGGAAACAACTGAATGGAATTTTATAAATATTTTTATTATATTTTTTTTTTTTGAAAAAGCGGATTAAATTAGTCCCGGACTTCCCAAGATCTACCCAGTGAAGGGTTTGCAAGGTACTAGAGGCTATGATGGGAATTCAAGCCCAAAGCGTCCTTTCCGAGAATTTAGATTACGCTTTTTATGATTTTTTTTTAAATTTTAAAGAGAAGGGGGAGAAGAAAGAGAACAATAAAATTAATAAATATTTCTTTTTTCAAAATATCAACCGTGTCCCCGGCAACGGCGCCAAAAACTTGATGCGCAAAACTATGCTTGCAAACGATAACGACAAGTGTACCGTATCGAATGTAGTATAGGTTGTTAAAACAAGGTCGTATTAGACTCGGGGCGGTTGAGTACTCTTACTTCAAGAAAGTCTTTATTATTTTATCAATTAAAACTTGAGGTTGGTGCAAAAAGGAAAATTAACATAAGATTAAAAAGAAGAGTAAAAAGGGTAGCACTCGACTTTGAATCACTTTGGAAAATAAATATAATAAATCAAACTTCTAATTCCCTTAAGAAATTACTTGACCGTGGAGGTTCCCGAATTATGAACGTACCTCTCTCGAGGATACGCTCAACTGAGTTTAGTAGATCAAATGAACTTTCGTTCTAGAATCAAGATCTAAAACTCGCCTTATCGTAGTGAACCCCTCTATTGGAATTGACTCCAATCCGGGAGAATTATGTCATCCTCGCTTGAGGAGTGCATTCAACCCTCTTTATTCTTGAAATGATCGATTCGAAATCAAAACCTCTCGGTTATTAGATTGCGAAAACAAAGATGAGAATTATATATCGACAATATAACCTCAATCCAATAAAAGTTCAAGAATAAATATTAAGCATTCTAAAGGGGAGAAAGAGAAGCTAAACCATAGATTTTATTCTCCTCAGATCATCTCGGTCGAGTACTAATCGGAATTTAGTTACTCATAGAGATAGAAGAATTAAAGAAAATAGAATAGTTCATGTAAAAAAAGAGAGAATAGATTGAGAAAACAAAACTATTTTATTGATAAAAGAAATTACAAACTATGAAGAGGAAATTATAATTTGCATAAATAAAAAGGATTACAAGACTACTAAAACATGAAAAATAAACATGAAATGAAGTATCTAATCCTAAAAACTGGCTTTTGAAGATCTGGAGAAGCTCCCTTTAAATAGGCAGAAATGAATTTTACTGGTGTAGAAAGAATGTTAGTATATTGAGAATAAGAGTTCTTTAGATTTTCTGTATATTTTTCGTTCGACGAATTTGGGTGAATTTGTCGATCGCGGTTCGACGAATGGACGTGATTTTGTCGAGCGTCGTTCGATGGATAGATATACTGGAATTATGTGCTCAGCTTTCGTCGATCTCGGTCCGACGAAATGAATTGATTTCGTCGAGCTCCGTTCGACGAATTCTGCTGAATTCCTTTATTCTTAACAGCCTTGCTTGAAATGTTCTCATCTATTTCTACTTCCTCTTTGCCCTTGGCAGAAATGAATTTTACTGGTGTAGAAAGAATGTTTTTCTTAATCAGAAGAGGCTCACTTGATGATGCACCCAAGCCCAGTTTGCCACTAAGTCTGGCATTCACTGTGCTTGTGATGTCCATATGTTTGATACTTCTCCCATTGAGGGATTCTTCAAACTTCTTAGCTTCAAAAAACTTGTTCTCAATGAGAACAATGTGTTCTCTAGAGGCAGCCAAATCTTTCTTAAGATTGACATTTTCTTCACTTAGTTGGTTCATTTCAGTCAACTGATTTCTGAGAGAGATTATTTCCTTCTCAGATTTAATTAAATCTAAACAAAGAGCTTTGAATTCATCTTTGAATTCATTTGAATTGGAATCAAAAGTAGATATTACCTGATCACTGTCAGCTTGAGATTCTGAATCTTCAGAATTACTTCCTGAGGCATTGATAGTCATCATGCAGAAGTTTCTTTCTTCTTCATCATCACTGGAGCTGGATGATGATTCATATTCTTACTCACTGTTTGAGTCATATATTGCCATCAAACATTGGTCCTTGTCATTTGATTTTTCTTCATCTTTAGATGAGCTGGATGAAGATTCTGATTCTGTTTCACTCCATGTTTCAGCTACAAAGCCTATTCCCTTATGCTTGTGTTTGTGGGAGGAAGGCTTGCTGGAGTGCCTTTTCTCTTCCTTTTCTTTTCTCTTCTCCTTCTTTTGGTTCTCTGGACACTCAGGAAGAATGTGTCCAGGTTTCCTGCAACCAAAATAGATAATTTCTTTAGAATTTGATTTATCATACCTTGGTTTTTCTCTTGATCTGGAATCCTTCTTTCTGAAGTCCTTCTTAGTCATTTTATAAAATCTCTTTGCTAGTAGGCTCATGAACTTCATTTCTCCTGGAGCTTTGTCTTCCTCTTCAGTTGCTTGAAAATCAATTCTTCTCTCCTTCTTGATGGATGGAGAGGAGGTAGATTGTTCAGCTTCTCTGGATTAGATAAGTTGCTCATAGGATTTGAGTTTGCCTAACAAGCTCTCAGTGAAGATCTCATTAAGGCTTTTGGCTTCCTTGATTGGCTAGATCCTAGAGTCCCATGTGATGGGGAAGCACATAAGGATCTTATCATTCACTTATGTGATAGAGATCACTTTGTCTAAAGATTTCAGCTCATTGATTATGAAACTGAGTCTATTGTACATATCAGCCACTATCTCAGTTTCTCCTTTCTTGAAGTTTTCATACTGAGAAATGAGGTGTGATCTTCTATCTTTTCTTTCATCTGCCGATCCTTCAACCATGTTGTTGAGTGAGATCCAAATTTCCCTTGTTGAAGTTCATTCCACAACTTTTTGGAAAATGTCATCAGACATTGTTTGTGCCAAAATATTCATTGCCTTGGCATCTGCACTTCTCTGCTTCTTTTGAGCATCTGTCCACTCAGGAGGTGGAACAACATTATTTGTTGTTGCTGTTTCAGCACTTGTTGTTGCTCTAGGAGTAGGAGGTCCTGTCAAAATAACATTAAAAATATCCTCATCAATAGAATTCATGTACAATCTGATCATTGCCTTCCATAGTGCAAACTTATTTAGATTGCACATAGGAGGTCTTGTGCTTGAATATTCTTTGTTCTGTGCCATGAGTTTTTAGAAAAATAAAACTCTAGAATAAATTAAGATCTAATTGATCTTTGGATTCAGGTGTTAGCCTGTAAAGAATCAACCAACCTCTGATACCAATTGAAAGTGCTCTGATATCAGTTGAAAGTAATCTCTGATATCAAAGGAAAGGGAGGTTAGATCTTAAAGTCACTCTAGAGGGGGGTGAATAGAGTATTAAAAAGTTTTTCACTTATTTTTATAGCGGAGTTAAAATAATGATATATATATGTGTACTGAGTGACACTACTAGAAAATTGATTTTTAGCTACACATTTTTTTGCCAGGGTTCAAAAACCGTGGCTAATACATTAGTATTAGGCACGATTGCAAAACTGTGACTAAAAATTTAGTTTTAGCCATGAAATTAAAAAATTGTGGCTAATACGTAAGTATTAGCCACAAAATACAATAATCGTAGCAAAATTATGGATATTTACCGTGGTTTCTGCTTTCAATGATAGAGGGAAACATCGCCTTTTCCTTTTCAGCCCGCGCGCTCACTCGCAAAAACCCTCTTCTTACGAAAAGATGCCCTGTGTTTGTCGTGCTCTCCACGAACCCTTTGTTCATCGCCCACCACGAATCCTTCATTTCCAAAGAGAATCGAGCCCCCTCATCCTCTTCGTCGTCGATGCTATGGAGACGTGCTCTGCTGCAAAACTGAGAAGTGGTGGTTGTTTCGAAAGAAGCCTAGTAGTGCTTCTTCCAAAGAGAGGGCTGAGCGACGATCCTCCGTCCTCAAAGGTAATGTTAAACCATGTTTATATATGAGATTTCAAGCATATAATTGATTTTTTATATCTTGGTTTTTAATCGGATTCATGTTTTTGTCTGCTTTCCCCCTCTATCCTTCCCCCAAAAACTTTAGCTCTACAAAACATAGGTGTCTGGGCTGCTACACTTCGAAGTTTATTCAGTTGACGCCGGACCTCCTCGCTTACGTACTCTGAATCACTTGACGTCCATTCTCCTCGCTCGACAAATCCTCTCTGCCCTACTTTTCCGCTGGAAATCTATACCGACCTAATTGATGGTGGGAGAGGTTTGAAGAGGTGATGGAAGTTCGGAAAAAGCCAGGCAGATGGGAATCGAAGAACTTTTGATCGATCTGAGTATAACCCCTCTTTTTGACTATTTCCCTTCTTTACTTTGTTTGTTGTAATGCTTTTATGAATTTATCCTCTGTCTTGGATCAACCATTTTCGCTGCAAAGCTATACCCACAAATAAAAAACACTCATTTCTTCTTATTGCTGCATGAAGAATTTTTTTTGTTCACTTTCATGTTTTTGTAGGATAACTGGGATCTTGTTTGGGAGTGCACTTCTTGATTAACACTTGCTGAAACCAAATCTTGATTGGGAATGCACTTCGAAAGTTATGAGCGAAGGGGAGCCTTGGCGCATTGGTTGAGTTGTTGTCGTGTGGCCTTGAGGTCACGGGTTCGATCCTGGAAGCAGCCTCTTGTAAAAATGCATGGTATATCACACATGCTACTTTGATGATTTGTATACACTTGGTCCTTATTTCTTCTATATTATTTGACCATTGACCTTGATATTCTACTTTGATGAACTAGAATATATCACATGCTAGTTGGTTCTTCTTTGAAGTATATATATTTGTCTGAAGGTTGCATTCCATTCAAGTAAATAAAGTTGATTTGCTACATTTATATCTATGACCACTTATATAAATCATAATATCACTTTAACTTGCTGGTCCACTCTATTTTTTTTTATTATGGAAAATTTGGAAGCTTCAAAGTCACATGTTGAAGAACTTGAATATAAACTTTCTTCCAAGAAGGTATCCATAGGCAAACTTACTCAGGAATCCATAGACAAGCTATTTTTTGGGAGTTTCTTCCACACTTTGGTTTACGTACTAGATCATGGCCATATCCCAGTGCATATACTATGTTTCGTCCAACATGCTCAGCTTTTGAAAAAAAATTGGTATCTCAAACAAATTTTTTATAGTAAGTGTAACGTTTATACCATGGTTTATCTCAAAATCTGGTATACATGCCAAGTTAATTATACTTGGTTGTTATTTTTAAAAATTTGGGGATCTAATTATAGGCCCTAAAGCTAATCTTAGACAACAACATCAGTTTATATGTTAAAACACTTGACCGTGTGTAGGTAAACTACAAGGTCGTTGTTAATTTAGCAAGTGTTTGGTGTGAATGGGCTGAGATGGAGCTGAGGCACAAGAATTTTCATGCAGCACTTAAGTTGATGAGAAAATCTACCGCAAAAACCTCAGTCGAGGTCAAAAGAAGAGGTAACCAACTAACTGGTTAATGGCATCATGTTATTTCTCTGTTTTCTTTCTCATTCCATGATGTTATCAGGGTCTTATGAAACTGTTTTCACCATTCTTTCAGGATCTTAAATGGATAGTTAGTTGTTCATGTGGTAATCATTTTATTAAATAGTGTAGATATATAGATATAATATATATGTATAAATATATATAACCCATGAGCGTTTATTGTGTGTATATAAAGATAGTTTCTTTTCCTTGTAACATGTAAGCTTGAATACTTCTATTTTCAGTTTTCTTCCTTGTAACATGTAAGCTTGAATACTTCTATTTTCAGTTTTCTTCCTTAGATCAAGTGCATCAACCTTTTGTACATTTGTAAATTTCCTGGAGCATAAATCTACTTACTACTTTTGTTTAATATAATTTGAATCAACTTAGTGAAGAACATTCGTAGGAGTTAAATGTCTATAATAGAAATGACGTTATTCTCCTTGATTCATGGTTTAATTACTAAGTTCCAGTTCATTGAACTCTCTACTTTAATAATTTCATGTTGATTATAGAACCTGCTAATAGACATGGCTTGATCAAAAATATTTTTGAAAGTGGAGGTTAGATCTTAAGTTACTCTAGAGGGAGGGGGGGTGAATTGTAACGCCCCAGGTTTTCTTATAATCTTTTAAGTGGGGTCGCGATAAAATCAACCGTTTAAATACAAAATTATCGTAGTTTAGTGTATATGAGAGGGGCGTTACCTTTTAGGGAGCGTCGTCGTCCGGCGAGTTAATCCTAGGCTGAATCATCTATGCAGGCAAGTACGGGGATATATAAACATATATATATATATATGTTCGTATTCGTGCAAGGAACGTGTAAAGGGTAGGTGTGAGTGCGTATAGGCAATTTCCCCTTTATAAAGAAATACGTATATGTGTAAAAAAAATGTGCATATGAAAATATATACATATATACACATATATGTATATAAGCTCCTTTGTGTTTTCTTGGCCTTTGCACTATCAGCTGCCTCGTTTTCCTTTCCCCTCCCCGATAAGCTTCTGCTGCCGAGCGACAAAGGGGCGACCTAGGGTTCGGCGTCGGGCGGCGCCGGAGTTGCCGGTGGAGGAAGAATCTTGGCTGCCAGGGCTCGTCTTCGTCATCTGGGCTAGGTCGTCGTCGAGATCGTCGTGATCGTCGCGATCCGTTGGTTCTCCAGTTCGGTTGGAGGCAAGAAAACTTCTTCCTTCTTCTTCTCCCCCCTTTCTTTCTTTCTCTTGATGCTTGGTTATCACTTATGGCTTTTATCTTTAGATTACTTGCTAGTAGTATTGCTGTTACTTTTGGGTTGTTTACCTACTTGCTCTCTAGGAAGCTTTATGCTAGGATGCATTAGTTACCTTATTGATATAAAAATGTCATCCTTGCATATCATGATTTTTAATAAATGTCACATATTTTGAAAATCGAAGAAAATTCTTTCTTGCTATACTAAACATAGATATGTGCATATCATTTCTGAGATGTTTAGTTCCATTCTCATGTAGGCTAAAAACAAACCTATTTTCCGCTACGTATGTATAGTTTTTACTTGTGGACTAGATGATCCACCAGACCGAGGGACGCGGTCTAAAGCTAAAATGAAAACTTCTCTTTTAATCCAATCACGTATATGTCTTTAATAAAATTATCGTAAGGAGTGTTCGCCTGAGCATCTGTAGTCGTCTCCTGCAGGCGTGGCATCACGACGCATATTTTCCCCTTGCTCTGATAATACGTATTATAATTTTGGGAAAATACGGGTTGTGACAGTTGGTATCAGAGGGAGGTTAGCCGGGTTGCTGTGATAGTCTGGTTGCCCGGTTAACCGCCTGGTGAGAATCGTCAATCATTGCATACACACACCGAAGGGTCATCAGTATGTCTTGGCGGAAGCATGAACACTACACTCATAGCATGATAAGAAGTATACGGTGCATATTATGTAGTATGGGATGCATAATATGTGTTTGTATATGGATCCTCATAGGTGACAACATACGACTGTTATGTAGTATGGGATGCATAACGTAGGTCGCATGCGTGTCCATTAGCTCGTTTTTCTTTTTTGTTACATGCGATAATATGTAGTATGGGATGCATAAGATCGCATGTGTACGCCGCTCATAGCATGCATTAAGGCCTTTTTAGATTGCATAGCACTGCATATACATCATAACATAGCATTTCACACGTGCCAACTAAAGACATACATGATGACGCTCGTACACACATGATTTAAAATAAAATTTGGCAATCATGCATTTATATTATATGCACATAAGTTGATAGGATGATGGTATACCATCCTAAGTTTAGCATAACATCATTTCATGAATTCCCAGAGCAAGGTAACAGCAAGAGCAAGTATCTACTCTTTTCTGGTCTGTATCGAGTTAGGAAATTCTAGTTCTTAGTTGTTGCATCTTAAGCTAGGTGTATTGAGGCGTTCGTTCGTAATTGCAGTCGATGACCCCAGAGCGTCGTGCGTCGGAGTCGGCTCCCCAGTCAGAGGGCGAGTCTTTGAGTGCGCATAGTGAAGCGGTAATTGAGGAGTTGCGTCAGAGTAACGAGGCGTTGTCGAGGCAAGTGGTCGAGATGCAGGCTCAGATTCAGGTTTTGATGGCGGCTACTTTTGGGCAGCAGCCTGAGGCGCAGGACCCTGTGGTGGGTCAGGAGGCTGTGTCGGGGAGGAGAAAGAGGAAGGTTGTTAATAGTGGCAGCCCTGCCCCAAGAAAGAAGGGCAGGCAAGAGTGGGATCTTCAAGGTGCTCCGAAGAGTATCAGTTATTGCACTTTTTGCAGAAAGATGGGGCACGATCTTACCAGTGTTGGAGGAAGGACAAGTCCTGTGAGTATTGTGGGCAAAGGGGGCATGATGCGACTCATTGTCGGTTGAAGGATAGGGCGTGCTATCAGTGCGGGCAGAAAGGGCATGTGAAATCCCGGTGTTCGCAGTTCCAGTTGGCCGGCCAGCAGCTTGCTCCTACGGCTCTGGCACCGCCACCGCCTCAGCAGCGACAGTTAGATCGAGGAGAGTCCTAGTTAAGTGTGGTAGCAAAGGAAGGAGAGCAGTTTTCCCCCGCGGTAATTCCAGGTTAGATTCTAATCTAATTCTTAACTTTCAGCTTTGGTTCTAGTTTGTTTTCGCTCGTTTAGTTGCGTATCCAACCTTATAGGAGAGTTTATGGTATATAACCGTTAGGCGCGCGCCCTTCTCGATTCTGGTGCTACCCTCTCGTGCGTGGCTAGGTCTTTAGTAGAGCATCGTGGTTTGACCCTCGATCGGGTTGGTGATCCCCTTAGTGTTAAGTTTCTCCTCTATTGTTTCTGTAGTGTCGAAGCAGGGCTTTCAGTGTTGTCCTGTCCTCTTAGGTGGTTTCATAACTTTTGTTAATCTGAAGGTGCTAGACCTGAAGTTTTCGTTGTGATTTTGGGTTTGGGCTGGTTGTCCAGGTTTGATGCTATTATCCAACGCAAGGTAAAGTGTTTAGATGGACATCGGTCGACCCTCGAGCTTGTTTGGTTTTTCGCGCTATGTTTTCCCCGATTATTTCCGCGATGTGTGCTAGGAGCCTTTAGTCTTCAATGGTGTTGCTTACCTTGTTTCTATGTTAGAAACTGGTAGTAGTTTGTTGTGTATCGAGGATTTACTTCCCTGTAGTGCGAGATCTCGCTGATGTCTTCGCCGTTGTCTCCCTGGTTCTCTACATGTGAGAGTGGAGGAGTTTGTTTCTGACCTTGAACCGGGTACTGGTCCTATTGTTAAGGTACCGTACCCTTTGGCCCCGCGTGTGTTGCGAGAGTTGCGCACTCAGTTAGATGAGTGGTTGCAGTGAGACTTTTTCCTGGCCTAGTTCCTTGCCCTGGAGTGCTCTCGTCTTCTTCGTAAAGAAGAAAGTTAGTTCGGTGTTTTCGAAGGCTGATCTTCGTTAGGCTTCCTTTAGTTTGGGATCCGCAAGTCAGATGTTCCGCAATCTGCTTTCTGTTCTCGGCTTGGACATTTCGAGTTCTTGGTAATGTCCTTTTTCCTTTGGGTAATCTTATCCGCATCTGCTTTCCTAACCCTTTTCGGTTAGCGTTTCTATCTAGCGAGTGTGAGCCTACCTCTCCCTTTGCTCTTTTATTTGTTGTGTTCTGAGTCTTGGTCTAAGTTTCGGAGTGAAACTTTTGTTAGGAGGGGTGACTGTAACGCCCAAGGTTTTCTTATAATCTTTTAAATGGGGTCGCGATAAAATCAACCGTTTAAATACAGAATTATCATAGTTTAGTGTATATGAGAGGGGCGTTACCTTTTAGGGAGCGTCGTCGTCCGGCGAGTTAATCCTAGGCTGAATCATCTATGCAGGCAAGTAGGGGGATATATAAACATATATATATGTTCATATTTGTGCAAGGAACGTGTAAAGGGTAGGTGTGAGTGCGTATAGGCAATTTCCCCTTTATAAAGAAATACGTATATGTGTAAAAAAATGTGCATATGAAAATATATACATATATACACATATATGTATATAAGCTCCTTTGTGTTTTCTTGCCTTTTGCACTATCAGCTGCCTCGTTTTCCTTTCCCCTCCCCGATAAGCTTCTGCTGCCGAGCGACAAAGGGGCGACCTAGGGTTCGGCGTCGGGCGGCGCCGGAGTTGCCGGTGGAGGAAGAATCTTGGCTGCCGGGGCTCGTCTACGTCGTCTGGGCTAGGTCGTCGTCGAGATCGTCGCGATCGTCGCGATCCATTGGTTCTCTGGTTCAGTTGGAGGCAAGAAAACTTCTTCCTTCTTCTTCTCCCCCCTTTCTTTCTTTCTCTTGATGCTTGGTTATCACTTATGGCTTTTATCTTTAGATTACTTGCTAGTAGTATTGCTGTTACTTTTGGGTTGTTTACCTACTTGCTCTCTGGGAAGCTTTATGCTATGATGCATTAGTTACCTTATTGATATAAAAATGTCATCCTTGCATATCATGATTTTTAATAAATGTCACATATTTTGAAAATCGAAGAAAATCCTTTCTTACTATACTAAACATAGATATGTGCATATCATTTCTGAGTTGCTTAGTTCCATGCTCATGTAGGCTAAAAACAAACTTATTTTCCGCTACGTATGTATAGTTTTTACTTGTGGACTAGATGATCCACCAGACCGAGGGACGCGATCTTAAGCTAAAATGAAAACTTCACTTTTTATCCAATCACGTATATGTCTTTAATAAAATTATCGTAAGGAGTGTTCTCCTGAGCGTCTGTAGTCATCTCCTGCAGGCGTGGCATCACGACGCGTATTTTCCCCTTGCTCTGATAATACGGATTATAATTTTGGGAAAATACGGGTTGTGACATGAATAGAGTATTAAAAACTTTTCCTTAGTTTATAGTGTAATTTAAATAGTGTTATATATATATGTGTAAGCAGAGTGAGATATATATAAATAGAAAAAACTGAATAAATAAAAGCACACAGCACAGCACAAAGAAATAAACACAACCAGAAGACACAAGGAATTTATAGTGGTTCCCCAATAAATTTGGGTAGTCCACTCTTCTACCAACCTTTGGTAGGAGTCCACTAGGAGGGTTGATCAGGTTCCCTAACACCAAGGTGATTTTGATCAGGTGTCCACACACCACAGAGCTTTTGATCAGGTGCTCAAAACCAACAGGATTTTTTTGATCAGGTGTCTTGCCACCAAGGAGGTTACACTTTTGAAGGGAGTATTAACCCTGTACAAGAGAGGTGAGAAAAGGGTTATAGTGTTCTTCTCTGTCAAGATGCTGAGAGAAGACTCTAGTGGACTTGTTGTAAAGCTCCCCCTGTCTGATTGAAGTATTTGACAGATGTTGGAGAAGCTTTCTCTTGAAGACTCAAATCTTCTGTAGCAGATAGATCTGAAAGAACAGGTTCTTCAGATTCCTTGTTGCTCTTGTAGAAGACTTGAACTTGCAGCAGAATATCTGAGAGATGGATCTTGAAGATGATGTTCTCAGAGTAAAGATGGGTGCTGCTTGAGGAAGAAGAAGAAGACTTGAGAATAATAGACTAAATGTTCTTCTTCTTTCTTTCTCTATCCTTGTTGTTATCTTTCTGTATTCTGCAATAATGCTGATTTGAATTCTGTGGAGAGAGATAAGACAATAATGTCTGTCTTTGATATATTCTACTTTTGGAATAGAATAATTTGTCTTTAATTCTTTCTTGGAATAACAACAAAGACAAGACGACTTTTTGTCAGGTCCTTTAATTCCTTAGCTGTGTAAAATTCCTTTGCATTAAATGTCAACGGCTATTCTTGTCTTGGAACAAAGGAAATAAGGAATATATTTGAATAATATAATATCCTTACTTGCCTGCCTTGAATACTTCCAAATGTATTGAATATATCCGTTGGAGTTGTCGATCTGAGTTCAGAGTATTGACAAATAACTGATATAAATAATCTGGACTTGAATTTGTCGAACTGAGCTTTAATATAGAATTTGTCGAGCTCTGGCTGGAATTCTTCGAGCGCTGCTCGCCATTTGTCGAACGCTGCTTAGAGAATGTCGAGCGCTGGAACTGGCTATAATACTTCAGTCTGCTGGGACAAATTCGTCAAACGATGCTAGACATTCGTCGAACGCTGGGAACATAAATTTTCCTTAAGTTCTAGCAACTCTAACAGTCTAAAAACTTGACCCTTAAACTATACAATGGGGTCAACTTGATCCTTAGTTAAAACATAGTGATCCTAGCCCAAATCAGTAATAGGGTTGTTCCAACAATCTCCCCCTATTTGGGTTAGGATACTATTTGACAATTAATCAAATAAATACAATAGAAAAACAAACAACAGAGCATAAAAGATATATCTGACAGAATGAAAATTCATTTCAGCAGATAGAATAAAAATAGTGCTCTGAGTTCATTACAGCCAAAATGTTTAAACAAGAACAGAATAAATAAGTCTGAACCTTTTTCACTTCTTTGCTGGTTTGATGATGATTATCCTGTTAGGATCTTCAGATTTCTTCTTGCTTATGTAGAGATCTTGAGCACCAATAATAGTCTGAGATTTAGCTTGAACAACAACTGCTTGTGGGTACTGCATTAGGAATTCTTCAGCATTGGAAAAGTTCTTGGACTTATACTTTTCAAACTCTTTTCTTCTGAACTCTGACATGGTTGAGAAGTGAGAATAGTCCTTTCCTTCAGCTTTTGCCTTATTAATCTGAGCTGAGGCAATTGTCTCTTTGAATCTAGCCTTTTGTGTTATTTCATCAATTTTTGTATTCACTAGGGACAAAGGCCTATCATCAGAATCAATAGCCTGCAATGAAGGTTTTTCAAAAGGAATGTTTAATTTCCTGTGCAAGGATCCATCAGATATCATAAGCTTATATTCTGCGGTAACATTCTTGGAAGGGGTTGAAGAAAATCCTGAAGACCGGGAACTCTGATAACCACTAGTGTTAGCTGGTTTACTTGATTGCTGAGTAGTGAACTTTTGAGAAGTAGAAGAAGGTCTTGCTGAGCCTGCTGATCCTGCTGGAGGAGGAGGAGGAGGATGGTTATATTTGACAGGCTTGTCAGAATAGTAACCAGTCTTCTTCATCTTCTTTCTCCTTTTATTCTCATTCCTTGAGAATTTCATCCGATGTGGTGTATCTTTGTCAAGAGTGATGTTATGAAGAACATAATAAGGGATATCATTCTCAGGGTTTGGAGGCTTGAGAACAGCCTTTGACTTGGCTTTTCTTTTCTTTCTCTTCCTTGATAAAGTATTATCAGAATCACTTTCACTATCTTCTTCATTAGAGTCGGAAGAGGGAATTGGATTATCATATAAATCATTGAGCAAATTAAGAGCTTTAATTCTTTGCTCTTCAGCTTTATAAGCTTCATCTTCTGCTTTCCAAATTTCATCAAAATCTGGAATTGGTGATTCATCAAAGACAAAAGTTGGGAATTCAAAACTATTGATAATTTCTTCTGAAATTTCAACTGATTCATTTGCATGACTTTGAACTGGAACTGAAACATGAACTGGATCTGCTCTTTGAACTGCAAAATTGCTGATAATCTTTTTCAGCAAAACTTTATCAATTGGAGCAGTGTAAGGAACAATTGCTCTAGAATAATCTTGATATTTTGGCAGAACTGAGTAAATGGGATTGAACTTAGACAGCAAATGAGTAATATCTAAAGAAGAATGAATGTAAATATTATTTGTCTCTTCTATGACAGGTATTCCAACCAAATCAAACATTTCTAAATCAGAAATTTGAACTGTTTCTTCAATAACAACTGTATCTGTATCTTCAACAAAAACTGTGGCCTCTGAAATTGGAGCTTCTGGAGCTTCTTCATAAGGCATCTCCCCCTGCCTAGCTTCAGGGAGACCTGAATCTAGGCCCCTAGAAGAAGGGACGGAAAAAGAGGAAGGAATTGAAGATATAGTAGAAGATAGCTCAGAAATTGCTTGAAGAATTGGAGCAATTTTTGCATCCAAGGTGGAGTCAAGAGTAGAAAGAATGTTATGGACTGGAGCAAGTTTTGCATCAGGATTTGATCTATCTTGGGAAGAATATAGTCAAGAATTTGATCTGCAACAGTTTGGAAATGTAGAAATAGCATTTCAGGTTGATGAGATGAAGATGGTTGAGAAGTGGATGGAATGGAGGTTGGTACAAAAATATTTGCAACATTTGCATGTTGTTGAGGAATGTCAAAATGAATAGGGCAAGAGTGATGGATGGGTGAATGATGGTCATCATGCATGGGAGATGGAGGAAGAGAAGTGTGAGGAGTTAGAAGGGTAGATGAAGGAGGTGGAATGTCATCAATGAGTGTGGGAGAATTTGGAGGTGGAGATTGTGCAGGGGAAATGTTCTGAGGTGGAGATGGGAGAGGAGGAGAAGAAACCAGAGGAGGAGGAGAAGGAGCTTCTAGAAGGGTTGAGGGAGTGACTGTATCAGTCCTTGTGCCTTCATAAGTTTTCTTCTGTGTAGCTGCTCCTGGGTTCTTCTTGGTAAACACCCTGTCCCATACTCCCATTTAGCAAAGAGAGCTGAGGTCAGCTTCTTGCTAGCATTAATGGTCACCTTGGGAGAGACCAGAAGGTCTTGGTGTCTTTCCTGCAATACAATTCCAATAATTCTTCCAAAACAAATATTTTCCTTAGAAATCTTCTTCTTAATCAATCCAAAGAGGATTGATCCCCAGTTTACTTTCTTCTTTTCCATTAAGGCCACCATCAACATAAATTGGTGCCTATTGATATAATCATGACCTGTTGTTTTCCCTAACAACACTTTTCCAACAATATCAGAAAGAAACTTATATTCCAAAGATAAGTTTTTCTTAAGCAGGTGATTAGGGTTTCCAGTAGAATGACCCATTTTAATCAATGCTTCACCATTTTCAACAGAGCTTAGCTCTAACTCATCATCACCATTCACAAAACCAAAAATCTCAGATAGAATGGAAGGGGTAAGAGAAACCTGATGTCCTGAGATGGTTCTTGTTAGACTTTCATCATCTGGCTTAGCCGTGAAACACCATTCTTTAATTTCTGCTGTGTGCAGCTTTATCCTCATGCTCATTAACTTCTTTAACTGCTGCTCTTCAAAGAGTTGAAGGATATATTTGAAGACTTGGTCAGATTGAGCGAAAGATTCCATGTCGATGTCAAACCCGGCATCGAACTTCATCGAGTAGAGTGCGGCTTGAGAAATCGCCATTTGTACCTGCAAGAGAGAAAGATCAAGTGCAGAGGGGAACTGGAGGGAAACGATTTCTGTAGGCACAATCTATTAAGAAATAAATTAGAGATTATATAGACCGGAGAAGGGGGCGCATTTGTGGAGCGGCGTTCGGCAAAAACCTAATAAAAACAGAAGTCGAAAAGACTTTAGGTCTCCGTCTAACGCCGTTCGACAAAAATATCTTTTCCGTCGACCACCGTTCGACAGGTGAAATTTTCTTTATCGATTCTGAAGATATAAGATTTCGTCGACCACCGTTCGATAAATGATACAAATTCGTCGTTCTCCGTTCGACGTATTTTGGGAATAAATAGAAATGTTAATTTTTTTAACAGATTGAATCTCCATCTATCATTCCTAATTGATTTATAAAGAAGATATACTTCTTTTCATCCAATGGCTTGGTGAAATGTCAGCTCTTTGTAAATCAGTAGAAATAAATTGTAGGTAAATTTTATTTTTATCCACATTATCCCGAAGGAAGTGGTGCTTAATTTCTATGTGTTTAGTCCTACTATGGAGAACTGGATTTTGTGCTATAGATATTGCACTAGTATTGTCACAAAATATAGTTGAATTATTTAAGTTGACACCATAGTCTAGAAGTTGATTTTGTATCCACAACATCTGTGAGCAACAACTACCAGCAGCCATGTATTCAGCTTCAGCTGTTGATGTAGACACAGATGTCTGCTTTTTACAAAACCAAGACACAAGCCTATCACCAAGAAACTGACAAGTTCCTGATGTGCTTTTCCCATCTACTCTGCATCCAGCATAATCTGAATCTGAGAATCCAGTTAATTCAAATTCAGATGCTGTTGGATACCAAAGTCCTAGATTAGGGCAACCCTTTATATATCTCAAAATCCTTTTTAATAAAATTAAGTGAGATTCTTTGGGGTTAACTTGAAACCTAGCGCAAATACAGGTAGCAAACATTATGTCAGGTCTACTAGCTGTTAAATAAAGTAGTGAGACAACAATTGCTCTATATACTTTTGAATCAACAGGTTTCCCTGATTCATCATTATCAATAACAGCATTAGAGGGCATGAGTGTTTTCATGGTGTAAGAATCAGACATACCAAACCTTTTCACTAATTCCTTAGCATACTTAGATTGGGATATGAAGATTCCATTTGGAGTTTGCTTCACTTGAAGACCAAGGAAGTATGATAACTCACCCATACTACTCATTTCAAATTTAGATTGCATTAGATTAGAAAATCTTTTGCACAAATTTGAATCAGTAGAGCCAAAGATAATGTCATCTACATATATTTGAACTAGCAATGTTTTATTTTTATGTATCTTAAAAAATAGGGTTTTATCTACTAAGCTCTTACAGAAATTGTTTTCCAAAAGAAAACTAGTTAAAGTCTCATACCATGCTCTAGGAGCTTGTTTGAGACCATAAAGAGCTTTCTTAAGCTTAAATACAAAAGAAGGTTGAGTTGGAGAGATGAAACATGGTGGTTGTTCCACATATACTTCTTCTTTGATTTCTCCATTTAAGAAAACACTCTTTACATCCATTTGATATACTTTGAACTTTTTATATGTAGCAAATGCAAGAAAGATTCTGATTGCTTCAAGTCTTGCAACAGGAGCAAAGGTCTGATCATAATCAATGTCTTCTTCCTGTGAATATCCTTGAGCTACCAGTCTTGCTTTATTTCTTACAATGTTGCCTTGTTCATCTAACTTGTTCCTGAAAACTCATTTGGTGCCAATCACTGGATGGTCTTTTGGTCTAGGAACCAAATCCCATACTTTGTTTGTCTTAAACTGATTGAGTTCCTCTTGCATAGCAATGATCCAGTTGGGATCTTGTTCTGCATCTTGTAGAGATTGAGGTTCAATCTGAGAGAGAAAATATGTGTGCATCATATTCTGATTTACTTGATTCCTTGTTTGCACACCTAATGAAATATCACCAATCACTTGTGATATTGGATGATCTCTAACTGTGTTGTGGTCAACAGTTGGAGTTTGTTCAGCAATGATATCTTTTTGGGGAATTTGATCAGCTGTCACTTGAATTGATTTGTCAGCAAGATCTTTTGGATGATCTTCTTCTTCACTATCTTCAAGTGTTTGAGTTGTTGGAGGTGAAGAATCTCTTTTCTCTAGATTTAGCTCACTTAGTTCTCCACATAAATCTGATACCTGCAAGGTATTTATGGTAGAGGTGGTATTCCTCTCCTCATTCAATAGGTTAGTTTGATCAAAAGAAACATGCATGGACTCCTCTATTTTAAGAGTAGATTTTTTGTAGAATCTATATGTCTTACTAGATAGAGAGTATCCAAGGAATATTCCTTCAGCTGCCTTAGCTTCAAACTTCCTTAGATATTTCTTATCATTGTTATGCACATAGCATTTACAACTAAAAATCTTAAAATAGCTAGCCTTAGGCTTTTTATTCTTGAGTAGTTCATAGGGAGCTTACCCTTAAGTTTATGTATCAGGCTTCTATTCAACACATAATTTGATGTGTTCACTGCCTCTGCCCAAAAGGAGAGTGGCAAATGAGCATCAACAAGCAATGTAGTTGCTGATTCAATTAATGTTTAATTTTTCCTTTCAGCTACCCCATTTTGTTGAGGGCTTCTAGGAGCAGAGAAACACTATCTGATCCCTTCTTTTCCACAGAATTCTCTCATCAGAAGAGACTCAAACTCAGTACCATGATCACTTCTGATCAATGCAACTAAAGTAGAGTACTCAGTCTTGATGGACCTGAGAAAGTTTGTTAGAACTTTGAAAGTGTCAGACTTGTTTCTAAGAAAGAACACCCAAGTGAATCTTGAGAAGTCATCTACAATAACTAGAGAATAATGCTTCCCTCCTAAGCTTTGTATAGCAGTAGGTCCAAAGAGATCTAAATGCAATAAATACAGAATCCTAGGTGAATCACTCTTGGATAAAGATTTGAAACTACTTCTAGTTTGCTTACCTAACTGACAAGCCCTGCAAAGTCCTTCCTTCTTGTATGAACCAGAAGGCAGTCCTCTGACAAGATTGTCCTTAGAAAGCTTAGAGATAGTTCTAAGGTTAATGTGTCCTAGCCTTTTATGTCATAGTTCATTTGTCTTACTTATTGAATTAAATAGACAGATGTTAGTATTGGCAGAGTCAAAATTGACTAGATAAATATTTCCTTGTCTAATACCAGATAATACATTTTTATTTTTATTTTTGGTAATAAGACATTGGGAAGGGTTAAAGGTTACCTGATAACCTTCATCACATAACTGACTTATGCTGATGAGGTTGTGCTTGAGACCTTTCACATATGATACTTCTTTGAATGTGACTGCTCCAACTTTGACTTGTCCATACCCTTTTGTCTGTCCACAGTTGGAGTCTCCAAAGACAACTTTGGGTCCAAACTTTGCCTTATAATTGCTTAGGTTGGCCTTGTTTCCTGTCATATGCTTTGAGCATCCACTATCCAAGTACCAATATTCTTTTATCCTTTGACAGCTGTGTACCTGCAAAGACAGAAAAATAAACTAGTTGTTTTTGACCCAGACTACCTTGGGTCCTTTTGTTTTACCACAATATTCAAAAATAAAGGACATTTCAGGCTGATCCTTATAGCCTTGTGGATGATATCTCCTTGGAGGTATAATCCATTCAGTAAAAGGATTTTTAGTGTGTTTAGAATTAGAATTCCTGAAATTCTGTGTATTTCTGTTCGACAAATTTGGGTAAATTCGTCGACCGCCGTTCGACGAATGTACATGATTTCGTCGAGCGCCGTCCATGTAATAACTATACTGAAAATTTGTATTCAGTTTTCGTCGATCTACGTTTGACAAATTTGAATCTTTTCGTCGAGCTTCGTTCGACGAATTCTTCTGAATTCTTTTATTCTTAACAGACTTGCTTGAAATGACTTTATTTGCTTCTACAGCCTCTTTGCCTTTAGCAGATATGAATTTTATGGGTGTAGATAATATATTCTTCTTAATCAGATGTGGCTCACTTGATGAGGCACCCAACCATAGTTTGTTATTAAATCTAGCATTAACTGTATTTGTTATGTCCATCAGTTTGATGCTTCTCCCATTTAGGGATTTTTCAAACTTTTTGGCTTCAGACAACTTGTTCTCAATGAGAACAATCTGTTCCCTGGAGGTAGCCAAATCCTTTTTAAGGTTTATATTTTCTTTACTTATAATTTTCATGTCAGCTAGCTCATTTCTGAGTGAGATTATTTCTTTCTCAGATTTTAATAAGTCTAAGCAAAGAACTTTGAATTCAGCCTTGAATTCAACTGAAGTAAAATCAAAATGAGATAATACCTAATCTGCATCATCTTCTGCTTCAGAGTCTGATTTTTCCTTATCAGAATTGTGTCCTGAGGCATTGATAGCCATCATGCAGAATGTTCTCTCTTCTTCATCATCACTGGAGCTGGATGAGGAAGCATATCTTGACTCACTGCCTGAGTCATATATTGCCATCAGACATTTGTCACCTTCATTTGATTTTTCTTCATCATCATCAGATGAACTGGATGATGGTTCAGATTCAGTTTCACTCCAGGATTCTGCAATGAATCCTCTTCCCTTCTTTTTGTGCTTGTGTGAGGAAGATTTGTTGGAGCTTCTTTTCTCTTCTTTCTCCTTTTTCTTTTCTTTCTTTTTCTCTTCTGGACATTCTGTCAGGTAGTGTCCAGGTTTCCTGCAACCATAACAAATAACTTCTTTAGGAGTTGATTTGTCATACCTTTGCTTTTCTCTTGATCTGGACTCCTTCTTTCTGAAGTCCTTCTTGGTCATTTTGTAGAATCTCTTGGCTTAGAGACTCATAAACTCCTCATCTTGTGGAGTCTTTTCTTCTTCTGCATCAGCTGCTTTGAAAGCTATGCTCTTTTCTTTCTTTGTTGCTGGAGATGTAGTGGATGATTCAGCTTCCCTAGACTTGATGAGTTGCTCATAAGATTTGAGTTTGCCCAACAAAGCTTCAGTGGTAATCTCATTCAGACTTTTGGCTTCCTTGATTGGCCAGATTCTAGAATCTCATGTGCTGGGGAAGCACATTAGAATCTTATCATTTATTTCAGTGATAGAAATCACTTTGTCTAGAGATTTCAGCTCATTAATTATGAGACTGAGTCTGTTGTACATTGTCAGCCACTGTCTCTGTGTCTCCTTTCTTGAAGTTTTCATACAGAGAGATCAAGTGTGATCTTCTGTCTTTTCTTTCATCTGCAGAACCTGCAACCATGTTATTTAGTGAAATTCAAATTTCTCTAGCTGAAGTACATTCAACCACTTTTTGAAATATGTCATCAGACATAGTTTGAGCCAATATGTTCATGGCTTTAGCATCTGCACTTCTTTGCTTCTTTTGAGTTTCTGTCCACTCAGGAGGTGGGACAGCATGATTGTCTCCTGTAGCTTCAGTGCTGGTTGATGTTGTAGGTGCTGGAGGCCCTGTCAGAATAACATTGAAAATTTCTTCATCAATAGAGTTCATATAAAGCCTAATCCTTGCTTTCCAAAGTGCAAACTTGCTAAGGTTGCACATTGGAGGTCTTGTGCTTGAGTACTCCTTGTTCTGTGTCATGAGTTTTTAATAGAAAATAGATAAACAAAAACTCTAAATTAATTTAAGATCTGATTGATCTTTGTGATTCAGGTGTTAGCCTGTAAAGAATCAACCTACCTCTGATACCAATTGAAAGTGGAGGTTAGATCTTAAGTTACTCTAGAGGGGGGTGAATAGAGTATTAAAAACTTTTCCTTAGTTTTATAGTGTAATTAAAATAGTGTTATATATATATGTGTAAGCAGAGTGAGATATATATAAACAGAAAAAACTGAATAAATAAAAAGCACACAGCACAGCACAAATAAATAAACACAACCAGAAGACACAAGGAATTTATAGTAGTTCCCCAATAAATCTGGGTAATTCACTCTTCTACCACCCTTTGGTAGGAGTCCACTAGGAGGGTTGATCAGGTGCCCTAACACCAAGGTGATTTTGATCAGGTGTCCACACACCACAGAGCTTTTGATCAGGTGCTCAAAACCAACAGGATTTTTTTGATCAGGTGTCTTGCCACCAAGGAGGTTACACTTTTGAAGGGAGTATTAACCATGTGCAAGAGAGGTGAGAAAAGGGTTATAGTGTTCTTCTCTGTCAAGATGCTGAGAGAAGACTCTAGTGGACTTATTGTAGAAGCTTTCTCTTGAAGACTCAAATCTTCTGTAGCAGATAGATCTGGAAGAACAGGTTCTTCAGATTCCTTGTTGCTCTTGTAGAAGACTTGAACTTGCAGCATAATATCTGAGAGATGGATCTTGAAGATGATGTTCTCAGAGTAAAGATGGGTGTTGCTTGAGGAAGAAGAAGAAGACTTGAGAATAATAGACTGAATGTTCTTCTTCTTTCTTTCTCTATCCTTGTTGTTATCTTTCTGTATTCTGCAATAATGCTGATTTGAATTCTGTGGAGAGAGATAAGACAATAATGTCTGTCTTTGATATATTCTATTTTTGCAATAGAATAATCTGTCTTTAATTCTTTCTTGGAATAACAACAAAGACAAGACGACTTTTTGTCAGGTCCTTTAATTCCTTAGCCGTGTAAAATTCTTTTGCATTAAATGTCAACGACTATTCTTGTGTTGGAACAAAGGAAATAAGGAATATATTTGAATAATATAATATCCTTACTTGCCTGCCTTGAATACTTCCAAATGTATTGAATATATCCGTTGGAGTCGTCGATCTGAGTTCAGAGTATTGACAAATAACTGATATAAATAATCTGGACTTGAATTTGTCGAACTGAGCTTTAATATAGAATTTGTCGAGCTCTGGATGGAATTCATCGAACGCTGCTCGCCATTTGTCGAACGCTGCTTAGAGAATGTCGAGCGCTGGAACTGGCTATAATACTTCAGTCTGCTGGGACAAATTCGTCGAACGATGCTAGACATTCGTCGAATGCTGGGAACTTAAATTTTCCTTAAGTTCTAGCAACTCTAACAGTCTAAAAACTTGACCCTTAAACTATACAATGGGGTCAACTTGATCCTTAGTTAAAACATAGTGATCCTAGCCCAAATCAGTAATAGGGTTGTTCCAACAGTTTTATTTTCTATCATTTTCAAAGAATTTTATTAGGAACCATTCAAATCTGTCCATTTCCTTGTAATTTATGCAACCGCTAGTTTGATTACCATTTATTCCAGCTTTAGTTTTGGATTTTGACTACAGAATTTTTCGTTCTTTACTTGAATATTCTGTTTACAATTTATACATGATGACTTTTTTTATTTAATGGTCGATTATGTTGACATAATTATGATGTTATATATGTATTTTGACATTGCTTTTTTTGATGGATTCTCGATTTTGTTTTGCAGCATTGGCCAGACAATTGTAAAGACTAGTCCACTCATGGGTAGGTTATTTACACATTTATCTACCGGTTTCATCTTACATTATATTGTCATCTTATTCTCTTTTGAATATTAGTGGCATTATATGCACACCAACATGGCTATTTGAAGGGTTATTTAGTAATATTAGTGCCTATCATACTAAATTGTGTTCATGTCCATTTCAGTGACATTAAATTGGGTTGTTTTAAGGAAATCAATACTCAGATTGCTTCTGGTAATTCTTCCATTTCAGGACCATTAAATTGAGTTGTTTGCATTCCCTGAATTTCGAAGAACATGTGATTGTTGGTTGATGTATATTGAATAAAATTGGTCCACTTGCACCACCAAATTCCAGGCCTTCTTTTGCTCCAGAGAAGGATTCATTTATCATGGGCATAGTAAGTTTTGATTAAGATAGACTTTGATATGAAATTTTTTCTTTCCCTGGTGGCCGTCCTTCGTAACATAAAGTACCATAAACTCACTCTCAGAGCTCTACACTAAGAATGCCCATTGGTAGGGATTTTTTTCTATTGGGAATTATTCAAATACTTATCAATATTAAAATATGCCACTAAGTGAAGATTCATGCAACCATAATGATAATATCTTCACTACCTACGATGTTTTTTTAGCAGAGAGCTTTTTAAGATTGTGCAATGTTGTAATGATTATGATGTGCCAAGTTAAAATGAATTTTAATGAATCATAGTTGTTAACACCGACATATGAAATGGTCTCTGCTACAAATAAGACCTCATATTTTTGGTTTTGAAACATTCTTTTAGTAGATACAAAAAGTCTTAATCCATTTCGGTGTGGTGGGTCCAGTTGTCTACCACTTAAATGTATAACATCACTATATTGTTTTAAATGATGGGAACATCTTCTGGAGAAGATTTACACCTTAATTTGAAGCTATGGAAGTAGATTGGTATCTCATGATCAAAACTAGATTTCTTTTCTTTGTGGCGGTCATAAACGTTTTCATGCCAAACATACATTCTATGGCGATGGCATTTTTGTCAAACTCGCCGGAGCAAAAACTCTATTTCAAACGGAGCCATAGTTTTATTGCGACTTCCCCGATCTTCATGCTATGCGATATATTTAAGGCTTTGCACTAGCAATCATTTGAAGATAAACCAATGAAGGATTTAGGTCTAGGAGGTTGTTTGTTGTGTTCTCATGTATAGTTTACTGCTGGAGGATTCACAGTACTACTGATATATGTACTTATTTTTCATTGTTTTCTTCTTTAAATTAAATTTATTAGATTGTTCCATGTTGTTATATTGTTATTCATGACTTTATTGAATCAGGACATTCTTGAAGATGTTGATGGGAATTTGAACCAGGTCATTGCTGCAAGTTTAAATTAGCAAGTTCTTGGAAAATGGTAAGAGCCTTCGGGATGTGTTGAAATCATGCACTGGTGCTCTGGATATGCTGGAAGTCTTTTCCGGAATGCACTGGCACTATCACACGTTGATCTTGCTGTGTGCAATGAATTTTTTTGTTATTTTTTCTGTCGTGGAACATGTTTCTATGTAAATTTGTGGTTATTATTTCTATTTTTTATGTTGTGGAACATGTCCCCTCAATTGTCATCTACATTTGTGGTTATTGTTCATAATTTATTGTTCATTTCGGTGGATGCGGGGAGAAGAAATTAAGATTTTTGTTTTTCTTAATACATAATTTATTATTTTCCACGGTTCAAAACCGTGGCAAATAGTTTTTAAAAAAATATCGAACTTACTTTTAGCCGGTTTAAAACCGTGGCTAATAGTCTAACGGCATTTAGAAGTTTTTGCTAGGGCCTAAAAACGTGGCAAAAGATGGCGTTATTAGCTACGACAGTATTTTTTGTGGCTAATACTATTTTCCACGGCCAATCCATGGCTAAAAATCTTTTGCCACGCGACCTTTAGCCACAAATTTTTTTCGTGGCTAGACCGTGGCAAAAAATCTTTAGCCACGTATTAGACCTTTTGCCAGGGCAAATTGCCCTGGCCAAAAATCTGTTTTCTTGTAGTGTGAGTTATAAAATCAAACACAAAGAGATCACACAGCACAATACAGAAAATCACACAAACACAGAGGACACAAGGATTTTATAGTAGTTCCCCAATAAACCTGGGTACGTCTACTCTTCTACTACCCTTGGTAGGATTCCATTAGGTTTTTGATCAGGTGACCTATCACCAATGCGGTTTTGATCAGGTGCCCAAAACACCAACTGAGCTTTTGATCAGGTGCTCTAATCAAACTACAGGTTTTTGTTCAGGTGCCCTGCCACCAAGGGGTTAACTTTTGAAGGGAGTTATAACCTTGTACATAATGGGATAAAGAGGGTTTAGATGTTCTTCTCTGTCAATAATCTGAGAGAAGACAAGTGGAATGTGTTGATGTTGTAAAGCTCCCCCTGTCTGATTGAAATTCTTGACAGTTTGAGGATGGAGCTTTCACTTGAAACAGATATCTTCCTTGATAGCTGATGAATCTGAGAGACAGAATTTTCTCAGATTTGTTGTTGCTCTTGAAGATCTGATCTAGCAGCATAAACTGAGAGAAGATGTTGATGTTCTCAGAGAATGAAAGGTGCTGCTTGAGGAAGATGAAGATGATCTGTGAATGCTTTCTTTCTTTCTTTTCTTCCTGTTACATTTCTCTCGACTGTATTCTTCCTCTCTTTTTCCTGTCTTGCTATTCTGTGATAATGTCCTGTAAATCTTCTTCCTTATTCCTTTTTGAAATCTCTGACTGATTTGAAATTCAAATCCCTTAGTTTAAGGAATAAAATATTCAGAAGATATATATTTTGTACTGCAAATCTGATAAGCTTTATATCTTTTTCCTTTTCCATGAAAGTGTCCTTTTCAGCTATATGTCAACGGCTATATTCTCGAAATAATAAAAGGAAAGATATAATCCTTACTTATCTGATAGGAATAGATCCGTTGCTGATAGATCTGAGTTCGGAGAATAGAATGAAAATAATCTGTCTGAAATAATGAACTGAGAAGAAATTTCGTCGACCTGAGAACTGAATTCGTCGAAAAGAATGTTGAGTTCGTCGACCTCAACTGAATCTGGCTGGAAGAATTGAATTAGTCGATCTGAATGATATTTCATCGAACGCAGAGATTTGGCAAATTCGTCGACCGTTGAACTGAGCAAATTTGTCGACCGCTGAGACTGAATAAAATCGTCGACCACTGAGACTGGACAAATCATCGACCGCTGAGACTGAGCAATTTCGTCGACCGCTGAGACTGAGCAATTTTGTCGACCGCTGAGATTGAGCAATTTCTTCGACCGCTGAGACAGCCTCAATTCGTCGACCTGGAGCTTGCCAAGACGTTCGTCGAACGCAGAATGCATTTCGTCGAACGCAGATAATATTTCGTCGAACGCAGAAACTGAGCTTTTCCTTTGTTCAAATCAGCCTAAAACCTTGACCCTTAGAATATACATTGGGGTCAACTTAGTCCTAGTCAACAGATAGTGATCCTAGCCCAAATCATTAATAGGGTTATTCCAACACAAGATCTCCTTATCAAAAGATTTGGTTGGTTCATGATCTCCTTATTAAAAGTTCATTGGTTCTAAGAGTCTCCTTATCAAAAGACTCGGGTACAGGTGGTGCATTCCTACCAGGTGGTAGAAGAGAGGACTACCCATATTTTGGGGAACCTCTATAAAATCATGTGTGTTTGTGTTGTAGTTTTCTGTGCTGTCCCAACTTTCTTTCTCAGCATTTTATTTCCTGCACTATATTATTCTATCTGTGTTTTTGTTTGAGCATAATTCCTTAGTTTATTTTATTGTCTACACAGTTAGGATAGAAATAATTTAAATCTCTATTCACCTCCTCTAGAGGATTCTCAGAGGCACATTGTGCACTTTCAATTGGTATCAGAGGGAGGTTGGTCATTAAAAGGTTAACACCTTGATCAAATAGACCTCCTACTCTCATTTCTTTATTTCAAACATATTTTACAAAGAAAAATGAGTTCTAAGGATTATGCTTCAACAAGACCTCCGGTGTGTAACCTGAATAAGTTTACACTCTGGAAGGCCAGAATAAAACTCTACATGAATTCTATGGATGAAGACATATTTGATGTCATTACTAGAGGTCCACCAACTCCATACAAGAGAGATGCCAGTGGGACTTCAACTCAGGAACCTGTGCCCAGGGCAGAGGGGACTAAAATAGAGAAAAAGTAGAAGGCATGTGATGCCAAAGCCATGAATATTCTGGTCTCCGCAATGACAGATGACATTTTCCAGAAAGTTATTGACTGTCAATCAGCTAAATAAATCTGGGAATCACTTTCCAGACTTATAGAAGGAAGTGATGATGAATGAAAGGATAAGAAGTCCCTTCTCATATCCCAGTATGAGAACTTTCAGAAGAAAGCTGAAGAGACAGTTGCTTATATGTATGACAGATTCAGCATGATCATTAATGAGCTCAGAGGCTTGGACAAGGAGATATCCTTGACTGAAATTAATGATAAAATCCTCATGTGCTTCCCTAGCTCATGGGATTCAAGGATCTGGGCCATCAGAGAGTCCAGATGCCATAGAGAAATCTCAACTGAGGCTTTGCTAGGAAAGCTAAAGTCATATGAGATGCTCCTTAAGAATAGGGTTGAATTAGAGGAAAATGAGTCAACCCCTGCTCCTGTCCAAAGGAGCCTTGCTCTGAAAGCTTCTGAAGGAGATCCCTCTACCCCTGAAGATGAAATGTTCAGTCTCCTAGCAAGGAGATTTAAGAAATGGGTCAAGACAGAAGACTCAAGGAGAAGAGAAAGGGGCTCAAGGCCCAGATATGATAAAACTCCAAAGAAGGAGATTATTTGCTTCACTTGCAACAAACCAGGGCACATTGCTGAAGGAGATCCCTCTACTCCTGAAGATGAAATGTTCAGTCTCCTAGCAAGGAGATTTAAGAAATGGGTCAAGATAGAAGACTCAAGGAGAAGAGAAAGGGGCTCAAGGCCCAGATATGATAAAACTCCAAAGAAGGAGATTATCTGCCTCACTTGCAACAAACCAGGGCACATTGCTCCTGAGTGCCCACAAGAACAAAGAAGCAGGAGCAGCAACAAAGATGAAAAGAAGAAGAAGCCTTATAAGGTAAAAAACAAGAAGAAAGCCAAGGGTTTCATTGCTGAAACCTGGAGTGACACTGAAGAAGAGTCAAGTTCCTCCTCGTCAGAGAGTGATGAGGAAAAAGAAGCAGAAGCAACATGCATGATGTCACTAAGGATGTCATCAGATGATGAAGAAGAATAGGTATCACTGTTTGATGACTTTGATTTTACGTCTGATGATTTTAAAACATGCTTTAAGGAATTCTATAATGATTTTATTAAAATCCTAAAAGAATTAGAAGAAGATAGGGAAGAATTAGAAAACTTTAAGAAGGATGATCTATATATAAGAAATCAAGACCTAGTAGAAGAGATGAATAATAAAGAATCAGAATTAATTGAAATCAGAAAAGAAAATCTAAAGTTAAAAGAAGAGCTAGCAAAGGCAAAAGCCTTTGAGGACTCACTCAATGGGAGGAGTCAACAGCTCAGAGACATCACAGAAAATCTCTCCATGAGATTTAATCATCTAGGGTTAGGAGAAGACCCATCCACTAGCACAAAAATCCCTAGGAAACCTGCCTGGAAAAATCCAGTTAGTTTCATTAGACCTAGTAATTATGAATCATGTAAGGACAGTGCAAACACTAAAGAACATGAAGTTAATACACCAAAATAAAACAACTAGAGATAATAAAACAAATCTCAACAAAGAAAAGAAGTTTCAAGAGAAGAATAATGTAGAAAAACAAAACAATCAAAAGGTAAAAGCAAAACCTAGGATAATAAGACATTTTGTTGATCTCCTATATTTAGATACATTCTATACTCATTTTAAGTATCAAAATAATAGGTTTGGGAAACCCATTCCTTATCATTCAAAAGGATATCATGAAAGACCCTTCTATTCTTTCATTGAACCCTACAATGGTAAAACCAAAGGGCCCAGGGTAATCTGGGTCCCTTCTAATGTTTGAATTACATGTGCAGGATTAGGTAGAGTCCCACTCAGGAGAAAAAGGAGTGGGAAGAAAGATGTAGGTCTTGAATAAGGAACAAAATTCATCCAAGGGAGTGATTTTTGCCTTGAATCTTCCTTACAGTTCATAGATTTAATATCATAAACTTATTTTCAATAAACAAAATGGCTGGGAAAAACAGCAAGGATTTTCTAAAGAAAATAGATCTATTCATTCAGAGGTGCGTCAAATAGAAATCGACATACCATCGACTTCTACTCGACGCTATCATCAAGAAGCACTCAGAGCAAACAATTCGAATAGAATTCGACGCAGTGTCAAGTTCATATCGACGCATACGTCGACTTATTGATTGCTGGTCAAAGTCGAGGTTCCGTCGATTTGAAATTGACTTAACGTCGACATGACTACGTCGACTTATGGATTGTTGAACAATCTCGTAGTTGCGTCGAATATTAATCGACGCAACGTCGATATAACAACACGCGCATGGTTGCTTCTAGAAGCAATCTCGACATACTTTTGCACACCAAATATTAATTCTATATCGACGGTACTTCGACTTAAACCCTAAGTTGTGCCGATTCACCTCCTTTTAAGCAATTACAACGTCGAATCATTTACGCTTTCGAATTTTCCTCTCCTTGCTCTCTTGTTCTCTTGTTCTCCAGTTCTCTCGTGATGCTCTCTCTCTATCCCTCTCCCATTTTCTTTGTGTTTACATGCACCTAACAAAAGAGTTAATGGCCCCTCCAAAGATTAACTCTGGCTTTCATGTTGATGCGGACTCATTCAAAGCGGCATCAGATAATTTCAAATCCAGTCTTGGCTTGTTTCAATCAGCTGGGTTAACCAAATTAATATCCACACGATGTAAGATTCTGGATGTTGAGCTGACAGAGCTCAAGGACAACATCCACCTAGGAGAGGATGGATCCCTCACTGGGAAGATATCTGAAAATGATATTAGCATTACAGAGCAAATGTTATCTTTCACCTTTGATCTACCAACAGGTGATGAATTTGATGAATTGACAGGAGAAGAGACAAAGAAAGTCTTGGAGATAATGCAGTTCAAGAAAGATAGAGCCATCAACCTAAAGAAAATTGATTTTGGAGAGGACTACAAGTTTCTGGCTGACATTGTAGGGCGGTGCCCGATGCCAAGGAGGGCGAGCCGGTGCCCAAGGGAGGCGAGTGGACGGAAACTCGCCCGGTGCCCAAGAGGGAGCAAGTGGACGGAGTCCACATGCCCGGGCGAGTGGCGAGTGGACTTTCGTCCACTCGCCTGGTGCCCAAGAAGCGAGTGGAATCACGTCCACTCCCCGGCACCCAAGGGGGAGTGGACGGCGTCCACTCACCTGGTGCCCCTGACGGAGTCCACTCGCCCAGCGAGTGGACTCCTCTGTTGGGAATCTTGCCCACATGATTCCTGATTTGAAGAAGTCATCTTGTCAAGAATACTTCACTTTGTATTTGATCCTATATCTAGCTTAAAATCTCAGGAAGTTAAAGAAATGTAGTCGAGAAGAATAGGAGATATCGTCGACAAAGAATGTTTGTCACTGTAATGATGAGAAAAGCAACCGCTGAGAAGCAAAGTGTCCGTCGACCGCTGAGACGAGATAAAAGAAACAGCTGATAATAGCGCGTTCGTCGAACGCAGAGACAAGGCAGATCGTCGAACTCAGAAGGCAGTTCGTCGACCGCTGAGATGAGATAAAAGAAACAGCTGATAATAGTGCGTTCGTTGAACGCAGAGACAAGGCAGGTCGTCGAACTCAGAAGGCAGATCGTCGACCGCTGAGACTCGGCAAGATCGTCGAACGCAGAGAAGACGCGGTATCGTCGACTTCACCAAAGTGGCCATGTCGTCGAGAAAGAACTAACATCGCTATAAAGAAGGCATGTCGTCGAGAGAACAACATGATTACGATGACAGATAGTAAGACAGAAGATCTCGACGACACAGTCTGAGACAGCATATCGTTGCATATGCAGAAGCGGCAGAATGTCTCGATTTGTCGAGATATCTGCTTCAGAGGCAGAAGCAAGAAGAACTGAAGATCTACCCAACCTCAAGGCATCGATAAAGTCCTGTCGTCGAGATAGTTTCCATGTCACCGTAACAATGGAAATATCGTCGAGACAGATTCAAATAATGTGGACGCGCTGTCAGCATTTAATGTCGCCGCCTGATTGTCTAATCAGCACGTGCTATTAAGGAAGGGAGCATCTGACACTTAAGGCGCTTTTTTTAGAAGACCGTTGGGGACCTCGCAGTCTTATAAAAGAGATAAGAGGTTGCCCTAACACGGAATCAATCAATCGATCAAAAAAAGGAGAGAAAAAGAAGAACGAGAAAGAATCCCGCCGCTACACTTCAATAGAATAGTATTCTCGGCGGAGAAGAGGAAGATCAAGTAGAGAGCAAACATCAAGTGCTCTCTGAAGAATCAGTCATCATCATCGACTGAAAAGTAGGCGATCAACACTAGGCAAAAGTAGTGAAGGCTGAAGAAGATCCAGTGTTGAATCTCCAAAGCAAGAAGCATCTTCTTCAACCTGAAGTTGCCAATCTTCATCCGGCATAAGTAACAGTTATTTCTACTGTATTTTCTTGTAAGGCTTGCGGGCCAACTTGTCTAGCTTGAGGGCTGGAGAGCTGTGAGGCTTGAGGGCAGGGCAGTGCACTTGCGGGTGCGGTTTATCGAGCTTGAGGGCTCGGGGGCAGTAGGGGCTTGCGGGCCTAGGTTGTTCGGACTTGCGGGTCCGTGCTGTAGGGCTTGAGGGCCTGAGTGTCGAGCTTGCGGGATCGGGGGCAGTAGGGGCTTGCGGGCCTAGGCTGTTGGGACTTGCGGGTCCGTGTTGTAAGGCTTGAGGGCCTGAAGTATTTGGCGGCATTTGCCGAGCCTAGCACACTGCTAGGTAGGCGCAGAGGGAAAGAGGACTACTCAAGACACCCTGTCTTGAGGAACCTCTATACATCGTTGTGTGTTTTCTGTTTTATGCTTTATAACTTTTAGATCTACAAACCAGAATTCAAGAACACCAAAAGAGGATAATATAAATTGAAAAACCTATTCACCCCCCCCCCCCCCCCCCCCTCTAGGTGATAAGTTGACACCCAATAAACAACAAGTGGTATCAGAGCTAGGTTGTTCAAAGAAAAGCTTAACAGCTTGAACAGATCTGCCATTGGGTGTCCAAGTGTCAAAGCTATGGAGTCAAGAATAGCTATCTGTTCCAGGGAGAACTTTGCCATTTGGAAAGTTAGAGCAAGAATATTCATGGAGGCAATGGATACAAGAATGTTCTTGGTTGTTCAGAAAGGTCCCTCCATGACGATGTTAAAAGAGGAGACTCTTCTTGCCAGCTTGGACAAAGAAGCAAGAAGCATTCTAGCTGGTGCAGTAGATCTAGCAACACACCAGAAGCTGAGTCATTTCACAATAGCAAAGGACATGTGGGACCTCTTAGAAGTCCTCATGGAAGGATCAAGGGAAGACCTTGAAGAAGAGACCTCTCATGAAGAGGTATGCATCAGAGCACCACTAACTACTTCAGACAATGAATCAGAAGATGATGAATGCTCTAGAGCAGGAGAAAGGATAAGAGTACCCCTGTCTCCTACAGATTTTGATTCTGAGGATGAAGAGGTTCATGGGTTGATGGCTCTATCAGATGAAGAAAATCATGATGAATCACATCATGATCAGGAATGCACCACTCACCCACCTTTACTGCCTGCTTTATTTAAGAAGACCAAGAGTGCATCAGAAAATTGTTTATCTTCTGATGATGATGCAGAAGACTGCTCATCATGCAACAATAAGAACCATGCTGATCTAATAGAACAGTTTGGTGATCTCTTGGAAGCTCTGAGAAAGAGCAAGAAGCTTGCTAAGGAGCAAGCTAAGGAGTTAGAATCACTCAGGCCCATTAAGGCTGAGTTGAAGAAGGAAACGGGTATGTCCCCTAATGAGGGCACCAACTCCTGTGAACTCAACAAAATCATAGACAAGCTCTTTGATGAAAGATGCAGAAGGGAGGAACTTATTATGAAACTTAAGAATGACCTTCTTAAGGAAAGAAGCTTGGTGACTCAATTCTCTAAACCCAAAACTGTTCTGCCCATCATTGACACCTTTTACTCCTATAAAAATAGGAGGGGATTAGGTTACAATGAAGGGGCAACATATGATGGGAATAGAGAAAGGGGCAAAACTAAAGCAAAGCCTTACACCACCTTTCAGAAGGTAGTGCTTCCCTCAAATAGGTATGATCAGGACAGCGTCCATGGTCACTGGATGAATGGAAGCTCCACTAGTCATGAAAATGCTCCTGACTATGGAAAGAGAAAGGGCATGGGGATGAGTGCATTAAGGGCTCCCCATGAGGAAATTCAAATGGCCCATCATGGACCATTTGTATTTGGTGTCCCAGCCCCCACTCTCAAGGACAAAGGGGCAACATCTTCTCAATTACCCCCAGATAAGAAGCACACTAGTAGCCCCAGTATAATCAATTCTCACTTGATCATATCTGATGCAATCAACACCATGTCAGCCACCAAGCTGACATCTGTTGTTGATAAACAGATAAAGTCAAGAAGAAATGATGATACTAGAGCAGCTAGTCAACTCTTGACTGAGAGAGATAGAAAGAATGTTGATGCTTTCTCTACTGAACATACTTCAAAAATTGTTCAGAAAAGAAGGTACAACATCCATGAATGTTGGTGCTGTGGCAAAGTGGGACACTTTACCATCGACTATTGGCACAACCCTAGTGTGCTTAATGTAAAGGAGAGACCTCCTGGAAGGGCTGTGGTGAGTAGAGGGATTCCCCATTATGCTAACAAGAACCTAGGACCCAAGTCACCTTGGGTTCCTAAGGGATATTAAATCTGTCTTGCAGGGTAGTCCATTTAGCCATTAAAAACCAAACAAGGCTAATGGACAATAAGGACTCCAGGATCAGCTCTGGACTAAGAAAAACTTACCACATTCCAAGGTACTCCTCCAATTGTCCACAGAGGATTCAGACACATACCTACATCAAGAGTATAAGTTACTATAGATCTGACTGTTGGTGCTGTGGCAAGAGGGGCCACTTTGCGATTGATTGTTGGTACAATCAAACTACACCAACGGTAACAAATGCTAGACTGGCAAATTTTCATAATCACTATGCATACCCTAGGACAGTTATATCCAGCATGCCTGTCAAAACTAACGATTTCCTAGGACCCAAATTCATCTGGGTCCCTAAGGGCGTGTAATCATATTTTGCAGGAAGTCCAAGTGCCCACCAGGCAAATCTGGGTCTTGGACTAGGTAGTCGTTCTAGCCCATTGGTTGGAACAGCAAAATTTGTTCACTAACCATCTTAGTGCAGGGTTAGTACCAAAAGACAACACCCAAGCAGGGCGGAAGAATGCCTTAGGCAGACACGTTAGGAAGAATGGGTATCCTAGACGTGTTTTAACGACAAAATCGTATCGTCGGAACAGCGTCTAAATAACGTAAATATTATTAAATTAGATAAATCAGAGCCGCTCGATGCAGCATACATTGACTCCTCGATAAACTCAAAAATGAGTGCACGCCCCTTCACCTACTCCCACTATAAGTAGAGTGAATGTCAAGGATGGAGCTCATTTGTCCTAATACATTCCTCGACAAACCACCTCTTCGTCTCTGATCCATCGTCTTCCCAGGAACAATGTCAACCGAAAAAGGAATAGGCGAGATACTGTGGGAGCGAATGGAAGCTCTTATAGAAAAAGCAGTAAACAAAATCAGGGATGAGATGAAGGAGGAAGTAAAGTCAATAAAGGAGGACATCACTCAACTGCAAACTCAACATGCGGAGTCCACGATCCTCATCATGAACAGACTCACCAACCACGAGCAAACCCTAGATGCTCGTCTTATGGAACTAAGAAACTTTATTGATGTCGGGGATCAAGAAACTCTTGAACAGATATTTGAACTAAAGGAGTCGGTAAGAGAAGTAATCCAAGACGGGGAAAGGATGATTAGAGAAGGAATTCAGGAGGAAATCAAGGGAGGCATCGCTGCTTGCTCGCATCAAGCGAAATGGGTAAGTAATCAAATAAAGCAAGCGCTTCAAGTTCCCCCTCCGAATACATACCCACTGAACTCTCCACCAGCTCCGACTCCGAAACTGAATCGGGTGAATCTGCAACAACCAGGAAGAAAAGGAAAATCTCCTGTGAAAAATACAGGAAGAAAAGAATAGATGAGGTCTAACTGGACCCAGATTCTAGCCGGTGGAGTCCTCGCTCGAATGAAATCATCACTGAATCCTGGATAGTGTTTGGACATGGTCAGAAGGGCCATGAGAGAGTGTACTCCTCCACCGAATGGAATTGTCAGATGAAAAATCTGGAAGAAAGAACAAGACATAAGATGGCTTTTCCCCATGGTCCCCCTCCTCCTCCAAAGAAGATTCCAAAGCCACTGAACTTCTATAGGCGAAAGAAGAAGAAGGAAGCAAATGAAGCCAGCTCCAGCAAAGACATCCTGCTTATCAACGATTGAAATACATTCATTTCTTAAGTTCTTTTTATGTTAAGAACATTTGGTCCAGCTAAATGACCAGTCTTATATATGAACAATTCTAGTATAAGAACATTTATATGTGCCTGCTTATAAGGCATATGCCTGTGATATTATTGTGGCATGCTATTCTTAATGTGCATGGTATTCATACAAATGCAGTTACAGCTATATCTAATTATTGCCTGCTGATAACTGATAACGTGCCCTGCACCTTGTGTGCTTAGCTAGCAAAATATCATACATGGGTCTACGCTAGAAATCAAATGCAGGTTCTGTAGGTTATGTAGGTTATGTTAGACATTCAGATGCAGATTATGCAGAGTGCAAGGAAGACAGGAAAGAAGTCAGAAAGGGGGAGAAAGGAAAAGGGCATCAAATGTTCAAGACTGGTATCAAGACCTCAAAGATAGGGGGAGCAAGGAAGTAGGGGGAGCCGTAAAGAAGAGACATCAAATCAAGGGGGAGCCACTGGTTTGATGTACTCAGGGAGTTCAGCAAAGATAAGTACAATCTTACATGCTCAAAGGTAATATTATAATATTTATTGTCTAGTGAAAGTACTCCTGAATTAAGATTCTGACTTCTTTAAATAGGGGGAGATTGTTGGGAATCTTGCCCACATGATTCCTGATTTGAAGAAGTCATCATGTCAAGAATACTTCACTTTGTATTTGATCATATATCTAGCTTATAATCTCAGGAAGTTAAAGAAATGTCGTCGAGAAGAATAGGAGATATCGTCTACAAAGAATGCTTGTCGCTGTAATGATGAGCAAAGCAACCGCTGAGAAGCAAAGAGTTCGTCGACCGCTGAGACGAGATAAAAGAAACAGCTGATAATAGCGCGTTCGTCGAACGCAGAGACAAGGCAAATCGTCGAACTCAGAAGGCAGTTCGTCGACCGCTGAGAAGAGATAAAAGAAACAGCTGATAATAGCGCGTTCGTCGAACACAGAGACAAGGCAGATCGTCGAACTCAGAAGGAAGATCGTCAAAAGCTGAGACTCGGCAAGATCGTCGAACGCAGAGAAGATGCGGTATCGTCGACTACACCAAAGTGCCTTGTCATCGAGAAAGAACTAACATCATCGTAAAGAAGACATGTCGTCGAAAGAACAACATGATTACGACGACAGATAGTAAGACAGAAGATCTCGACGACACAGTCTGAGACAGCATATCGTTGTATATGCAGAAGCGGCAGAATGTCTCGAATCGTCGAGATATCTGCTTCAGAGGCAGAAGCAAGAAGAACTGAAGATCTACCCAAGCTCAAGGCATCGACAAAGTCCTGTCGTCGAGATAGTTTCCATGTCACCGTAACAATGGAAATATCGTCGAGACAGATTCAAATGATGCGGACGCACTGTCAGCATTTAATACTGCTGCCTGATTGTCTAATCAGCGCGTGCTCTTAAGGAAGGGAGCGTCTGACACTTAAGGTGCTTTTTTCAGAAGACCGTTGGGGACCTCGCAGTCTTATAAAAGAGATAAGAGGTTGCCCTAACACGGAATCAATCAATCGATCAAAAAAAAGGAGAGAAAAAGCAGAACGAGAAAGAATCCTGCCGCTACACTTCAATAGAATAGTATTCTCGGCGGAGAAGAAGAAGATCAAGTAGAGAGCAAGCATCAAGTGCTCTCTGAAGAATAAGTCATCATCATCGACTGAAAAGTAGCCGATCAACACCAGGCAAAAGTAGTGAAGGCTGAAGAAGATCCAGTGCTGAATCTCCAAATCAAGAAACATCTTCTTCAACATGAAGTTGCCAATCTTCATCCGGCATAAGTAACAGTTATTTCTACTATATTTTCTTGTAAGGCTTGCGGGCCAACTTGTCTAGCTTGAGGGCTGGAGAGCTGTGAGGCTTGAGGGTCAGGGCAGTGCACTTGCGGGTGCGATTTGTCGAGCTTGAGGGCTCGGGGGAAGTAGGGGCTTGCGGGCCTAGGCTGTTGGGACTTGCGGGTCCGTGTTGTAGGGCTTGAGGGCCTGAGTGTCGAGCTTGCGGGCCCGGGGGCAGTAGGGGCTTGCGGGCCTAGGTTGTTGGGACTTGCGGGTCAGTGTTGTAAGGCTTGAGGGCCTGAAGTATTTGGCGGCGTTTGCCGAGCCTAGCACACTGCTAAGTAGGCGCAGAGGGAAAGAGGACTACTCAAGACACCCTATCTTGAGGAACCTCTATACATCGTTGTGTGTTTTCTGTGTTATGCTTTATAACTTGTAGATCTACAAACCAGAATTCAAGAACACCAAAAGGGGATAATATAAATTGAAAAACCTATTCATCCTCCCCCCTCTAGGTGATAAGTTGACACCCAATAAACAACATCCTCTCCACTTATCGGCGCCCAAGGGGCGAGTGGACTCCCGTCCACTCGCCCGGCGCCCAAGGGGGCCCGACAAGTGAGCGAGTGGACTTTGGTCCACATACCCGGCGCCCAGAAGGTGAGTGGACAAGGTCCGCTTGCCTAGTACAAGGGGAGACGAGTGGACCTCGGTCCACTCGCCTAGCACCGGGTGAAATTTGAAGGGATCGCAAATGGTATTTTCAAGCAGCATAAGTCGGCTATTGGCAGACCATTTTTGTCACACCCCGCATTTTCTAAGTATTAAATAATACGTCAGAGTAAGAGAAAATACGCATCGTGATGCCACGTCGTGCAGGGGACAACTGCAGACGCTCAGGCAGCTCTACCTTCACACTTTTCGTTAGAAAGTCATGAACTTTATGTTTTAAAACGTAATTTATTTTTAAGGTTTTCAATTACCGTGTCCCTCAGTTTAATGGATCAACTAGTCCATAAATAAGAAATTATAGGTTTACGCAGCGGAAAATACATAATTTACTTCAATTCACCTTATATGAGCACGATGAACTAACCAACATTCTAATGATATGAAATTTCTATATTTAGTAAAGTAAAAAGAGTTCTTTTACGAGTTTCAAAATAGAAGGATAACAATTTTAAAAGAGATGTCATGTACGAAGAACTATGCAGTTTTATATATAAAGTAACTACCATGCATCCTAACATAAAACCTTCCCAGAGAGCAATTGCATAAGTAGTAAACAATGGTAGTAGCATATAGATAGCAAGAACAAGTCCAACATAAAGAACTGAGGCTATGGGCGTCAACAGACTGACACGAACCCATAACCCTAACAAGTCTCAAAAGAAATCCAAAAGTCTACATCTCAAGCGAGAGTAAGAAGACAACTAGCAAATCTGAAGAAAACAGATCTTGGTCAGCTCCACCTGCTACTGATCCGAACCTGAGGCATTCAAAAGAAAAGTATGCCTCAGCACAAATGCATACAAGACATCATAATCAAGGAGTATGTGAAATAATCGTAAAAGGGGGTTACCAACCCACCAGGAATAGCTGTGAGCATTAACAATTCCATATAGAAATATTAGCATCCAATAAGTAAGGAAAGACTAGCACAAGGTGCGGTCAAATTGCATTCCGACAACGTCCAAAGGAAAAAAAAGTATCGAGTTGCCCAAGAAATGAATCACTATCCCAGCCAAAAGCAGTACTGAGGCGGAGGCGTTCTTTCCAACCAACCATCAGACCAAAACATACAACAAAGGAACAAAAGCACTGTGGCGGAGGTTACAGCCCACACAACCAACAGTCTACACGTCCATGGAAAAGAAAATAGGCACTGGTAGTGGCCACTTCGTCCACCCACAGTACAAAAACAACCAACTGGGAATAGTGGTTCACAAAATCCTGACCAAAACAAACACCACAGAAAAACCCGGAAAACAATTCCAAGAGAAACCTAACCTTACGACGAATTCGTCGAAATGCGTTCGACAAACCCAAGGGATATCGACGAATTCATCGAAATACTATCGACGGATTCGTTGAGATACTATCAACCAAACTCAAGGCACTTAGCAAAAATACTAAGGAGAACGACGAAGTCGGCGAAAGCCTAATCCTATCGACGAATTCGTCGAAATGATACGAACAAATTTGACTAAGACGAAAACGACGAAAGCCTAATCCTATCGGCGAATTCGGCGGAACACAATCGACGAATTATGACTTGGCAGATTTCGAATTTGCATATTTTTTGACGAGCTTGATGAATTACTTGACTAATTGGGTCAGATACTCAAATTTTAAGCAGAAACGATATGTAAAAGTCTTGTCTAAACTAGATTAGAAGTAAAAGCGGTAAAGAAATGAACCACAATATGGCAAGGGGGAAGAATCCACCACTTGCCTCAAACTTTTCGAAGAAGACGGCCTCCAACGCGCTCCACGTCGCAGATCGACCGCTAGAAAACCTCGAGGAACGATTTCTGAAACTTTTTGGGCGAAAAAGAGGGTTAGGGCTACCGGCTCCAACCTCAAAAATCTACGAAACTCGAAATACTTACCGCACACGCGAAGGGCTCGGCGAGAGCTTTCCAGATCTATGCTCGGTTGAAATTTTCGTCCACCGGAGCTCCGTCGGCGGCAATCGGAAGGTTCACGGAAGAACGCCGCTCTCGGTTCGCGAAAAGGTCAGGAAGAAGATAAATAGGGTTTTCGGTTTTGTTCTCTTACGGAGGGGAAAGGAAAGCTATATATATAGTTATAATTATGATTATAATAGGAATAATAATAATAATAATATCAATAAGAGTAGCGTATTATACAAGAAGAGAGCTCAGATCGACGAATGGAATTATCGTCGAAAGGAGGGGGAGCTGGAGATCGACGAATAGAAGAGTTGTTGGGGATCGACGAATGGAGAGGGCCATCAGATCGACGAATGGAATGGCAGATCGTCGAACGCATAATGAAGGGGGCTGATCGTCGAACGAAGCTTGCATATTCATATATATATATGATTTTTATATAATAATAATAATATTATTATTATATTATTACTAAAAAATTAAACGAACGCCGAACCCAACGAAAATTTTGCCTAAGGTGAACGGCGGCGCTGCGAATCCAACGGTGAAGTCGGAATCAAAATCCGAAGTGTCGTTCACGAGATAAAAATGGCCGAAGTTTACGGCGAACGTTAAATACATACAAATCTTCTAAAAAGCGCTGAGGCTCCAAAATGGCTCGGATCGCAACGAAACTTGACGGGCAAGTCTAAAATTAAATAATTTAATTTCCTAACGTAAAATTTTCCAATTCCGGGTCATCTCAAAATTTGGTCGACTTGACCCAAACGGACGCAAAAACGCACAACGACGGCGCTCTGCTAACTCCGCACTAACGTAACGACCTACGCCATAATGATGTCAATACAATATTTCCAAATAATAGCCAAAAATTCAGGGTCGTTACAGCCACTCCCCCTAAAAAGAAGTTTCGTCCCGAAACTTTGACAAAATAGCTCGAAAACAAAGGCAAGTAATTAAAAACTAACAGAAGAAACACTCACCAAAGAGGGCTAGGAGAAAGATGAGGATGAGATGTCCTCATAACAGATTCCAGTTCCCAAGTCGCGCTCTCGATGTCTTGGTTTCGCCAAAGGACTTTGACCAAAGGAATCGTCTTCTTTCGCAACACGCGATCCTGAGTCTCTAGAACACAAACAGGCTCTTCGACATAAGACAGATTAGGTTGCAACTGGGGCACCGAGTCAAGGACATGACGATCACTACGCACGCACTTTCTCAACTGGCTCACATGAAACAGATCGTGAACACCTGGGAAAGAAGCGGGCAAATCCAGCTATAAGCTGACACTCTGATGCGCTCAACAACCTGGAAAGGTCCCACATACCGGGGATCCAACTTGTGGTTCCTTCCGAATCTCTTAACACCTGGCATCGGAGAAACCTTCAGAAAAACCATGTCCACAACTGCGAACTCCGGATCAACCTTTCTTCGATTAGCATACTTCTCATATCGCTCCTGAGCAATGCGGAGCTTCTCGCGGATATGAGTCACAGCAACATTCATTTCTTCCAAAGCTTCTGGACCTAACAGCGGACTCTCGCCAACCTCGGCCCAAAACAGAGGGGTTCGGCAATGCCTCCCGTACAAAGCCTCAAATGGGGTCATCTGCAAACTTTCCTGATAACTATTGTTATACGCAAACTCCATCAGTCCAAGATGCTTATCCCAAGCTCCACCATGATCCAAATATAACATCTGATCATATCTTCCAAAATCTGATTCACTCTTTCTGTCTAACCATTTGTCTGAGGGTGGTAAGCGGTAGAGTATCTAAGGTCAGTGCCCAAATCTCCCTACAAACTCTGCCAAAAACGAGACATATACCTGGAATCCCTGTCTGACACAATACTCACGGGCACACCGTGCAATCTAATGACCTCATCCAAATAAAGCTCTGTTATTTTCTCCATGAAATAACCAATCTTAAAAGGCATAAAGTGAGCACACTTTGTTAATCTGTCAACTATAACCCACACAGAATCGTGTCCTTCGGGAGATCTCAGCAAACCAGTAATAAAATCCATCAAAATACTCTCCCACTTACAGCTTGGAATATCCAAAGGATTCAATTTACCTCTAGGCCTCTTGTGATCAGCCATAACACGCTGGCAGGTATAACATTCTGAAACATACTTAGCTATATCATTCTTCATACCTGACCACCATACAATCTGTTTAAGGTCTTTATACATCTTTGTGGATCCAGGATGATAGGAAACACTAGAATCGTGCGCTTCACTACAGATCTTTGTTCGAATATCCTCAAATGCAGGAATACAATATCTACCTCGATACTTTAAGGTATCCTTATCATCAATTGAAAAATCTGGTTGTTCACCTTTTTCAGTCCTATTCCGGAGATGCTGCAAATCAGGATCTTCCTTCTGATGCAGTCTGGTGAGGGTAATCCAAGAAGGCTCTTCAACTTCTAAACTCGAAGGCGCGTTACTACTACCGACTGAGATATCCATCAACATAAACTCCTCCACTAAGGACTGCACAGAAAGGTTGAAGACATGCGCGGTCTTTCTACTCAGGGCATCGGCCACCACATTAGCCTTACCCGGATGATACAGGATGTCAACTTCATAATCCGTAACATACTCCAACCATCTACGCTGACGCAAATTCAGTTCTTTCTGGGTAAAGACATACTTCAGACTCTTGTGATTCGTAAAGATCTTGCATGACACTCCATAAAGAAGATGTCTCCAAAGCTTTAGGGCATAAATCACTGCCGCAAACTCTAAGTCATGCGTAGCGTAATTCCTTTCATGCACTTTCAGTTGTCTCGATCCATACGCAATCACCTTTCCTTCTTGCATCAAAACACAACCAAGACCAACGTGAGATGCGTCCACATAAACGACATACTCTACTCCTTCGGTCCGTAAAGCCAAAACAGGAGCACTGCACAAATGCTTCTTTAATTCCTGGAAGGCTTCTTCGCAGGAATCACTCCAAACAAAAGTTGCATTCTTCTGGGTAAGCTTAGTCAGAGGTGCTGACAGCACCGAAAATCCTTGCACAAATCTTCTATAATAACCTGCCAACCCTAAGAAACTCCTTATTTCCTTAGGCGTTGTAGGCGTATTCCAATCCAAAACAGCAGAAATCTTGGCTGGGTTTATAGAAATTCCATCCTCGCACACAACATGACCCAGGAAAGACACTTGCGAAAGCCAGAATTCGCACTTACTCAATTTTGCATACAACTTGTGCTCTCTTAAGCTAGACAATACTGAGCGCAAATGCGTAGCATGCTCCTCAGCACTTCTTGAGTATACCAACACATCATCGACGAAAACCACTACAAAATGATCTAGGAAGTCTTTGAACACTCGGTTCATCATATCCATAAACGCAGAGGGTGCATTTGTCAACCCAAAAGACATTACTAAGAACTCATAATGTCCATAACGGGAACGAAAATCGGTTCGAGGAACGTCTGACTCACGGATCCTCAACTGATGGTAACCTGAACGAAGATCGATCTTCGAAAACACCGAACTACCACGCAACTGATCAAACAAATCATCGATTCGCGGCAACGAATATCTATTCTTGATGGTTACCTTATTCAATTCCTTATAGTCTATGCACAACCTCATAGAACCATCCTTCTTTTTCACGAACAATATTGGAGCACCCCAGGGCAAAGAACTTGGCCTAATGAATCCACACTGTAATAATTCATCTAATTGGATACGCAACTCTTCCAGCTCACGCGGGGCCATACGGTACGGTGCCTTAGCAATAGGATGAGTACCGGGCTCAAGATCAATAACAAACTCCACATCTCTCTCAGGCGGAAGTCCAGGAAGACTAACTAGAAAAACATCAGGAAAATCTCGCACCACAGGAACATCCTCGATACACGGCAAACCACTAACGGTTTCTAACATAGAAACAAGGTAAGCAAAACAACCGGAATCTAAAAGTTTCCGAGCACATACCGCAGAAATAATCGGGGAATCCTAGTGCGGAAAGCCATACACACTCATGGGTTGACCGTTGTCCATCTTGAAGTCCAAACGTTTAACCTTGCAATGGATAACCGCATCATAATTGGATAACCAGTCCATGCCCAAAATCACGTCGAAATCTTCCAGGTGTAGCACCTTCAAATCCGCAAAAGCTAAGAAATCGCCTAAGAGGATAGGGCAATTCTGGATACGCTGGTCCGACACCACGGAGTCGCCAGAAGGAAACTTAACGTGAAACGCATCGTCAATCTGATCGAGGATCAAACGATGACGCTCTATAAAGGTCCTGTCCACGAACGAGTGGGTAGCACCAGAATCAAAGAGAACGCGCGTCCAACGATTCTTTACCTTAAATTCTCCTACAAAATCGAATAAATAACTAGCCGAACGAAAAACGAGTCTAAAGATGAAGGCTAAGAGTTAAATTAATGTCTAACCTGAAATAACTCGGGTGGAATTCTGTGCTTCCTCCCTAGTCATCATATTCAACTTGTCGTTTCCTCTATCCTGATGCTGCGGCTGCGGCTGCGGCAAATCCTAAAGTGGCACGGGCTGCAGAGGCGGCTGGAAATGCGGGCATTTAGTCTTAACGTGCCCCTTCTGTCCGCACTGAAAACACACTTTATATTTAGACCAGCAATGGGCAACATCATGCCCATTTCGCTTACAGAAGGTACATGTCAGATCTCCTCTGGGAGCGCTCTGTATTGCCGACACTAGCTGTTGCTTCTTAGCTCCCAACCTTTTGAAACATTTCTCGAACGGATGACCCGGGCGACCACAGAAGCTACAAGCTTCGCCACTTCTTTTCTTTGGAGCAGGGCTAGATACCTTGGGGCTTTCCCCCTCTTCAACTTTTCTCTTGTCCTTTCTCATTAACGCACCTCTATTCTTGGCGTTGTCGATGGCCTCGACTTTCAGCGCTGCTTCTACTACTTCAGCATAACTTTCAGATCTGTATGTGATAGTTAATTGTTGAACGTCACTACGAAGTCCTCCGAGAAAATGCTTCACTCTTCCTGATTCTGAAGCCACTAAAATCTGGAGCAAATCTGCTCAGCTTACTGAATTCAATCTCGTACTCACTAACCGTGAGTTGTCTTTGCTTCAGGTGCAGGAAATTATTCATCAGACGGTCTTGCTCGACCGACGGTAGGAACTTCTTTAACACCATTGCCTTAAACGACTCCCACGAACATCCGCCTACAAGACTTTCTCTCTCCCTGATCCACCAGCTCTTAGCAAGTCCCTTCAGCTGGTAAGCGGCGACCATCACCTTTTGGTCCGTAGAGATTCCTGAGTACGCGAACATCTCTTCAATGGCAACTAGCTAGTCATCCAATGCCATGAAATCAGCTCTTCCGTCAAACGTAGGGGGTCCTAATCGCTGGAAATGTGATATTAAGTTCATCTCTGGTGGCAGCAGAACTGGAGGCACCAAAGGAGCGGGAGGAACAGGTACAGTCTGACCAACTACAGGGTCCTGCACCACAGGCTACTGCCCAGCGGCTGCAGCCAACAACGTCTAAATCTGCGATTACATCGCGACTAATTGCCTGGACAGAGCCTCATTACTTTGTTGCAGACTCTCGATCATGGCTTCACTCTGAGCACCCGAAGACTCACCCTCAGATTGGGGGGTCAACCTCGTCGCAACACGCCTCTGTGACATATCTATAAATATGAATAAATGGCTCGTCAAAATCCTAGCTTGGAACTGGAACTACTCAGCTTAGCTCGAACCAAAACAGGAAAAAAACACTTGCTCCAGCTACTACCTTGCTCTAGGATTTTATACAAATGATGTTATGCTTTAACTTAGGATGATAGCATGTCACATGGATGTATGAATGTTTAAAGCTTCTTTTAAAATCATGTGTGTACGAGTGTCATCATATAAAGCTTTAGCTTGGCACGGGTGCTTTATGCGATGTTATGATATGTATGTTGTGCTATGCATTCTAAGAAAAGCCTTAATGCATGTTATGAGCGGCGTACACATGAAATATTATGCACCCCATAATACATAATAACGCATGCAACGAAAAAGAAAAACGTGCTAATGGGCATCTATGTGATGGTGGTTATGCATCTCATACTACATAACCGTCACATGTTGCCACCTATGGTGGATCCATATACAAACACATATTATGCATCCCATACTACATAATATGCCCCGTATACTTCTTATCATGCTATGAGTGTAGTGTTCATGCTTCAGCCAAGACGTACAGATGACACTTCGGTGTGTGTATGCAATGAGACAAGATGATCAACACCAAATCAGAAAAAGTCGTTCGACCAATTTGTCAAACAAACCTACCTCTGATACCAACTGTCACAACCCGCATTTTCTCCGTATTAAATAATACGTCAGAGTAAGAGAAATACGCGTCGTGATGCCACGTCGTTCTGGGGACAACTGCAGACGCTCAGGCAGCTCTACCTTCACACTTTTCTTTAGAAAGTCATGAACTTTATGTTTTAAAACGTAATTTATATTTAAGGTTTTCAATTACCGTGTCCCTCGGTTTAATGGATCAACTAGTCCATAAATAAGAAAGTATAGGTTTACGCAGCAGAAAATATATAATTTACTTCAATTCACCTTATATGAGCACGATGAACTAACCAACATTCTAATAATATGATATTTCTATATTTAGTATAAGTAAAAAGAGTTCTTTTACGAGTTTCAAAATAGAAGGATAACAGTTTTAAAAGAGATGTCATGTATGAAGAACTATGCAGTTTTGTATATAAAGTAACTATCATGCATCCTAACATAAAACCTTCCCAGAGAGCAATTGCATAAGTAGCAAATAACGGTTGTAGCATATAAATAGCAAGAACAAGTCCAACATAAAGAACTGAGGCTATGGGCGTCAACAGACTGACACGAACCCATAACCCTAACAAGTCTCAAAAGAAATCCAAAAGTATACCTCTCAAACGAGAGTAAGAAGACAACTAGCAAATCTGAAGAAAACAGATCTTGGTCAGCTCCACCTGCTACTGATCCGAACCTGAGGCATTTAAAAGAAAAGAATATCTCAGCACAAAGGCATACAAGACATCATAATCAAGGAGTATGTGAAATAATAGCAAAAGGGGGTTACCAACCCACCAGGAATAGCTGTGAGCATTAACAATTCCATATAGAAATATTAGCATCCAAAAAGTAAGGAAAGACTAGCACAAGGTGCGGTCAAATTGCATTCCGACAACGCCCAAAGGAAAAAAAGTATCGAGTTGCCCAAGAACACTATCCCAGCCGAAAGCAGTACTGAGGCGGAGGCGTTCTTTCCAACCAACCATCAGACCAAAACATACAACCAAGGAACAAAAGCACTGTGGCGGTGGTTACAGCCCACTGATGAGTCCCATTTATATACTGATTTTCGGAATCATCCGGGCTAGTTTTCCTGCTGTTGTACTTCAGTTTTGGTTCATATTTGTTTATATTCACCTTGTCCATGCTTTTATTTGAAGCACATATTTAGGCTCGTTGTTGTGTGCAATTGCGCACTATATTGCTGGGGGTAAGCATATTGTGCTCCCCATTGTATTTTTCTCTTTATGATTGTGCTGGAAGTGTATTCCCAGCGTGCGCTTTGGCTGTGAATAGGGGCAGATCTCCACTTTGCCTGAATTCATGCTTGCATGAATCGCACGGTCTTGCGTTTTCATGACACATGGATGGTTGCGATTGTGCGCTCATGGTGGCTGGCAAAATGGTGATCTGAATGTGGTCATGCATTTTTACGCACGGGCGGGTTCGCCCGTGCGTGAGTAAAACGCACGAGCTCCCTGTTTGCCTATTTTTCGTTCAATCGGAAGTTACCTGTGCGTTTTTACGCACGGTCGGATTCGATCGTGCGTGAGTAAAATGCACGAGCGCGTCTTCCTTCTTCTGGCCTTTCTGCTTTGCTTAAGTATCGCACGGTTCACGCACGGCCGTGCTTCGACCGTGCGTGACCATTTTTCTAACCTTTTTCTATAAAAGCTGCAGCTTTCGACCTAAAGGGAGAGACCGTACACGTTGTACCACTCTGCCATTTTCGTCATTTCCGCAAGGGTTCCGTCCCTTTGGGCCTCCTCCATCATCCTCAAGCTCCAAGGAGAGAGATTCAACCCTACATCCACTAATATCCAAGGAGAAGGATGCTAGGTCGTACGGCCGGATCGTGACACGAAGAAGACGGGCCATTGGGTGGTAGTGACAGCCTCCTCTACCCCAGACGCAGTTGAGGACCGAGCTTGGACGCGGATTGACAACCCAACGATTCCAACCGTGAATCTTCAACAAGACTTCGGATTCGATTGATTCCTTGCTCTCTCTATCTTTGTATTGGTAGTTGTAATTTGTATTTCTCTACACTTTGATGATGTGCACTATGAACTCTGCGTTATAATGTTTATTTCATTTATATGAGATTATTTTGTTCATATGTGTGTATGAGGTGCGCCACCATCCATTTTCCTTTACGCCGTCATGTTCGTGTGCCGCACTAGCAATTGCTAGTAGCGTGCTTGTCGACGAGGTGCTTGCGACCCTCATTCCGCTAGCCTACTCGTCCATCCGCCCTCTCGAAGTAGTGCGTTCAAGGCCTACCTAGTCTCCATCCCGCCAAGCGAAGCATTGCATAGCGGCATTGCATAGGAGTAGTTTAGTTATTTTCTTTTATTTCCACAAACCAAATCACCCCCTTTCGCATCCATCCGACCTAAAGGACTTCGATCTCAAGTCCTTCCTCGAAAGTTAACTCCACCTTACTGTGTTCCTTCGAGATTCGATACTCGGGGATTCACTCCTCGTTTTATATTACTTGAACAATCGGTACACTGCCGTTTCGTGCCGCAGTCTAGCTACCGCCTATAGCGGTGTGCGAGATTTGCGTATCAAGTTTTTGGCGCCGTTGCCGGGGAACACAGTCGTGTGAGTTTTCTGGAGAGGTAGAATCTGAGAGAGAAGCCCTGCCATTTGTTTATTGCATCCTTTTGTTTTATTTCTTCTTATTCTGTTTTACTGTTAATATTAGGTTGTTCTAGTAAATTTTTGTTAGGTGTAGTATTTTGCACAATAGTGTTTTTCCGTTTGAATCTTGTTATCTTCACACAATGTGGGCTTCATTTAATATTCGTTGCTGTTTTTGTGGAGATATCTCGCATGCTAGTGATAGATGTCCAAAGGGAGATAGTAACCCTAGCACTCAACGGCCGGTATATGGAGCACCGACTTCGTCTGGTACTCCATATGGTGCGCATAAGTCCTATGGTTACTCTTCCGCTCCGCACATGCCCTTTTTGCATTCATCTTGTAATATCCCCAATCCTTCTAGACCCATTGGAAATGATAGGGCATAGGGGTGAGGTGAGTGGCCTCAAGGGCCTTAGGCTAGGGTAGAAATTGCTAAGTGCACTCCAAAGCTCAAAAACTAACCTAACCCTAAGCCCCTCAACTAAGTCAATTGACCCTCAATTGTCCAAGTTGACCTCACTTACGATGCCCTAACCACCAAGGGAGACCTATAGGATGAGAAGTGCACTTGGGTGGGACTCAATTGTATGAAATTGACCAAAGTCAACAATAGATCAACATTAACCAAACTAAGTCAATTAGGGTTCAATTGACCCTCAAATGTTCAAATTGACCTTACCACCACACTCTAAACACTTTGAGGAACTCATTGGACCCAAAAGCCCCATCACTTGGTCAACCAGTTGACCAATTGGACCAAAGTCAACTCTAGCTCAATTTAGGTCAAAATCACACCTTAAGGCTAAATTGGAGCCCCACCATGGACCAACCAATGTTGGGTGAGGTTAAGGGACCCATGACCCCCAAGTGGGGTCAACCCACTCAACATGGTTGACCAAAGTCCACCATGGTCAGCATAGCCTATTAAGGGGAATTTCAAGCCTAAATTGAATGGGACCCAACCCCAATTAATTAACCTTACTCATGGACCTAAGTCAAGTCCAATCAGCCCTAGGACTGAACCCTAATATGGAGTTTGATTAATCAATGGAGGGGGGGGGGGCCCAAAAGCTTGATCAAAAAGGCTTAAAGCATAAGCAAAAAGCTAAAAGCATTCACCTCCTCTACACTCCTCCCCCAACCAGTATTGGACCCTTCCCTGATTGCTGGGGGTCTGACCTTGACCCAGGTGGAAGCAAGGGGCCAGCTGGTGAAGGAGGATGGCAGCAATAGGCACGACCGAGGAGGCTCAAGTTCAAAACCATCCATAGAGGCCTCATCATCCCAATCCAACCCCACCACAAGCTTCAGGAGGTCGAGAGCAGACTGGAACACCCCTTGGAGCAGAGCTTTTGGTGGACAATCGTGGCTGTGAGCAGGATCGCCGGAGCTAAGCTTTTCCATGGCAAACCGTCGCCGGAGCCGCCGCCACGCGCCGTTAGTGGTTCGTTTCTCCTCCCCTCCCCCCATGCTAGCTTCTCATCACAAAATATTGAAGGATCAGGCCCAATTGAGCCCGAATCCACTCGTCGATTTCCTAAAAATTGGCTCAAATCAAGCCACCCAGGCTCGCCGGAAAACGCCCCCTCCGGCCGCCATGTCGCCGGGAGCTGTAGCCCCGACCACCACGAAGGTGGTGGCGGTGGTGGCCGGCCGTGGTGGCCACTAGGTGGCCGGGAAATGGGGGAGAAAGTCGGCCCAGCGTGGTTGAATCCTGGCCGTCGGCTCAAGGAGGAAGACGACGCGCCTGCCCTTGATCTGCGTCAAGATCTGTGCAGATCTCGTTTATTCTTGGATTTAATTAATTCAAAAGCTATGATATTATGCCTTATTCATTCAGTTCACTTAAATAATTAATTAAGGCCTCTTAATGGCCGATTTAGAAAAAGTGCCCAACATGAAAGTTGTAGGCCTTGGTCTTAACTTTCATTTGGCCTTAAGTTTAGGTCATTTGGTGACCTACAGCTCCCTAGGGAGCTGTTTTACTAGGACTGGTCCTACACTAGGTCAGTCCATTAGAAAAATTACCTAGGTCAAACCCTTCAAGCTTTGGAGCTGTGCTTTTAACCATGGGTTGGTATACCCTAGGGGCACCCCCTGCCAAAGGGACAGCCATTGGTGGACACCTTTACCTAGAGTTTTAGTGGTAGATAAAATATTCAAATTAAGTTGATTTTTGGGGCATGTGATGTCCAAATTACACCAAACTTTGGTGGAATACTCTTTGGTACATGGGTAGTGCCTACCTAATATTTCACTCCATTTGGAGTTGATTTGATATGGAAAATTGGAAACCCTAATGAGGGCCTTTAAGGGTCAAATTAGGGTTTAGGTCATTTTGAGGAGTAGAGTGTATTAGCCTCCTCCCATCATGATGGTGTGAAGATATGGGTATACTAATGCTGGTGTCACACCCTAATGGTCCATTTGGAGCCTTTAGGGTGGTGTGACCTAAAACCCTAAGGGTAAACCCTTAAGGGTGCCAAGTTGGGATTTGTGAAGGACATAGGACCCAATGTTCTAGCCTTGGCTCAGAACTTTGTGGATATGTTTGTAAGGGCATAAAATGTCTTAGGTAATTTAATGGGAATTTCTAGAGGCATCTAAGTACTTTTCTTCCTAATAATTGAAATTGCCACCTTTTCCTTAATAAAATAAAATGCAAGGTCTTATGACCTTGTATGACTTTGATATACTATCAGTGGCTATATTAGGGTGAAATAAGGCTATGGTAATTTTGTTATGAGTTATGGAAGCATTATTCCTTGTATAGGAAGTTTTAAGTACTTGCTAGCTTAAGGGAATTTAATCTTTTTAAAATATCAAATCATGGGGCAATGATGTGATACTTGGCTATCTGTCGTTAGGGGTTAATATATGCTCATGATAATTGTTTGGAAGCTTGTTGAATTATATTTCTTGTACCTTATGTAGAAATTGGAGTTTACACCACTTGAGTATTAAATCTTTTTAAAATATCAAATCATGGGGCAATGAGGTGATACTTGGTTATCTGTAGTTTTAGGTTAATATATGCCCATGATAATTATTTGGAAGCTTGTTGAATTATATTTCTTGTACCTCATGTAGAAATTGGAATTTACACCACTTGAGTATTAAATCTTTTTAAAATATCAAATCATGGGTCAATGATGTGATACTTGGTTATCTGTAGTTTTATGTTAATATATGCCCATGACAATAGTTTGGAAGCTTGTAGATTTATATTTCTTGTATCTCATGTAGAAATTGATAATTGCCACCTTTGGATGTTTAATCATTTTAAAATATCAAATCACATGGTGATGACACAATAACTTGGCAGAGGACTCTAGGTCCCCATATGGACACTTGGTAATTTTTGTAGAATTTTCAGAAGTGAAAGACTATTTTTCCTAATTATTGTGGCATTTTGGTAATTATACAATTATGATGATATAGTAGGCCAAATTGCATCCTAGGGTCATGATACTCAGTGAACCACCATGATATGGAATGTTGTCTTACTGATAATTCTCATATAGCATGAAAAGTCTTTTTGAGGGTAGTTCATGTGTAATTTGACTTAAGGCCTTAACTACTTTAAATTAAAATAAATACCAACTTAATATGGAAAATTATGGAAATTGGACCATACCTTACTAAGGTCAGTAGGAGCCTAGGATAATTATACCAGGCCCTGGATATGAGTGTTTAGAAGGATTCCCTTATGGGATTGATGGATAGTTCAATTAGGAGGTCTGCGTTTAGTAAAAACAGAATTTTGAGTTTTTGACAATTCAGATCCCTAAGTAGTGGATAGGAGTTATACCCAATCATTAAATGAGTTATAGCACACCATGATTCAAGGAGGGTCAATCCTAGAGTTAGTTGTGAGGTTGTGCTAGGGTTAATGTTGAAGGAAAGGAGGTACGTCCAACCCAATTGGGTCAGACGGGTGTTGAGCTAAATCACACTAAGCATATGAAATGATGAGGGTGAACCAAATGTTAACCACCAACTAAAGTAATTGTCTTGAGGAGGATGGTGGGGTTGAGCCCATTGATCTGTAGTACCGTTAAGGGCCCCTTACGGAGTACACCGCGGGAAGTCCAAGATTCACCCTAAATACATCGCTAACTAAATTGTAGGCAAGAGTAACCTAATTAGATCAGCAATCTAGTATGGATCTCCTTTGAGGAGGAGATGGGTTGGTTCAACTTGTGAGTTAGTCCCTGGGCCGGAAGCTCGGGGGGACATGTTAAGCACCTGTTACTTAATCAAATAGTGGCGAGTCTTCGGTACTAGGCTAGTCGTGTCACCGACGATAGTACGTTGACTCAGGTGAGGGTGATGTTAGAGGGCCCGTAGGTTTGTGTACCGCGGTCCGAAGACAATCCCTAATAACCCACCCCAACCTTAAAGTCTGGTGGATTCCAGCAAGAGTACGCAGGAGCTCCGCTGTTGTGTTCTTAGCGTTGAGGCGTACATGAGGTCTAGGCTTGGTAGTGACTATACCCGCCTAGGATGTGGAGTGCCCGATCCACTACCACCGTGAGCCACGACGGTCGGTACCCGAAAGGTTGGCTTCCTTTCAAAAAAAATGGGAACTATAAAGGTCTGTGCGCATAGAGTCGTGTGGGTGAGTTACATTGCATAAACACATTAAAACATCATAATCATAGCATAACATAACATACACATTAGCATACCCCCCATCATATAAATTAGTATGGGCTCTTTTATATGATGGGTTACCTGGACATCTTAACTTATATGTCGTATGGGCGTTCATATAAGTTAAGGTACGAATCTGTGATGGTAGTTTAGATTTACTTACCGCACTGCATTTTCTTTCTATTTACTGCTTACTTCATTGCTCTACTTTACTGCCTTATACTTGCACTATACTGCTAGCTAGATTTTACTACTTTACTTATACCTGCTAGAGTAGTGCCATGTCACCATCTTCTTGTTTACCCTTTATTTGTCCTCCGCTTCTTCCTCCCGCTCGGTACCTAGGAGTTGTGGAGGGAGGCGAGGACAAAACGACTTAGTCTTTATGACTAACGGTCGGTGTGACCGCAGGAGTCCGAGGAGACGGAGTTGTCCGGCGCACAGCAGGACGAGATGGCAGGACCTGAGCAGCAGATGCAGCGCACTACCACGACGCCACAGGTTGACGATTAGATAGTTAGACTTCCGCATTTTGAGAGCTTTTGTTGTAGACTTCCGCAGGTTGTTGAGAGAGAGATAGTACATTATTTTGGATATGTATCGGGCATAAGCCTCTTTTGCTTGTACCTCTCTTTTGGACTTTCTGTATTCATTATTTATGATGTTGTGATTGTGGACATGCCTTCATTTATGTACTTACCTTTTTGGCATATTTTACTTATGATCGTATAGCCGGCAGGGTTGGTGCTGAGCGGTGTTAGTCAACCTGAGTGTTGGTGACACCGCAAGGCAGCAATTCTGGGCGAAGGTCCACCTCAACCGTGCGATGCGGGAGAGGTTCGAGTTTTCAAGTACCCGAACAGGTTTTGGAAAAAGAGATCTTACACATCTCCGGTTCAATTTGAGTCGAAGAAAAATGCAAAATAGTGCTTGTTTTGTTGAAGCATGGATCATGCCTTGAAGGATTGTGCTGCATTCCGTCGCCAATTGGACGAGGATGACGAGCCGGATATCCGGATCGTCCCGACTCCTACTTCTGGCAGCACACCTTCAACATCTGGTTATGTGCCCGTATCACCTTCATGCTTTGAAGGGGATGATGTGGACACAGTCACCAGATGTGTGGCTGATCTAGGCTCTGACATGGCTGAGCCCATCTCCCCTGCACATATATCACCATGCATGGATTCGATTCTTTGTGAGAAATCGGTACTTGACTTTTATCCAAGCCCTATTCCTCCCCCTGTTGTGCATTCTACTACATTTGTCTCAAACGACATTGTTGATGATGTGTCGCAAGATGAGGCTGGCGATCTTTGTGTTATGCCTGCTCCTATGGAGGAGGACAACCTTCTAGGTGAAGAGGAGCTTTCTCCAGCACCGGTGGAGGAAGTCCAAATCTTGGGCATGGCCACTGTTGATCCCGCCGAACCTTGTAGCATTGATGACAATGCAAACATTATTTTACTTTCCCAACTTAATGGGAGTGAGACCGGGACCACTCCCCCCGATTTCTATTTATTTATGTCATTCTTCTCCTTTATTTCCCGACCCCCTTCTTTTTCTTCTGAGCCTATGCAGGTTGAGTCTTCACAGGTATTGCAGGAGGTGGTGCAAATTGCACAATTCAGTGATGCGCACATCTTCTTGTGTGAGGAGGTTAATTCCTCCTCCACAGAGGATCTGCCATGTATTGTATTCCCCTCCTTCTGCCTCCCTGAAGATGACACCTTGCTAGGCAAGGAAATTTATTTTGGTGAAAGTAGAGTGGAGGACTCTCCCTCCACCTCTTTCTTTCTCTCTCCTCTACCTGTGTCAAGCAGGTATTATTATTTAGGTAGAGGAGTAGTGGTTCTATCACCGTATCGGTACCCGTTACCGATGCGAATATCAGAACAGTTGCCTGTCCACTTCTCCTTCCATACTCCCATTAGCTAAGACCCGCCGCTTCCTGTATAAGTCGTGCTGGGATGACAATAACCCCAGTAGTTATCTTACTTTTTCTTGTCTTTTATTTTATCTCTATCAAAAACTAGTTAGTTATATGTTATTTTAGTTTGCTTTTGCGGAGACTACCCCTTGCAGGTATTTTCTATTTGTGAAGGCGGTGGTTATGATTCTTCGTAGGGCTTCGCTCAAATCTTCTGGTATGCTTACTTGTTGAGCATTGGGTACTCTCTTCCCCTAACTTTGTTTTAGAATATCTTAATGTATAGTTTAAGTCTGGGGGAGACCTGTTTGTGTACCCACTCACGTGCACAATCACTTAGCATGCTAGAAGTTTTTATCTAAATTATTTTGTTCCTTTTGTCTGCACACAAAGCACCCACTTGAGCGTGTGCTTAACCTTTAGTGCGTCACGAGTTTAACTTATTTCTTTTTGTATTTAGGAAAATGATTGTGTTGTCTTTTAAATTATGTAGTGGAATAAAATGTTGACTCCGGTGTTTCTAGTCATGTACTCATGTGAGTATAGGGATTTATGTAGATTAGATTTCTTTCTTTACTCATAGCTTTATGCATTTCTGTTAGCATAAATATTGTTTACTCCACTCAAATGGTGAATCCGGTGTGAATCAAACGGTAGCATATGGATGTGTGTAAATGATTGTTAGATGTGTATTGCTCGAGCCGGGAGGAAATATGATCTTTCTCGGTGGCTAAGAACTTGCCCCAAGCGATTCTTGAAGCGTTGACATAAGATAGTTCTAGCGCGTGAGAATGACGTAGGTCATCATTTTGGCCCGGTTGAGCCTTTGTGTCATTCGTATCATCTTATCCTCGTTAGCCCAGTTGTGCCTACCCGTCCCTTGATTCAGCTCCACCTCTATCTCACCAAAGCCTAAAAGCCAATCCTAGTCGCACACCCAAATCTAAGTTGTAGTCATGTTGTATTTTCATTTTTTTGGGGGGTGTTGATGTGGTTAATTTCTTTTGTGATAATGTGGTTATGCTTTCTTGCCAAATTTGTTGAAATTTTTTTGAAACAAAAAAATGAGAAAAAGAAAAAGAAGTGAAAAGAAAATATATATATATATATATGAGACTAATTGAAAAATCTGCGTAAATTTATGATTGGGAGTAGGCAGTGCACTCACCCATGTTGCAAAAATCTAAGTCTGGGGGTGTGGTGCACTTGTATTCGATGTCGGTGTGCGAGGAGTCGTATTAAAGCTCATTTGGGTTTAGGTGTTTCAAGCCTTCTTGTTTATCTTTGTTTACCTCGCCTTAACCCAAGCCCCAGTTAAAACCTAAAAGTCCTGCTGATTCACGCTATGAATCAATCTAGTGTCGTGGAGAGAATGTGAACGGGTGAGCTTATGGTCTCCGACGCCAATGGATTTCGGTGGAGTTTGTCCGGAACCCCAGCTTTGGTAATGCTTGTCTCAGCGATTATTTTACTTTCTCCATATGTGTGACTGGATGATTCACCGTGACTCCCATTTTGAGTAGAAGTAATAGTTATTTACTCTTTTAGAAATTTATAAACTATGTGTACAACTAGAAATCTTCTCAAGTATTTTTCTATGCACATGGGCATACGACTTCGCATGGTATTCCATTTTGTAATTTTAGGTTAGCTATTTCATGTTCCCGCTTGCTTAGGATTTGTTTGCTCGGGACGTGCAAACAGGTAAGTCTGGGGGTGTAATTAGTCTCATTTATATACTGATTTTCGGACTCATCCGGGCTAGTTTTCCTGCTGTTGTACTTCAGTTTTGGTTCATATTTGTTTATATTCACCTTGTCCATGCTTTTACTTAAAGTGCATATTTAGGCCCGTTGTAGTGTGCAATTGCGCAGTATATTGCTGGGGGTAAGCACATTGTGCTCCCCATTGTATTTTTCTCTTTATGATTGTGCTGGAAGTGTATTCCCAGCGTGCGCTTTGGCTGTGAATAGGGGCAGATCTCCACTTTGCCCGAATTCATGCCTGCATGAATCGCACGATCGTGCGTTTTCTTGACGCACGGACGGCTGTGATCGTGCGCTCATGGTGGCTGGAAAAATGGTGATCTGAATGTGGTCGTGCGTTTTTACGCACGGGCGGGTTCGCCCGTGCGTGAGTAAAACGCACGAGCTCCCTGTTTGCCTATTTTTCGTTCAATCGAAGTTACCCGTGCATTTTTACGCATGGTCGGATTCGACCGTGCGTGAGTAAAACGCACGGGCGCATCTTCCTTCTTCCGACCTTTCTGCTTTGCTTAAGTATCGCACGATTCACGCACGGTCGTGCGTTCGACCGTGCATGACCATTTTTCTAACCTTTTTCTATAAAAGCTGCAGCTTTTGACCTAAAGGGAGAGACCGTACATGCCGTACCACTCCGCCATTTTCGCCATTTCCGCAAGGGTTCCTTCCCTTTGGTCCTCCTCTATCATCCTCAAGCTCCAAGGAGAGAGATTCAACCCTACATCCACTAATATCCAAGGAGAAGGAAGCTAGGTCGTACGGCCGGATCGTGACACGAAGAAGACGAGCCATTGGGTGGTAGTGACAGCCTCCTCTACAACAGATGCAGTTGAGGACCGAGCTTGGACGCGGATTGACAACCTAGCGATTCCAACCGTGAATCTTCAACAAGACTTCGGATTCAGTCGATTCCTTGCTCTCTCTATCTTTGTATTGGTAGTTGATGAATAATTTCTTTGTATTGTTTTTGCTGGAGCGCAATTCCAACAATAAACCGATAAGGCAAGTATATCTATCGTTTTAAAGTATAGGATCAAGTGTCGTATGAGACTCGGGGCTGTCGAGTACTTGTACTCACAAAGTAGAGTTGTTATTTTATCTAACGGAAATTTTTGGTTTGAAAAGTGAAGTAAAAAGAAAACTTGGACTAAACAGAAAATTGATGATTAGAAAGCTAGCACTTGATCTAGAATCCCTTTGGACTAAAATAAACTTCTTAAATGGATAAATTGCAAACTTCTAAATTATAAACTTCGGCCGTGGAGGTTCCCAAAGTATGATAGAACATCTCTCGAGAGAACTATCAACTAACCTTAGGTTGATCGATTAAGACCTCTCGGCCAGTCGAAACCCCTAAGCTTGCTTTAGGTGGTGAACCCCTCTACTGGATTTGATTCCAGTCCGGAAGATTTAAATCACCCTCCCTCGAGGAGTGCATGAAATTCTTTTTATCTTTGAGTGATCTCCTCGTTTGCATGGATCTCTCGATCACTAGCATACGAATCTTAGATCGAAAAACATATTCGCGACATATGAATTCGACGCAACTAGAATCAAAGATAAATCGAAGCGAAATAATATAGAGAGCTTGCATATTTTTATAATAACAAAGCAAGGTTTATTTTATTCCAAAGTTCATCATATTCAAGTGCTAATTGAAATTTAGCTACTCATCATGATGGAAGAAATACATATGATAAGGAAAAGACACATGATTGATAAAATATAGAGTACTTAAATTGAAATAGCTTGAACGAGAACTACAACTTTACACAAAATTCAGAAATAACAATTAGAAATTACAATAAAACAGTGCAGGATTACAGCAATTGGACTCCCAAAATCCTCCCCCTGACATCTGGACAAGGCAGCAATTTATAGTTGAAATTGTTGGGGAGACACGCCCCTAGGTCACGCCCGTGACCTAGGCGTGTAAGGTACGGAAACGTTGTCTTGAATACCCGGGAACGTTCGGGAGGAAAACCGCCAAAATTCATAAATCTGTTGGTCACGCCCCTAGGTCACGCCTGTGACCTTAGGGCGTGTCTTAGCTTGATCTGCAAACGGCGGGAAACGGCTTGAGCTGGAGTTAATTTGGCAGTTTAGAAGAGGTCACGCCCCTTAGTCACGCCCGTGACTTGGGGCGTGTAATAATAATCCGACGTGGCTTGAGCTGGTTTCTGCAACGGTTGTCACGCCCATGACTTCAGGTCACGCCCCATGGTCACGCCCGTGACCATGGGGCGTGTAATATTAATCCGACGTGCCAGATCTCCTGGTGCAGAAGGGGCCACGGCCCGTGATAATGGTCATGCCTATTGGTCACGCCCGTGACAGGGGGCGTGTACTTGACAATTTCTCAGAACAGGCTCAATTTTTCTCCTGATTAACACGGTTAGCCCAGAAATGCTATCAGCAGCCCAGATTTTCCTTAAAAGGTAAAATAAAGAAATTAAGGAGAATATTCTAATAATTAAAACAAAAATTGGTTGATTATTAAATTAAAAACTAACCAAAAACTATGATAAAATAGAGTTATCAAATACCCTCATACTTACCTGTTTGCTAGTCCCGAGCAAACAACTTTTCATAGGAGTAGAAAAATTTAAATACTAGAATTGAAATTTGAACCTAAGGAGTAAAAATGCGAAGTCTTACGCCTAAGCGTGTAGAAATTCTAGTAGAAAAAACTATTCAGCATATAGATTAGCTTATAACTTTTCAAAAATGCGTTACAACATATTGTTTTTACTTTTAAATTGAAAATTCGGTAATCCTAAAATATTATTTAGGGAGCGGGTAGCGTGCTTACTAAGATCAATATTACGCAAAATCAAATTTTGGGATAGCCTCCAAAGAAATCCATCAATGACGATGGTCATAGGTTTGCCCTTTCACACTCTCGCCACGGCACTAGTTTAACTCATAAGTATAAATCAATAGGACTTAATTCGGTTGAGACGTGGGCTTAGGTTATTTTTGGTGAGGAAAAACAAAGATAAACATGACGGCTATTCACACCCAAACCAAAAGTGAGCTCGCACAAAATAATCTAAGCAGTTATGACATTGTAAGAGCATAGCCAATTTCTAATCTTTTTTTTTGTTCCTTTTCTCTTTCTTTCTTTTTGTTTTTTTGTTTTTTTTTCATCTGATTTTTTTCATAAAAGACAAGAGAAAGTCCACCAAAATAATAAAGGCAACAAACACTCACAAATTCTTTTCAAATAATTACTTTCGAGCACTGACTTAGGTGTGTGATTAGGTTGCTTTTTGGGCCTTGGTGAAGTGCTTGGTGGAGCTGAAACAAAAGGTAATGTAAAAGGCTCAAAGGGGCTTAATAAAGATAAAATGTTAGGTGCGGGTGCAAAAGCTCAAACGGGCCAATGAAATGCCTATATCATATTCATACGAATGAATTTAACTTATGCAAATGTCTTGAGAGTCGCTAGAGGGCAAGTTCTAGACATCGAGAAAGAATACCCTTCCGTTCAAATTGCGTAATAATTCTCTTATAAGCTTCTACATACTCACTTAAATTATTTTTGGATTCTACCGGTTTCAAGTTAAAAGTAAAACAAAAATAATTTTCACGCAGTTAGAAAAACATAAATCCAATTGTATGCTGAATAGTTAATTTGACATGAGATTCTACAAACGCGTGCGCTTAACTAGGAACACTACATGAGTCAACATTTTTACTCCAAAATTCAAAATCTAATTAAGCATATAAAAATTTCCTACAACACTATGTAAAAGTAAATCTACTAAGGATTTTGCAAACAAGCAAATATAGAAATATTAAGATAACTATTTTTTTTTTTATTTAAAAATTAAAAATTTTGGGTGTTGCTTTGCAATAAAACCGGCGTGAAATACCCTCCCCCCATACTTAAAAGAAAACAGTGTCCCTGATGAGTCCCAATTATATACATATTTTCGGACTCATTTGTGCTAGTTTTCATGCACTTGCACTTCACTTTAGGCCTATTTTCAATTCTATTTGATCACATTGCCCATTTCATTGCTTAGTGCACATTTATGCCCCATCTTGGTGTGATTTCATGTATTTTTGTGGTCTAGTATATTTTCATGCAGGTCCAAGGGTTGTGCGACACTCGGGATGGGTCCTGGGGGATTTTCGGTCGAAAAAGCCTCTGATCGTGCGTTTTGCTTCGCGCACGATCAGGCGCACGACCAGTGGTCATGCGTTAATTCCCCTCCCAGACTGAGCGACGGCGCACGATCATTGGCCTTCTTCACGCACGACCACTGGTCGTGCGCCACTGACCGCGCGCTTTTGTGCAGATCTGGATTGAGCTACAGGTTTTTCGCGCACGATCAGAGGCATTCCTTCGCGCACGACCATTGGTCGTGCGCCTGATCGTGCGCGTTGTTTATTTCTGCTCCGCCTATAAATAGGCAAGCGCGATTTTAGGTCGGGATCCATCTCCCGACTCCGCCCAGCTGCGCCGTTTCCTGCTCCAGAGCTCCCATTTCGCCCCTCCATCGCCGCCCACCATCTGGAGGTGCTCCGGACATACTCTCCACGCCAATCTCGAGCCGGATTATCCTCTCGGCCTCCTCCATCATTCAGAAGCTTCCAAGCTCCATTTCAACGGATTGTGCACTATATCCTTGGAGTTCTCCGGCAAGATCGTGGCTGAAGGCTATTGACGAAGAAGACGGGTCAATTGGGAGGTAGTGACAGCCCTCTTCTACCCCGGACGGAAGTTGAAGGCCGAGCCCGGATGAGGATTGACAACCCTAGATTCCGGCCGTGAATCTCCAACGAGTCTTCGTGCTTCGGTTGTAATCTTACCTCATCCTTGTTATTTTTGCTGATTCTATTTGATATGTGTGGTTGTATGTTTCTATACGAATGATGTCCATAAACCCTAAATGTTATTAGTGTATTTTTCCATAGTTTTATGGTTATCTTTGTGGTTTATGTGATTTGAGGAGCGCCCCATTCCATCCTCCATCCCGCCGTCACGTTCGTGTGCCCACTAGCAATTGCTAGTGGCGTGCTTGTCGATGAGGTGCTTGCGACCCGCATCCGTATGCCTACTCTTCCATCCGCCTAGCGAAGCGTGGCATAGCGGCCCGTGTAATCCATCCGCCTAACGAAGCAGTGCGCTCAAGGCCTGCACAGTTCGATTCCGCCATTCTCTCCACTCCATCCGCGAGCCTACTCGTCCATCCGCCTAGCGATTTGGTGCATTGCGGCCCGTGTAGTTTCCATCCGCCCGGCGAAGCAGTGCGCTCAAGGCCTGCATAGGAGTAGTTTAGTTGTTTTCATTGATTTTCCATAAGCCAATTCACCCCCTTCCACATCCATTCGACTTTAGGACTTCGATCTCAAGTCCTTCCTCGAACGTAAACTCCACCTTACTGTGTTCCTTCTGAGGTTCGATACTTGGGGATTCATTCCCATTTTATATTACTTGAACGATCGGTACACTGCCGTTTCATGCCGCAGTCTCGCCACAGCCTATAGCAGTGTGTGAGATTTGCGCCATCAAGTTTTTGGCGCCGTTGTCGGGGAACACGGTTGTGTGAGTTTTCTTGAGAGGGAGAGCTGAGAGAGAGAAGTTTCTTCCAGTGTGTATAGCCACTTTATTATTTTTGTTTGCTTTCTGATCATTTTCTGTTTGTTTGTTTATTTCTCTTCTGTTTTAAAGTTTTAGGCAAGTCTAATCCAAGAAGTTTTATTAGTTTGTGTAGATTTCCTTGCAAAGAATTTCAGTTTCGTTTTATCTGCTTTTATTGTTGAAAATGTCTTCATGGGATATTTCTCCTGGCACTTACGACATGATGGTCTATTATATAGACCAAATGAATGAGCTAAATGCTAGGCAGTGTAGGAACGTTGTTTGCTTGTTGTGTCGAGGAGAGGGTCATGAATTGAAGGACTGTCCTAGTCTTTTCAATCCTGACCGCCGCTCCTCCACTCATGACAACATTGTCCCTATCACTCATTCTTTACCCATGGAGGCTATCGTGCCCTCTACCCCCGATCTTATTTCGTGCATGGACTCCTCACTCCCTGTGTATGGATTCACTCCTAGTGATGATGATCACTCATCCGTTGGCCAACAAGGAGAGGAATGGGAGCTCCTAGATGCACCTGAGTGGGATGAGGAAAGTATTCTTTCCATCGGGGAGGCATTAGCAGATCTTTTTGCGGAGGAACCTGATATTCTACTTTCTGATTCTGATGTTCCTCCAGTTTCTTTGCATGATTTTCTACACACATTCTTTATGATCCTATCAAAGTGAAGGAGTGGGGTGATGCTTCTGACTCGGAGGATGCTCCAAAGTGGGATAATGAGTTTGTTTTCCCTGAAGGGGAGAATGAATACTTTGAACACGATGGTGCACCTCGGTGGGATGAGGAGGATACTCTCTCTGATGAGGAGGTTTGCACTTCTTCATGGGACGAGGAGGTCCAAACCACCACTGAGGCCCTTAAGTTCGTGGGTTCCCCTCGCTATGATACTTACGATGATGATAGCGATCTATCATTGGATCTTGCTGGGAGTGAAACCGGGATCACTCCCCCGATTGTTTTTTATTCATGTTCTTCTTCTTGTTTATTGCTTGATCCCCTTTCTCTATCTGAGCCTGTGCAGGATGAGTCTTTACAGGTACCCCAGGAGGACGTGGAGCATGTTGCTCAAGTCAATGATGAGAGTATCCTTTCATGTGAGGAGTTTGATCCCCCCCCTCCATAGAGGAAGCCTCATTCATTGCCTTCTCCTCCTGCTGCCTCCCTGAAGACGATACCTTGCTGGGCAAGGATGTTTTTGGTGAGTTGAGCGAGGATGTTTCCTCCTCCACTTACATTCTCTACCCTCTACCTGTGAGGAGCAGGTATCTATATTTAGGTAGAGGGGTTACTGTTCTATCACCGTATCGGTACCCGCTACCGACACGGATATTGGGCCAGTTACCTGTCCACTTTTCTTTTCATAGGCCTATAAGCTAGAACTGTATAAAATCCGAATAAGTCGTGTTGGGATGACAATAACCCCAGTAGTTATCTCACTTTTATTGCATTTTCATTTTCCTAGTTAGAATAGTTAGTTAATTTCTGTTCAGTTTTAGCATTTCTGCTTTCTTTTGTTTTTGTGGAGCTTACCCCTGCAGGTACTCATTGCAAATTCTGAATGGCGGGTTTGCTTCAGATTTTCATGCATCTTCTGGTATGCTCACTTGCTGAGCATTGGGTAACTTCTTCCCTAGCTTACGATTTTGATTTTCACTGTCATATCATTATGATGTATTGCTTAGATTAAGTCTGGGGGGAGAACCGCGCTTCGTTACCCACTCACGGCCACACATCTTTTGCATACTAGAAGCTTTTATTATGATATTTGGTTTTGTTCATTTGCATCGCGCACCGCATCACCCACTTGAGAACGTGCTTAAATTTTTGCACGTGCCGAGCTTTTTTTTTATCACTTGTGCGCAAAGCGAAGAATTCTGTGTTGGCTTAGTATTGTATGGCGGAGTAAAATGTTGACTCCAGGAGTGTTCCTAGTCGTACAATCATGTTCACTTAGAGTTTGTGTAGATTAAAATCCTTTATATGCTTTTAGTTTCTATTTTTTCTATTAGCGTAAATTTTGTTTACTGTACTCTAGTTGTGAATCCGGTCATGAATCAAACGGTGGCGTAGAATTGTGTGTAGGCGTTCAGTAGCCTCATATTGCTCGAGTCGGGAGGAAGGTTAATCTTTCTCGGTGGCTAAGAACTTGCCCCAAGCGACTCTCGAAGCATGGGTATACGGTTAGTCAAGCGCGCAAATATGATGTAGGCCCTCATTTTGGCCCGGTTGAGCCTTGTACCCGTTCCTACCACATTACCCTCGCTACCCAGTTGTGCCTACCCCTCCTTTTGATTCAGCTCCACTATACATCACCAAAGCCCAATAGTCAACCCTATTAGCACACCCATGATTGAGCTTTATTATTTATATTTTGAATGTGGGGTGTTGAAGTGGTGTTCATATCGTGATATATGGTTGTGCCCAAATGGTATTTATGCTGGATTTATTATGTGTAAAAAAAATGAATGCAATGTTTAAAAAAAAAGGGAGACAGAAAAAAAATGGAAAATATATAAAAATGTTTTATATTTTGGAGTAGGCGGTGCACACACCGATGTTATCAAATCTAAGCCTGTTGGTGTGTGCACCAATTTGATTATGTTTGGGCATAGGGTGATTTATCTGTGTTTGTACTTGTTCATTTGGGTTTGGTGTGCTTAGCCTTCTTGTTTACCGTTGTTATACCCCACCTAAACCCAAGCCCTGTTTTATCCTAAAGTCCTATTGATTTGCGCGCTTGAGTCAAACCAGTGCTGTGGAGAGAGTGTGAACGGGCAAGCGTATGGTCATCAACATTGGTGGATTCCCTTGGAGATCCTCCCGAGACCCGATCTTTGGCAATGCTCACCAGACTGTCCGTCTACTTTCGTTCTACGCGTAACCGGATGATTCATTGTGATTCACATTAGGAGTATGAGTAATATGTCTTCTACGTTTCTAGAAAATAAAAATTACTGTTCATATGTAGAATTGTTTTCTACTATTTATCTTTGTGCATGAGGATGCGACTTCGCATGGTACTTCGTTCGTACAACTGCCTAGCCAACTAGTTCTCTTTTTCTTCGCCCTGAGAAGATTTGCTCGGGACGAGCAAACGTTTAAGTCTGGGGGTGTGATGAGTCCCAATTATATACATATTTTCGGACTCATTTGGGCTAGTTTTCATGCACTTGCACTTCACTTTAGGCCTATTTTCAATTCTATTTGATCACATTGCCCATTTCATTGTTTAGTGCACATTTATGCCCCATCTTGGTGTGATTTCATGTATTTTTGTGGTCTAGTATATTTTCATGCAGGTCCAAGGGTTGTGCGACACTCGGGATGGGTCCTGGGGGATTTTCGGTCGAAAAAGCCTCTGATCGTGCGTTTTCCTTCGCGCACGATCAGGCGCACGACCAGTGGTCGTGCGTTAATTCCCCTCCCAGACTGAGCGACGGCGCACGATCATTGGCCTTCTTCGCGCACGACCACTGGCCGTGCGCCGCTGACCGTGCTCTTTTGTGCAGATCTGGATTGAGCTACAGGTTCTTCGCGCACGATCAGAGGCATTCCTTCGCGCACGACCATTGGTCGTGCGCCTGATCGTGCACGTTGTTTATTTCTGCTCCGCCTATAAATAGGCAAGGCGATTTTAGGTCGGGATCCATCTCCCGACTCCGCCCAGCTACGCTGTTTCCTGCTCCAGAGCTCCCATTTCGCCCCTCCATCGCCGCCCACCATCTGGAGGTGCTCCGGACATACTCTCCACGCCAATCTCGAGCCGGAGTATCCTCTCGGCCTCCTCCATCATTCAGAAGCTTCCAAGCTCCATTTCAACGGATTGTGCACTATATCCTTGGAGTTCTCCGGAAAGATCGTGGCTGAAGGCTATTGACGAAGAAGACGGGTCAATTGGGAGGTAGTGACAGCCCTCTTCTACCCCGGACGGCAGTTGAAGACCGAGCCCGGACGAGGATTGACAACCCTAGATTCCGGACGTGAATCTCCAACGAGTCTTCGTGCTTCGGTTGTAATCTTACCTCCTCCTTGTTTTTTTTGCTGATTCTATTTGATATGTGTGGTTGTATGTTTCTATGCGAATGATGTCCATAAACCCTAAATGTTATTAGTGTATTTTTCCATAGTTTTGTGGTTATCTTTGTGGTTTATGTGATTTGAGGAGCGCCCCATTCCATCCTCCATCCCGTCGTCACGTTCGTGTGCTGCACTAGCAATTGCTAGTGGCGTGCTTGTCGACGAGGTGCTTGCAACCCTCATCTGTATGCCTACTCTTCCATCCGCCTAGCGAAGCGTGGCATAGCGGCCCGTGTAATCCATCCGCCTAACGAAGCAGTGCGCTCAAGGCCTGCACAGTTCGATTCTGTCATTCTCTCCACTCCATCCGCGAGCCTACTCATCCATCCGCCTAGCGATTCGGTGCATTGCGACCCATGTAGTTTCCATCCGCCCGGCGAAGCAGTGCGCTCAAGGCCTGCATAGGAGTAGTTTAGTTGTTTTCATTGATTTTCCATAAGCCAATTCACACCCTTCCGCATCCATTCGACTTTAGGACTTCGATCTCAAGTCCTTCCTCGAACGTAAACTCCACCTTATTGTGTTCCTTCTGAGATTCGATACTTGGGGATTCATTCCCATTTTATATTACTTGAACGATCGGTACACTGCCGTTTCGTGCCGCAATCTCGCCACAGCCTATAGCAGTGTGTGAGATTTGCGCCATCAGTCCCCAATGTTTTATATAAAAGAAAGAACAAACAAGTATGGAATGAAGAAACTTCCCTGAGTGGAGGCCAAATCCGCACCGAGTAGTCCTGATAAAACAAACACACATTTTTTTATATTTTTTTTATATTTTTGTAACGAAAACAAAAATACAAGAAAGCATAAGGATAGAGGTACATGAAAGCAGTAAAAATAAAAAGACAGATACAGAGACAAAAGATAAACCAAAAGAAACCTAATCCTCATCACTGTCATCCCTACTCGGAGGATAGTGAGTCCGTAGAACCCCAAACTCCCGCAAAATGCGATCCATCGAAGAGTCCTGACGCTGCTCAAGTGCGGTGAATCGACTATCAAAGTGTGCAAACCGCGCATCAAAATGGGTCTCCATCTGCTCCAGCTGAGTGCGGATAGACCCGAACTGACGATCCCAATAAGTCGAAGGACCAGGAGCTGGGGAAGAGTGCGGCGGCGGTGGGGGTGGAGAATGAGTAACACCAGGGAGATCAGCATCGAGATCAAATGCTCTGCCGCCAACCGTCGGTGGCACAGCCTCATACTCACCATCGCGTCGTCGTGCTAAGCCTAGGGCTTGGAGATTCTGAAATTGAATGGAAATCGGCGTCTGAACAGAGCGCATCCGCGGAAGAGCATCCCAGACCCCCAGTTGCTTGGCGAGATGGGTAATGAAGTGCCCGCCGTGGACAGCTCCCAACCTCGCATTTTCGGCCTGATGGCGAAAGAAGATAGCGAGCAACTGGCCGAGGTTAAGAGGTACCCGATGGTGCATACTATATAGACATAGTAAGTCCCGCCTGGTAACCACACCATGGATGTCGTTGCGGCCGGTGAGAGTGAAGGTAAGGAGGTTGTGGAGAATACGAAAGGCAGGAGAGATGAGGTGGCTACCTTTGGATCTTTTGGGGGTGTAAGGAGAAATATCATTGCTGGTTTCCAACCAGAAGTGAAAAAGATTTAAATCAGTGGGGAAATCAACACAAAGATCGGCGTAGGCGGGAGAAAGAGAAAATGCGTCGTCGCAAAATCCCATAAGAACATTGAGTTGGCGGATGGAAAGTTGATGCGAAAGACCGCCCATTCGAAAGGCGATGACTTCAGGTCACGCCCCATGGTCACGCCCGTGACCATGGGGCGTGTAATATTAATCCGACGCCGCACTCTTCCCCAGCCTCTAGGTGGAGGATGAAGCCCTTTAAATAGGGAAAAAAATAAGTCACGCCCCCTGTCACGCCCGTGACTAGGGGGCGTGTAATAATAATGACAAAAAAAATAAAGCCTCGTGAGGGGGTATGTCGGGAAGTGGAAAAAGAGAACACGCCCCAGGGTCACCCCCGTGACTCTGGGGCGTGTACCTGGAAGGAATCCGATGCTATTATCCTGCGAAATGGGACCCACCATCGGTCACGCCCATGTCCTTTGGGGTGTGTAATAGCAGGTCATGGGCATGACTCAGAAGAATGCAGCCGAACCGAGACGGAAGAGTTCCGTCCCGGTCACGCCCGTGACAATGGACTTGTCACGCCCGTGACAATGGCGGGAGACGGACCCACCTCACTCACAAGAAAGGCCCATCATTCGAGACAAACTTTCGGACAGGCCACGCCACCTATACACGCCCGTGACCCGTAGGTCACGCCCGTGTATCAGGGGCGTGTAAGAGATTTTTTTCCCAATTTTTTTTTTATTTTTTGCTATATATTTTTTTTGTTATTTTTTTTATAAAAGAAAACATAAAAACATGACAATAAAAATAGAAAATACCGACTTGCAGAGCAGAGTTTCATGTACGTGTGAGCGTTCGTTATTTCGCAAATCTCCTACAAACCTGCAAAAAAATCAAAATAGAATAATAAAAATAATAACATTTTTTTATTTGTTTTTTATTATTTTTTTCATTTTATATGTTTTTTTTATTATTTTTTTTTAAACAAAAATAAAAATACTTAGAAATTTTTGTTAAACGGAAGAAAAATAAAATAAGATAAAAACATGGGTTGCCTCCCAAGAGCGCTTTGGTTACGGTCGTTGAGCTCGACCATGGTGGCATTCCGATTTAGGTGTTCGGAAGGAGAATTTCCTCCCGGTGCTCATGAAAATTATCGTCGGTGAAATATAATTTTAACCGGTGCCCATTCACTTTAAATTCACCTTTTTCGGGATGCATTATTGAAACGGTCCCGTAGGGCCAAACCTCTTTGACGATAAAGGGGCCAGACCAACGGGACTTAAGTTTTCCCGGAAAAAGACGTAAGCGCGAGTTATAGAAGAGAACTTGGTCTCCCGGTCGAAAAGTTTTAGGATGCCTAAGTTTCTTATCATGATAAAATTTAGTGCGCTCCTTGTATAATTTATTACTTTCATAGGCAAAGAAGCGCCACTCATCGAGCTCGTTAAGTTGGAACTTGCGGAGATCGGAAGAAATATTGTTATCAAGATTAAGAAATTTAAGCGCCCAAAAGGCGCGATGCTCAAGCTCGACCGGTAAATGACATGCTTTTCCATAGACCAATCGATACGCCATACAACCGATGGCGGTCTTGTACGCGGTCCGATAAGCCCATAAAGCATCATCGAAGTTTATGCGACCAATCTTTCTTATTGGTGGAAACCGTTTTTTCTAAAATTCGTTTTAATTCACGGTTAACCACTTCTACTTGGCCACTTGTTTGAAGGTGATAGGGGGTGGCCATCCTATGTGTAACGCCATATTTAGATAAAACTTTAGTAAATTGGGTGTTATAAAAGTGAGTTTCTTTATCGCTAATTATCGCCCGCGGTGCTCCAAATCGTGAAAAGAGTTTTTTGAGAAATTGGGTTACGACTCGGGCATCATTGGTGGGAAGGGCTTGCGCTTCCGCCCACCTAGACACGTAATCGACCGCTACCAAAATATATCGATTTCCAAAGGAAACTGGTAGCGGCCCGACAAAATCGATCCCCCATAAATCAAAAATCTCAATTTCTAAAATAGATTTTAAAGACATTTCATCAAGACGGGAGATATTACCTGAGCGTTGGCATTGTTCACAACGACTTACATGTGTGTGGGCGTCTTTGAAGATGCTCGGCCAATAGAAGCCCGCTTCAAGTACCTTCCGCGCCGTCCGATTTGCTTTATAATGCCCACCGGCGGGTCCCTCGTGGCAATGCTTCAGAATTTGAGCGCCCTCCTCATGAGATACATACATCTGCACCACTTGGTCCGCACAAACTCGAAAAAGGAATGGGTCCTCCCAAAAATAATTTTTCAAATCGGAAAAGAATTTCTTCTTTTCTTGATAAGAAAATTTTTTTGGGAGAAATCTCGCAACAAGATAGTTTGCGAAATCGGAGAACCAAGGGGTGGGGAGATCTATTACCTTATGAATAACGAGGAGGCGTTCCTCGGGAAAAGTATCATTAATTTCCTCCTCTATGAGCTCCTCCGAATTGGGATTCTCCAACCGAGAAAGATGATCCGCCGCCAAATTTTTCGCTCCCCTTTTGTCCCGGATCTCCAAATCAAATTCTTGTAAGAGTAAGATCCACCTAATCAATCTTGGCTTAGCATCAGTTTTTGTTAGCAAATAACGTAAAGCCGAGTGATCGGTAAAAACAATTACTTTAGATAAAGTAAGATATGAACGAAATTTATCAAAAGCAAAAATTACGGCTAAGAGCTCTTTCTCGGTTGTTGTGTAATTTTTTTGTGCGTCAGTGAGTGTCTTGCTCGCATAATATATAGGATGAAAATTTTTATTTATGCGTTGTCCTAAGACTGCACAAACGGCAAAACTACTAGCGTCGCACATGATCTCAAAAGGAAGATCCCAATTGAGAGCTATCATAATTGGCGCGTTGATTAATTTTTCTTTAATAATAGAAAAAGAATGCAATAAATTTTCATCAAAAACAAATGGCGCATCTTTTTCTAATAAGTGAGTGAGGGGCTTAGTTATTTTAGAAAAATCTTTTATAAACCGGCGATAGAAACCGGCATGCCCAAGAAAACTACGGACGGCCTTAACATTTGAAGGGGGGGGTAATTTTTCTATAGTTTCAATTTTAGTTTTATCTACCTCTATACCCTTACTAGATATTTTATGGCCTAAAACTAAACCTTCCCGTACCATAAAATGACACTTCTCCCAATTTAACACTAAATTTGTGTCCTCACATCTTTGGAGAACGCGGGAAAGGTTAGTCAAACACAAATCAAATGAATCTCCGAAAACGGAGAAATCATCCATAAAAACCTCCATAATATCCTCCACTAGTTCGTCAAAAATTGCTAGCATACACCTTTGGAATGTAGCCGGCGCATTGCATAACCCAAATGGCATCCTACGATAGGCGAATGTGCCAAACGAACAAGTGAAGGTTGTTTTCTCTTGGTCTTCGGGCGCAATTGGGATTTGAAATTATCCCAAGAGACCGTCAAGAAAACAATAAAACGAGTGTCCGGATAGTCGTTCAAGGATTTGGTCGATGAACGGCAAAGGAAAATGATCCTTACGGGTCGCATCATTTAATTTACGATAATCAATACAAACCCGCCATCCGGTAACGGTTCTAGTTGGGATTAATTCATTTTTATCGTTTGGCACTACCGTTAATCCTCCTTTCTTTGGCACCACTTGGACCGGACTGACCCAAGAGCTATCCGAAATCGGATAGATGATGTCTGCATCTAATAATTTGATTACCTCCGCCTTAACCACCTCCTTCATATTAGGATTTAGGCGGCGTTGTGGTTGAATAGATTTGCGTGAATTTTCTTCCAATAAAATCTTATGCGTACAAAAGGAGGGATTAATCCCTTTTAAATCCGAAATTTTCCACGCAATTGCGCGGCGATGAAGTTTTAAAATATTTAATAATTTTAATTTTTGTTCATCGGACAAAAACGCCGACACAATTACAGGAAGCTTAGAATCCTCCGCTAAAAATAAATATTCTAAATGATCAGGCAATTATTTTAATTCTAGCACGGGAGGTTCTTCATAAGAAGTTTTTAAACGATCACTACCTAATTCTAAAATTTCAAAAATAGGTGCGTGAGTGATCGTGTCATCAATAATTTCATGAGAAATAAGATCGAGATTTTCAAAGTCTTCATCATAAAAAGATGACGGTGGAATATATTCAGAAAATAAAATGGAGTCTTCATCAGGTGAAGCCTCCAAAAAAAACAAGAGTCGTCATTTGAGAGCGTATTTTTCATAGAAGAATTGATAGTAAAGGTAACTTCTTCATCTCCGACTCTAAGGAGAAGTTTACCATTACTAACATCAATTATGGCGCGCGAGGTGGCAAGGAAAGGGCGACCGAGAATGAGTGGTACCTCGGTGTCCTCTTCGATGTCAAGGATGACAAAATCTACGGGAAAGATAAGTTTATCAACGTTGACAAGCACATCCTCGATAATACCCATTGGGTATTTTATGGATCGATCCGCCAATTGGATGCTCATTCTCGTAGAATTAGGCTCTCCTAAACCCAATTTTTGGAAAAGAGAATAAGACATCAAATTTATAGAGGCGCCTAGATCGGCCAACGCATATTTTACTAAGAAATCGCCAAATAAACATGGAATTGAGAAACTACCTGGATCGGTTAATTTCTTAGGCAATTTATTAAGTAAAACTGCCGAGCACTCCGCGTTCAATTGAACGGTAGAAATATCCTCAAGTTTCTTTTTATTGGATAAAAGATCCTTGAGGTATTTAGCATACTTCGGCATTTGTGTGATGGCTTCGCAAAACGGTAGATTAATATGAATTTGTTTAAGCATGTCTAAAAAATTTCCGTAATGCTCATCCATCCGATCTTTTTTTAATTTAGACAGATAGGGAAGTGGTGTAAGACCACATTTTTTTTTTGCAAAAACCACCGGGTCTTAGGCCCAGAACCGCCGTTTTGCGGTGACACCTTCACTCGGGAAGGTCGCCACTACAAAACGCCGATCCTGCCGGCCAATTCGATCACAAGAAAAGTAAGCTTAACTGAATAAACAACCAAGTCCACATCACATATATTAAACTATCAAAAGTTGTCCACAAATATAACTGAAGGAAAAAGAACAAGATAACAAGGTAACTAGGGCTCTTGCCCGATACATCAAAAGCCTCACTACATGGATCACTCGCGGAAGCAAATCAACTAAATCAAACACTCACGGATCCTGTCATCTGAGCTCCTGAGCTAGACTGCCCCGCCTCCATTTGCACCGGCCTCTGGTGCTGCCCCGTCGCCGCGGTCTCCTAAAATGATAAGGTCCACCGACCGTCAGTCATAAAGACTCAGCCAATTCCCCACCCCTCCCCCCAAGGCTCCTAGGCACCGTATGGGAAGGAGGAAGCGGAGGACCAACAAGGGGTAATACGAAAGCAGATGACAAGTGAGTTCTACGCTACACAGGTGTATGTACATAAGTAAAACATGAGATAAAAGCAGCATGGTAAAGTATAGGAAAAATAGTAAGGAGCAAAAGTAGAGGCAGGTAAGTATTATAATATTAACCATTGATTTATAGGAATGCCCATACAAACCTATAGACCAAGGGGTCGTTTAGCAGGGCCTATCGTATAAAAAGTCCCATACCAATTTATACGATAGGTGTCAGGGGTTAAATGTTATGATTATGCCATGACATGCAGAGTATGCTTTTATGCGGTGATCAAACAAGTGCAACCCACCCACTACGACTCTATGCGCATAGACCTTTAGTTCCCCCTTTTTGGAGCGAGCTAGACTCCCAGGATACTCCCGTAGTGGCAAACGGAAGCGGTGGGTTGGGCCTCGCCCGCCTCTAGGTTGGTATTTGCACTACCTAACCTAGACCTATCGTACGCCTCCACAAAACCCGCGGAGCGCCTGCGTACTCTTACTGACTGGACCGCCAGACTTTTATGGCTAAGTGTAAATACCACACTTGCCGAGCCCAAGTTTTAACGTCGGTGCAACGATCGCCAACACGAAGGACCCACCACCTTATGCACATGCCGTATATCTTCCAACACACCGAGCTACAAGCTCCCCGGGCTAACCCGCCCGTCACCAATAGACATCTCAGAAACATAAGATCACCGGACTAAACCGGCTAGACTTTTATAAGCAAATCCTCATAATAACTTTCCTGTTATAGTAAACTTAGGTGCTAAAAGACGCTAATGGGAAAAGACGATCTTTCGTCAATCCCTGGACGACATATTCCAAGGGTGGCACCCCACCACCCTAAAACTCACCAAGCCAGGGGTCCTCACATAATTACAAGATTACCACTCAACCTTTACCATTCCCAAACCAAAGGCCACCAGTTTGATCCTTAACCCCAGAGTTGCCAAATTGCTAAACGCAGACCACCCTTAACGTTTTGATGCTCATGAAGGGAGGTACACTAAATAATCAACTCTATGACCCAAGGGATTTACTGGGAGTCCATGCTACCTGATTCAGATCAAATCTAGGGTTTCATAATTTTCCCAATAATAATAATATTTTAAACAATTTTCCAAAGGGCAATTTTTCTAAGGTTTGAACTACAAGTGTACTTTTCTGACCTATAATGCCTACTTCAATTTTTACATAAATCAAGAGTACCTCACAAACAGTAGGTATTAAATTTTAGGAAAAATAAGCAAGATTTACTATTTTTAAAAATTCCAAAACACATTTATTTCCAATAAATTCCAAAGGAGGTACCCTCATATGAACTCCAATCCTCATGCAAATTTATACAGAGGTGCTTCATAATATAATATTCAGTCCCACAAAGTTTGACCATGTTCCACAGAGGGTACATTTGTAATTTCATCCAAGGATATATTTGCAATTTCTTCCAAAGTGAACTAGAGGTACCAAAAATATTGATCCATAAATTATAAGAAAATTACAGTGGTTTTATATTGATATGAAAAGACTAACAGTAAAGTTTCATGCAATTACAGCAATTTATCATCCTAAAATTGATCATCCCAAAAATTGTCTACTATATGAAATATTACACTTTGAACCCCAAAAAGTCTTCCCATGGTCTAACAGATTCCTCCAGAGATCAATAGTATTAAAACCAAGTTTGTGACAGAAAATGGTTAATAAATATGTATTATACCTTTCTAAAACCAAAAACCCTAATTATTTACAAATCTATCCAAGGGTTTATTACCTAGGATTAACAACTCCAAATCCCTCCAAATTCTCACAGTAGTATTCTCTGGTCACTTAAACCACCTCCCCAAAATTTCAAGTCAAACCATTAAGGTTTGACCCCTCTTCCTTCATTAGCCTCTAATTACACCCCATTAGGGTTTAGCCTAGGGTTAGGGTCTAAACATCTCCAAATCCACCCAAACTTCTTGTGAGGGGATTAAAACACTCTTAGAGCCCAGAGAGGGCTATTGCACTTCTCTCCATGGACATTTACTCCTACCTCCTTCACAAACCCTAAAGGGCACCATACACTTCACCACTAGGGTTTAAGGGCACACTAGGCCCTAACTCATCCAACATTGCTCCTTGGGGTGTCCTATGCATCCTAAATCAGTAACCAAGGTCACCCCACCAATCAGTGGGAGGAAACCCCTCCACACTCAAAAGCTAGCTTAAGTGCACTTTTTGCCCTAAACATAACCCTTAAGCAAACTATTCTCAAGATAACTCCCTACCTTGCCCAAGCCCAAACCACTCACTATACTAGTCAGGGGTCAGTGAAAGAGCACCCAAGATCCTACCAATACTTGGTGAGGAGTGGGGTTCTATTAGGTACCTATTTGGGGTGCAAATAACATTTACCCCCTTATTGATTTACTAGGGCAAAACTCCTCCAATGGCCACCAAACTTGGACCAAAGGTTGGCATGGGGAAGGGTGAGGTGCACCCCAAATATGAAGCCAAAAGACCTTGTGGAAGAGTGGGGGCACTCACTCAAAGTTTTTCTAAACCTAGGGAGCCTAAGGTTGTTTTGGTGAAATACCCTACCAAATCAACTCCAAATGAGTTGAGATTTTAACCTAGGGTTTATCATGACCCTAATGTTACCCCACCAAAATTTGGTGGTGATTGGAGGTCATTTGACCCTCCAAATAATTTATGCAAGGATTATTAAATTTCTATAAAAACCTTAGGAAAATTAACTCCTAAAAATCTGATACTCAAACCTAATCTAGGTACAGGGCACATGCATGCATAGCCAAAATATCAACTTCATCAGATTTGCCATTTAAGAGTTATACTAATTTAAAGGGCTGGTTTGAGTTTTGATTAGCCTCACTAGAATGAGTGTTGTGGGTCCCATACTTAACCAAATAGCCTGATTTCACTCCCATTAGGAAGTAGACATCAAGGCCTACAAATGGTATCTCTGGGCATTTTTCGAATTATGGCCCCTAAGGGCCTTAAAATCGGGTCACAAAATCTGTCACAAAGTGTGACATATAATTAAAATAAATGATTTAAATCATTTCATGGCTGTGTATAGCAAAAGGCGGCCAATCGGACGGCTCACAGCCATCGTCCCCGATTAGCCTGGGGCTGAGATTCCGCGCGCCTGGGACGCTTTGATTGGTGATTTCCCGGCCACCTGAACGCCGCCCCGGCCGACCAACGCCACCACCACCTCCGTTGAGGTGGGGGCCGGCGATGAGCGGTGTTTGATCGGCCGGAGGTGGCCGGAATCGTGATCTGCAAGGAGATGCCCAACCCGATCGACGGGAGGCTTGGCTGGCTCGATTCACAGCCGATTGGCCACGATTCGAGCCGCCGGCGATTGGGATCTAATCCTTAGGGTTCAGGGAGGAGAATAGGACCTGCTGATGAGCTTGCCGGCGGGTTGTCCTTGAGTACACCATGGGAGCTCGGGGAGGTTGAGGTGCCATGCCAATTCACGTCTACAGCACACGAAATCTTCTGCAAGATTGGGGGTTTCACTCCTCTCTGGCTTCTGAAGGTGATGGGGGGTTCGAATGGGGGTGAGGGAGGCTTTAACCCCCATTGCCATTAATGGCCTCTTCGAATTCTTCAAGGGTCGGCCCCCATTCATCTCCCCTACTTCAATGCTTCTTGGAAACTGATGGAAATTCCTCCTAATCGGCTGAGGAGTTGAATGGAAGAGTCAATTGGGGAGGCCAAGGGATGAATCCTCTTAATGGCCATGAATGGTCTCTTCTCTTTCTTCAAAAATGGGGAAATCCCCATTTTCTCTCTCCTAATCACCATGGCCGGTTTCTACACTCTTCTCCTGAGTTTAATGATGGTCTACATGGGCTGGTTGACCATCCAAATGAGCTAGCCCAAAGGGATTGGGTTATGTTTGAGAGATTTGACCTAAATTGGGTAATTTTGACTTTTGGTCAAATTGGCCAATTGGGTGACCCTAGGATGGGGCTTTTGGGTCCAATTGGTTCCAAATTAAGTTTAGAAACTAGTGGTGGGGTCAATTTGGTCATATGGTTCTTGGTTGACCCAATCTAAGCTGATTTGACCAAAATAGGCTAAATTGACTTTGGTCAAATTGAGCCCTAGGGTTGACTTGGTCATGGGGCTTTTTGGTCCACTAGGTCCCCTATGATATGATAACCCTATGGGTGAGGTCAATTTAATGTGGTGAAGATCAATTGGGGTACTTTGTGGAGAAATGACATTTTGACCTAAAAAGGGCATTTTGGTCAATATGCACCCCTAAGGGTCCCATGATGGGGCTTTTAGGTCTAATAGGTCTCTTACAGTATTCTAGACCTAGGAGTGTGATCAATTTGACAAGGTGAAGGTTAATTGGCTCTAAATAGGCAACTTTGACCATTTTAGGGTTAGGGTTGACTTTGGTCAATTTGGCCTCTTTGGTTGACCCCAATGTGCCCTTGGTGCCCTAAGGGGGCCTCTAAAGGGTTAGGGATACTACGGTGGGGTCAAATGGTCAAGTTGAGGTCCTAAGTCCAACCCTAAGCTAGGTAATTGGAAATTGCTAATTGCAGACCAAGGTGGCTTCCTCCTCCTTTCTTAAGCTCCCAAGATGAAAAGGCTCTTCCTATGGTTTTGTCATGACCTAGTCATGACAAAACCAACTTAGGGGTCTAGCAGTTTGGGGGATGTTACACCTACTCTTCCTGACAGCTCTGCATGAAGCCACTGAAAGCTTTGATGATTGTAGACATTGGCTTCATAAAATCTTATTTCAACCTCACTGTTTAGATCATGCAGTTGACTTAAGACATTCTCCTCCCCCTTTCTGACTTTTTCATTCAGGGTTTGAAAAATTTCCTCTTTGAAACTTGTCAACTCATCAACAACAAAATCCCTGCTGCTTTCTCCTTGCTGAAATATTCTGCCTTGACTATCTAGAAGATCCTTGGAGTTAGCATAAACATACTTCAGAACTTCATTAGTGAAGCTCACAGCCTCAACACCTTAGGAAAAATATGTATCTAGCTCCTTTTTTATGGTAGACAGATTATGCTTGACCTCAGCTAGGTCATTATTTAGATCAGCTTCAACTTCTTTGACCCTGTCAAACACTTGCTTCAAATAGAACTCAAAATGCTCTTTTTTAGTCATCAACAATGCTTCAATAGACTTAAGAAGAGAGGAGTCAGAAAGAGAGGTAGGAGCATTTTGAGGAGTAGGAACTCCAAAACTTTCATCATGAAAAAGAATCTCATCTGACTTAACTCCTCCTACAGAAGGCACACTCTGAAGAAAAACATTTTCTTGGGCAGGAGGTGCAGATTGCACATCCTCTCCTTCTTCCTCATCAAGCAAAATCTCTATTACTTGGGCTTGATCTTCTTTCTGATTCTCCCCCTAAGACACTGCAGGAGAGATCTCATCAACAGGAGGAACAAAAACATCAATAATAACTCCACCATGTGTGGATTCTTTCTCCTTAACCACTTCTTCTTCTTCACCAGACTGGTGAGCACTAGGAACTACCTTCTCAGCAACACAGCTTACTTGAACTGTTTCATTCTCAGGGCCATCACCACCATCATTATCATCATCATTATCACCATCATTATCACCATCATCACCATTCTCATCATCAGCATCATCATCATCATCATCATCATCAGGAAACTTCTCTGGCTCCCCCTCAGAAGGATCAGCTCTCTTTTCTGGAGAGTGACTATATAGGGATAAGTCTGATTCTCTTTTCTAGATTAAAGATGAACTGATCAATCTTACATTGCAAACTAGATGGGTCCACCTGCTCTTCCTCATGACTTCCCAAATCAGCATGTAGATTTTGATCTTCAACATCAACTTGAGGAGATGGAATTCGGGGCAGAGGGGACTGAGCTGCAGAAGGCTCTTTCTGAACAAATCATTCTGGAGCTTGAGAGCTCTCCCCCTGAAATGTTGCAATTGGAGATTTGGGAGAAATAAGTGGAGGTGAGGTAGGGACTGCAGGCTCATCCTCCATATCTTCTTCAACATACAACTCAGGTTTCTTTACACCAGGCCTAGAAATCTTCCTTTCCCATCTGCTAAAGATAGAAGAATCTATCTTCTTTAGGTGATGAACTGCTATTCCTGAAGACATGTTTAATTGATTTCCATCAACCTAATTCAAGTAGAGAGTGATGATCCTTCCTAAGTTTGGAGAAGACAAGGCAGCTTTGATCTTTTCAAACACTATCAAACCCTAATTTAATCTTTTTCTGTACACAACAGCTATCAGAAGCTTGAACATATCACTGGAAAGTTAATCATGAGAGGCAACTTTGCGTAATAAGACTTTACCTATAATATCTGAAAGCAAATTTCCTTCACCGTTCATAAGTTTTCGACGAATGGAGGTGGAATTCTTAGGAAAACCACATAATGATAAGGTTCTTCTGAAATCCTTTTCATCTAGCAGATCTTCTTCAGAAACTGACGGCAGCTGCAAGTACTTTGTAAGTAAGGAAGGCTTCATTCTGACCATTGTATCCCCAATTCGGCTTTTGATGGACATTCCTTGTCGTTGAAGATGAGCATTATGAAAGAATTCTAACACTTCTCTGTCCAAAACTCTGCAAGGATGCTCTAGCACAAAAGACAGACCTGCAACTTCCCGCATCAAGACGACATTTCTGAAATCATCAAATGCACTACTAAAACCTGTCCTGACAAGCTCTCCCCCTATCTGCAGATTTCCTGAGCTTTTGTGAGTCATGGATATCTGAAGACTAGTCGACAAATGACTAAAGATGGAGAATCATCGAAAGAGGGAGAAGATGATTCGTCGCAAGGTTTCGGAGGTCTCGATGAATGGCGTGTGTGAACTCGTGAACCCTTATAATATTTATATATTATTAATATTTTGAGTAAAGAAATAGGCACGTACCTTTAAAGTAGAATGACTGTTCGGATCCAACAATTAGAGAAATTAGGGTTTAAATCCTGTGAGAGAGGCATTCATCGAAATAACTTGAAGATTCTTCGAAATGACTCGAGTGATTTCTCCAATTCGTCTAAAGGACTCGACGAAATAAACTTTTCAGTGAAACCATTGATGAAGACTCGGCGAATTCGTCGAATTTACTCGTGTAATTTCCTTGAGTTCCTTGAAAGAGCAGATTTTCTAATTTTTGACTGATTTCTTTGACTTTTCTTCAAGAATCCTTATTCAACATACCAAGTTCCAACTTGAAATAGTTGAACTTGACCTCATCTAGCGGCTTCGTGAAAAAATCTGCAACTTGCCTATCCGTCGGGACATAACTGAGGTTGATGTCCTTGTTCTCCACATGCTCCCGGATGAAGTGATAATGTATCTCTCTATGCTTTGTCCGGCTGTGAGAGACTGGATTATTAGCAATTGCTATATCGCTTGATAAGTCACAGAACATAGGAATCTCCTTCAACTTCAGGTTGTAATCTTCTAACTGATTCCAGATCCAAAGAAGTTGTTCACAATAACTGCCTGCAGAGATATACTCTGATTCAGCATTTGAAATTTCTACACAATTCTGCTTCTTGCTACTCCAAGAAATAAGCCTCCTTCCAAGGAATAGACAAGTCCCGAAAGTGTTTTTTCATGTAATCCCTACTGCCTGCAAAATCAGCATCTGAAAAGCTGGTTAGCTCGAAGTCATTACTTCTTGGGTACCATAAGCCATGATTCGGTGTGCCTTTAAGGTATCTCAAAATTCTCTTTGCAGCGGCATAATGAGATTCCTTAGAATTCACCTGAAATCTAGCACAAACACATGTTGAAAACATTATGTCCGGTTTACTGGAAGTAAGGTAGAGCAAGGATCCAATTATGATTCTGTACTTGGTTTCATTAAAAGGTTTCCATTTCTCATCCTTGTCTAGAGTCATAGTTGAACCCATTGGAGTCCTCATTGAGGTTGCATTCTCCATTCCGAATTTCTTAATTAACTCTTTGGTAAACTTAGTCTGAGAGATGAAAATTCCATCTTCAGATTGTTTCACCTGAAGTCCTAAGAAATACTTTAGCTCACTCATACTACTCATTTCAAATTTCCCTTGCATCAAGTTAGAATATTTTTTGCAAAGGTGATCATCCGTAGATCCAAAGATAATATCATTGGCATAGATTTGCACTAGCAAAATCTTGCCTTTTACTTCACTAAGAAATAATGTCTTATCTATCTTTCCTCTTGTGAATTTGTTCTCAAGAAGACAGCTAGAGATGGTCTCATACCAAGCTCGGGATGCTTGTTTTAGACCATATAAAGCTTTGCGTAAAAAATAAACATAATCAGGGAGGGAGGAATTAACAAAACCTAGGGGTTATTCTACGTATACTTCTTCCTTTAAATTACCATTGAGGAAGGCTGACTTCACGCCCATTTGATAGACCTTAAATCCCTTGTGAGCCGCATACGCTAGAAACAACCTGATCGCTTCGAGTCTTGCCACTGGAGCATAAGTTTGATTGAATTCGATATCTTCTTCTTGTCGGTAACCTTGGGCAACAAGTCTGGCCTTGTTCTTGATGATTATACCATTTTCATCCAGCTTGTTTCTGAAAACCAATTTCGTCCCGATAACGTTCTGACCTTTGGGTCTTGGTACCAGCTTCCAAACTTTGCATCTTTTGAATTGATTGAGCTCATCTTGCGTTGCAATAATCCATGAGGCATCCTCTTTTGCCTCATCAAATTTCTTTGGCTCAATCTGCGAAAGAAAACTCAAGTGCAAAACTTCGTTAGATGTACCTCTTCTTGTCCTTATTCCGACACTGGTATCTCCGATGATTTGATTTACTAGGTGATCTCTCTGATGTCTGAACACCAGATTCCTTGCATCTTCTCTAATACCAGGATCTTCTACTTCTGGCGCATCTTCTATCTCTTGATGTTCTTCTTCATCAGGTGTAGTTGGAATACTCACTAAAATTGTCCTTGAAGCATCTTCTTTGGTGACTTCTTCTAAGCTGAGCTCATTCAGTTTCATACCTGCACCTGCATCTTCAACAAAAACACTAGAAGAGCTATTGTGAAACATGCTCGTCTCCAAAACTTTGGAACATGCTCTTCTATCTCTTGATGTTCATACTAAATTGAATCACATAATTTTATCATTTTTTGAGATGACTTTACTTTCCAGAGGGGTATATATCTCAGAATTACTTCCAACTAGTGCTCACCTAAGTGTGTAACTTATAATAAAAAAACCTCATTCCAAAAAGGCCTCAATATCTAATCATCTAAGATGCTAAGCTTTAATTCTAATTCGATGCCATATTCATTGGAAACGCATGGCCAATATCTTCTGAGCCGTGGGACCCAAAAAAGTTTGATATATATATATATTTTAATAACATTGGATCGAGCACTGATGGGTCTTCATCCATCTTGTAGAGGAATTTGAGCTGCGTTTAGCCAAAAAACCCCACTCTCACTAAGATGGTGGAGGCATGGGCAAGAAGGAAGAGAAAAACCGCCCAAAAAACCGCCCAAAAACCGCCCAAAAACCATCCAAAAGCCGCCACAACGCGCAGTTTCGTGCGCTAGCGCGCGCGGTACCGCGCCCGCGGAACCGCGCGCGTGCGCGGCCTGTGCGGCCCGCGCGCTAGCGCGCGCGGCCTCCGTGCTAGCGCGTGGCCCGCGCGCTAGCGCGTGGCCTGCGCACTAGTGTGGGGCCTGCGCGCTAGCGCGCGCGCGGCGGGCCGGTCGGCCTCCCTCGGCGCACGGCACGCCCGTCGCCCCTTTGCGTCGACCCCGCACGACTCCGATCATGCTTTTGCGGCGTTCCCGCTCGGTGCTCCGCGCATGCTTAGCACCGCTAAGTTCGTAGCGTGCTTTTGGTCCGCGCGCGCTTGAACATTGCAAAGTTCATAGCGCGCGCAATTGCTAACTCCACTATCTTTTTTGAGATTGCAGGATTCACATATTGCAATCGGAAACTGCCCGAACTGCCCGAACTGACCGGGGGGCAAAATTGTCATATTCAGAAAGTGGCGATCCGTGTGCTCTCGATCAATGGTCGAGATCGGCCCGTCAGGTAGTTACGGTGGTTACAACGGCAAAATTACTGGGTCGCCCCTCACCAAGTCTATAAAAGGGACCCTGAATCCTCATTTGAGGGGATCTGACTTTTGGCATCCGAGAGAGCTCCTTGAAGATTTCCTTTGAAGATCTCCTTCGCGCTTCGAAGATCTCCTTCGCGGTTCGAAGATCTCCTTCGCGGTTTGAAGATCTCCTTCGTCACTTGAATATCTTCTTCGGACTTTGAAGACTTCCTGCAACACCAAGACACTTAGCTTCTCTGAGAGGTGGCCTGTCACCCTCGGAGAATTTTCTTCAATTGCAATTGTAACAAGAAGCGGCCAGTCGCTCTCTGAACTTGTAACCTCATTTGTAACACTCCAACACTTAGTGAAATTTGGCTGGCACATATCCGGCCACGTGGTTTTTTACCCTTTCCGGGTTTTCCACGCTAAAAACGTTCTCTTGCCATATGTTTGTTCTCTCTGTGACTGTTTGCGCATTTGGCTCACTCTCGGGCTAAGACGGTTCAATTCGCCCGGTCTAGAAGAGCGTCGAGGGACCCGCAACAACCACGATGTTGGAATCGGGATCCTCTTCATTTGGGACCCCAAATAGAAGTCCATTTCTTTGTTTAGATCCATTCTCACTTAATCTAATGGTGTTAGAATTTTTTTATTACAAGAAAAATAAAATAGGATAGGATTAGTGAATCAACCAAAAATAGATTTGGACCGATACTATCTATTTCACTTTGAAACGAAGAGATCCTCATTTATCCATTATGTTGTTGGTCAGATTTTTCGTGAACCACACCTTTAGGCTATGTTTGGGAGACCGTTTTGACTCCATTCCATTCTAAACGGATCGGAGGATAGGTGTTTGACAACCACAAAATTGCTACCATTTTAAAACGCCCGGTTTAAAAACTTGCCTTTTCCTTCGTTTTGGAAAAGCCACGGAGACCTCCATTCTAGCCCTGCGAGCGGTGCGGTTCGGTGCGGTTCGGGCACAAACCGAAACCGCACCACAGGGTGCGGTTTCCAACCGATCAAAACCGCACCGCACCGAAACCGTGCGGTGCGGTTTGGTTTCGGTGCGGTTTGGTGTCGGTTTGTGCGGTGCGGTTTCGATTTTTTGACAGTTTTTGGGTTTTTTTACAGCAGCGTCAAATGTATGTTACAATAGAAAACAGAAATTGTGAACATTCCTTGCATAATTAGAAAACTATAAAATATCCAAACAATCAAAATAGAAGTATACACAGAACTGCATAAAAATTTTCTGTTGAATTAGAACGTATGAAAAAAATAGCCATTAGCAATTTAGCATATGAAAAAAAAGTATCATTATACCTACCACTATGTATGTAGAAATATTGATTCAAACCATCAAAATGTATATTACATATAGCAATATAATCATTATAGATTTATACCTGCCACAAAGTATAAAAGTCCAAATATAATATGTTAAGTAGAAATATAATATATCATTATATATATCAAAATAATCATTATACCTGCCAGTCTGCCACAGGCCCACAAATGTATGTTACAACAGAAAATAATAGAACCAGAACAATCAAAATTCAGTCTTCTAGCAGCACATTCAAAAATTCTAGCCTTCTAGGCTTCTAGCAGCACAATCAAAATGCATAACTTGAACGGGAAGTCGGGGACAATCAAAATTCAGAAAACCTACAAGGCTGCAAAGTCAAATGTTTGTTACATGACATGTCTAGAACAATCAAAATCCAAATGTATGATATATGTTACTATATTTACCATAATTTAATTTTCATCTTCATTATTTTCAACATCATCGTTCTCCGCATTAACTTGCATTTGTTTGTCCAGCTCTATAAAAAATTAAAAAAAGTATTTGAAAAAATTGATCAAAACTACAAGACTACAACTTTAATAGTGAAGTGAAAAGAGTACAAATTAAATGCAAATACACTACCTTTATCGAGCTCTTCGAATTTGTCAACATCAATAATCATCTCTTCTATCTCATTTAGGTTTGACTTGCAACGCAACCAATCACGAGCACAAATAAGAGCTTCTACCGTCTTAGGTGCTAATGAACTCCTGAAAGGATCAAGAATACGTCCTCCAGTACTAAAAGCTGATTCAGATGCTACAGTAGAAACTTGAATAGCTAGAACATCTCTTGCCACTTGGAATAATATTGGAAATCTGTAAGAGTTCAATCTCCACCAATTCAAAATATAAAAATTGGTTTGCTGCTTGAGTGTATCTTCCTTCAAGTATAGGGTAATCTTAGATGCACAAACGGTAGCTTCATCCTCCTCTGAATCATCCATAAATATTTTCTTTTGATAAGCCACGAAGCTAAATTCCACATCAACTTGATTCATACTAGTCCCGGAGCTTGAAGCTTGGCTAAAATTATTCTGAGTTGATGTTGTATTTATAGATTTATCATAATGACTGTATAAACAATATAATGTGCTTTCAGTCAACTCAATCATTGTCCTTGCTCTCGCTATATCATAGACTGCTTTGAAACACTTTGTATGTCTTTTTAACTTGCATTGCGGGTCCAAGACAAAAGCAACATATAGTAGCATATTACTTTTTTCCAAACTACCCCAATATTTATTGAATTTTGTCTTCATCCGATGTGCAACAATGCTCATTGCTGGGTAATGACTATCACACATAGAATTAATCGTATGTTCCATCATTGAAATGTTTTGAAAAAATAAATGCGAAGTTGGATATTTCGTTCCGGAAACCTCTAAAGTAACTGTATAAAATAACTTTAAAAGCTTCAGAAATAAACTTGCATTATTCCAATCTTCTGCCTTGGGTGGGCCATTAATTGTATCACCATTATTAAAATAGTTTATATATGAGCTTTCATCCTCTAATTCATTGAAAGCTTTCTCAAACTTATTGTTGTCTCAAGCATCAAGTATGTTGAATTCCACATTGTCTCAACATCCAAACACAAAAGTGATTTGCATGATATCTCTGCATTTGCTACACATTTTTTAAACTTCTCTAGTCGTTGTGAAGATTTTTTAACATACTTAATGGCTAACCGAATCTTTTCAATGAACTCATTGTATTCAGATAATCCTTCTTTCACAATTAAATTAAGTATGTGTGTTGAGCATCTAACTTGTAAGAACTCATTCTCTAGTATAGTAGATTTCCACTCTTTAGTTTTTCTTGTCAAATATCTAGCAACTACATCATTGACCGATGCATTATCCATAGTGACTGTGAAAATTTTCTTAATCCCCAATTCTGTGACACAATTTAATATTTCATTTCCGAGGTCTTCTCCAGTATGATCAATGATTCTAACAAAGTTAAGAATCCTTTTTTGCAATCTCCACTCTTTATCTATCCAATGTCCAGTAAGACACATGTATCCATATTTTTGAATAGATGTCCATGTATCTGTAGTTAAACATATTCTTTTTGATCGTAACTGTTTCTTTAATTTCTTCCTCTCTGAGATGAAAAGATTAATGCAGTATTTGGAAATAGTTGTCCGAGATGACACTTTGAACCTTGACTCTAACCGATTAGAAAAATTTCTAAAGCCTTCATTTTCTACAAATTTGAAAGGCAGTTCATCAACTACAATCATTTTTGCTAAAGTAACACGACATTGTTCTTCATCAAATTTACTAGCTTTTAATGAACCAACCATTACTCCATCTTCCTTTTTTCACTAAGAGATAACATTTGTTGATTGTTATCTTTTAACGTAAAGCGACATAAAGTTAACATATGCGTTCTTAAAGCACTTGTGCCGTTCTTACGGGGATCAGCAACGTATGTCTTGGAGCAATGCTTACACTTCGCTTTATCCCTTCCTTCATTGTCTTTAAACTTCGTCAACCAATCCCACACAACAGATTTAACCTTATTACTATCAGAGTCATCCATTTTAGTTTTTTTCTCTATGTGCTTTGTATCCTCATTATCTTTTTCTTTATTTTGACTATCTCCATCTCCCTCCATTACAAGAGCTTCTTTTCCTTTGATCTTTTTGGATGTCATCAACAACTATGCACAATGACTTTAGGTTATTCAAAAAAGTGAAAAAATAAATAAATTACAACATATGAAAAAAAATAACCATCAATATATCATTATACCCTTGATTTTCATCAACAACCAAATTAATGCATTATTTTATCTGGCCAGAAAATGTTCATGTGGTATAAACGTGCATTAAAAAATTTGGCCAAATCAGTGCCAAATCAGTGAAATCACATAATGACATAAACATTTGGAACTTGCTTTTACCTTCCTGGTCAGGTAAAATCAGTGCCAGATCCATAAAAATTTGGCCAAATCAGTGCCAGATCAAGGAAAAAGAAATCTGGAACTTGCTTTTACCTTCCTGGCTGTCGGGCGGAGGCGTGGAAAGCGGAAACTGAACAGAAATCTGGAGCTTGCTTTGTGAACGAACAGAAGTACAGAATGACTCTTGATCGTTGTCGTTGCTGGCCGAGGAATGAGGATGTCGTCGTGTCGAGAAGGACTTCGTTGAATCGTTGGCTCGTTGCTGGTCTTAGTAAGAAGAGGAGCTCTGGTCGAGGATGTCGAGAAGGACTTCGTTGCTGGTCTCAATAAGAAGAGGAGCTCGCCGGAAATGGAAGGACCGAAGGAGAGCTCGTCTAGGGTTTCGCCCTTTCGCCGTTTCAGCGAGACCGAGAGGACTGGACAACCGAGAGCCCGAGAGGGTTCGGTTTTAAACTTTTAATTTTTAATGGGGTTCAGTTTTAAACTTTTAATTCTTTATATGATTATATCTTCATTTCAGAATTCAGACCAAGTGACCAACTAACACATTAACACTGGACTTTCGCCGTGCGGTTCCGCCGGTTCTAGCTAACCAAGTTACCAAACAGTCCAATCTTTGCGGTATTTTAGACCAACTAACCGAGTCACGGTACGGTGCGGTGTGGTCGGTTTTTAAGAATCCTAAGTCAAGCCGAACCACACATGTGCGGCTTTCAGACCCATGAAACCGAACCGCACCGCACCCGATCTGTTCGGTTTGAAATGGGGTGCGGTGCGGTTTTGCGGTTTGGTGCGACTTTCGGTTTTCCTGCACAGGGTTGCTCCCTTCTCCTTTCAAAACGACCGTTTGACATATTTTTTTAATTTTTTAATCAATTTAAACATTATAAAAATAAAATTACATCCATAGATTTGTAAAAAAATAAACATACATAATACTTAATTTTGTTTAAAAAAATCAACCAGGAATAAATAGAATTCATAGGAAGATAATTTTGAAAATAATTTAAACCGCCACCGAAATGGAGGTTACCCAAACAAACTCTAAGTTTTAAAACTACAGTTTTAAAAATACAGTTAACATCTCCATTTTGAACTTCTCCTTAAAACAACACCGGTATCCCAAACAAAACCTTAATTGAATCCAGATGACCTGATCATCACCGCTCGTTGGAGTGGACACGCATAGACGGTTTCTACGCGTATTGTCGCATAATTGTTATTGTGCCGACACCGCCGTTGGGTAGGTTTTATAGACTTTTAGTAGGAAACGTACATAACAATTTAAAATATAAAAATAAAATGCCAACTTGCAGAATCGGGAAGAGGGAGCCAGATCTTTAATATCGTTTGTGTCTCTTCTCGTCTCCGATCTCCTTCTACGGATCTCCATTACTTTTCTTGTCTGTGGTCTGTTCCAGAATGGAGGCCGCACGATCTCTGCCGGTTCTACCATGGATCGCTTTGATGCTCGCGCTCTTCGTCATTGTGGGAAATGGCTTCTACCTCCCAGGCGTCGCGCCGGCGGATTTCCAAAAGGTCAATTACCGGAATCATTCGCTTCTAGATTTTGTTCGTGTTAATGCCTGACTGATTTTATACATTAATGGAGTCTCTTTTTCTTCATGATCTGTCTCTTTTCTGATGTCATTGGCTCTTTGCCTGAATCTAGAGCAAGTTCTGGGTTCTGATGTGCTTGTAATTGGACGATTAATGTTTCTTCTGTTGTAGTTCAATCTGCAATCTCTACGAACCCTTTGATTTAGGTGTAGTCTGTTGGTTTTTTGACGTGAAGATCCTGTTAGTTTTTTTTTCGAAATTGACTTGAAGATCCTGTTTTTTTTTCGAATTTGATTTATTTTTTAGCATCTGCTATAGTATCTATTTGAAGGTTCAGAAGCAATGCATGAATGTCAATGATGAGAAATAAGGAGGGCATGGTTACGGGTGGTGGGAAAATTTGCATGAGTCTTTCTCCAGTTATGAATACAACATGCAGATCTAATACCTTAAAACAACAGTAAGCAGGAGAAAAGAAGGAATCGATATTTCATTTGTAGAGTTGAATATCTTGGATAAACTGTAGAGTTCGGTACAATGTGTGGTTGGGTTAGATTTGAATGAATATGCTCAGTTATTTCCGGTGGGTATTACTCTATTTGTTATTTTCATTTTTTGTTGGCTTCCACTCTTTTCTTTTAGCACTGCAGTTGAGCTCCATTCTGATAGGTTCTTATCATGTACTAGTAGGGAGGCGGATAGAGCTTCACTTCTTAGGACAGTGTAGAAATGGTCTTGGAAAAGAGATGACAAAGTGTCTTCTGTGAGGAAAAGGATCTAGAGGTGGAATTTAGTGGTGATAGACATGTAGAGCCAGATAGATCGATAGAGAGTCAAAGATTTGAGAGATGGATATAATTTTTTTTTGTTGATGCCCTAGCTATTGCATGGGTACTCCTTTTATACCAACACCCCTTACCCTACTTACCAAAGTACCATATCATATTACAATAGGCCTTTTTTGGGTTCCTATCATTCACTCCCTCTTTAAAAATCCCTTGAACTTAAGAGAAGAACTTAGAGTTTTGGTACATGCCTACGAGTGACGCTTTTGAATTAAAATTATTTAGAAATAAATACAAAGTTGGAAGAAAGAGAGTGGGAAAAGAGGGCGAAGAATGGATACCTCGATTGTTCCTAAGTTGGCTATTCATATAAGAATGAATTGAGCCATATTGTTTAATAGTGATTTCCCTTTCACAGGAGCTGCCCTTCCCATTGAGGCTGTTCGAGGCAACCCGTATGAAGTTAGGGGTTAGATTTGACACCTACCCACAATATGCATGAATTGATGGAGGAAAGATCGGGCAAGATATTCTTAGTGGGGATAGAAATTTACCTCGAAATGGAGCAGGAGATAGTGGAAAGAGCAGGCTTAGTGGAAACAAGACAATTTCACTTAGCCGATAGCTTCTCGAGGACGAAGGTGAAGTGGTGTATAAGGGGTCTTCTCAGCAAGTGGCACGTAGTGTGTGCGAAATGATCTTACGTTTGCGGGACCTTTCGTGCAGAAAGGGTCGAGGAGCGAGAAGAAAGAAAAGTGAGGGGGAGAGAAAAGCGGAAAAGGGAAGTTGGTCACGTCGCACTCACTGAGAAAAGGAGCAAGATGAATGGCTAGGTGAGCGAGATGAGCATCTCGGTTATTGCGTCATCTCGGGGGCTTCCCGAGAAAGTCTCTTGTTGGGCGATACGTGTGTCAAAGTGGGGGGAAATATGTGAAGTTTTGTAAAAGCGAGGTTACAATATTTGTGTAACCACCCTATGGGTGGTAATGGTTCGGTCAACCCATGGGTAAATGGATGCTATTGGGTCAAGAATTGAGCTTTCGGGCCATACTGGGTCGGTGCTTGGAGATCCGTGGAAGTGATCTGATGGTTACGTGTCTGGTGTGATGGAGATTTGGGTAATTAATTATCAAATCCACTCATGAACAACACTGTCGGTAGAAGATTTCTGCAGTATGGGAGAAGTATGGGCCCGGGGTTTGTTGAGTTGGGTTGAGGTGAGGATGCGGAAGGTATTGTTTGAAATGACCGTAGGGGGTGTAGGGTATGTTGGAGCACCAAGAGAAATGGTGGGTAAAGCGGTGTAGATTGGGGAGGGTGAGAGCAACATTGGAGGTAGCTGTGAGAGATTCTGTTAGGAATTGAAGAAAACAACATAAATTGACGAGTGTGAGAGTTGTAGATTTGGTGGATGTGAACGTGATGTCATAAGAGATAAAATCCGCTAACGCGGAAAGAAAGAATGGAGGTGGTTCTGTGATGGAGGTATCATGCATTTGGTATCGGGTGATAATTTGAATCGAGTCTTGATGACATGTGAAGATTGCGCGATGGTGGGTGATGCGTCCTGTAAGGTATTCCATGATCTCTTGACTGATATCTTTTATGGTGATATCTTCCATGACTGGTTTGATGTGGCTGAGTTGTGCCCGGCGAGGTATTCAGTGGCTTATCAACCTTTAGGAAGGTGGATAGGATTTTACTTTTGAGAACGTAGTGTAGAAACAATTTTGAAGAAGAGATGACGAGGTGTCTCCCATGAGGGAGAGGACCTAGACGTAGAATTTAGTAGCAGTAGCTGAGAGTGGGCAAGAGAGCTCACTAGATAGGCAGAGATTTGAGAGATGAAGATAATTTGTATTTCATTTATGCTTTGATTATTACATGGGTACTCCTTTAATACTAACACACCTGTTAGACTAATTACCAAAATACCCTATCATGTTACAATAGTTCCTACCTTGGGTCCATATCACATTCCCATAAGCATACTGGATTTGCAGCAAATACATAAATCCACAGTTTCTGAAATAAGCCTCGTCTATAGAAGTATTGCAAGCTTGCAATACTGAGGTGAATAATAAATTGAGTAAATCAGTTCTCCATTATATCGACAAATATATCAAGTTCAATTGATGGATTAAAGGAACATCAAATCTCAAAGGTTCATTGCAGTTGATAATAAATTGTACACATGCATTTGACATATTGTTGTTGTTACAAAATGATGACAAGAAGCATAATGATTACGATTGATCAAGTGATCTACCATCGGCTCAATCTCATCACTAGAACTGTCCATGTAATCTTCCAGCAATGTGAAATATAAAAGTAAAAATGCCGACGTTAACAAAAAAATTAGCACAATGATATATCAAAATAATTGAAATGGCTGAACGTGAGAGGAACCAAAGCTAGAAAGATAACCAAGAGAGGGTTTCAAAACTTTTGTCATATTTTTCGTTGGTACTGGAGAGCGGAACTAAGATAAACGATAGGTTTGGGCCCGTTTGGTTGGGCTGTTGCTGATGAAAAGCTGCTGATCAGAAATGGAGTTTTGAAAAAGAGCTGTTTCTGAGAAATGAAGTTTTCTTAAAAAACTGTTTGGGTGAAATGGAGTTTTCAGTGCTTATTGAAATGGAGTTTTATAAATTTTGTTTGGGTTAAATGGAGTTTTTGAAAAAAAAAATTGTTGTTCCATAAAACACACAATCTTGATAATACTGACTATAATAGATATAAATACCAATAATTCATCTCACCATCTAAGATCTAGAAGTGTACAACTGTTGCGCTATATTTTCACGCAACGTGATCATCTCATCTACCCCGCCTGCTGTATCAGGACAAACTACTTGATGCCCTTGTGTGCTCACCCCCTCATCACCACCTCCCTGCTCGAACTCATTGAAATCAATATCCCTCCGCGACGGGTGCCTCCGAATAAAATTATGCAATGCCATTGTCGCCATCACAATATCGGTTTGTTTGGCGAAGCTGTAGCTCGGCATATCACGCAATATGGCCCACTTTTTCTTCCAAATCCCGAACGATCTTTCAATGACACTTCTAAGGGATGAGTGCGCGTGATTGAATATCTCTCGGCGTCCTTCCGGTGCACGCCCGCCACGAGCAAAGTCCGGGAGATGATAACGTGTCTCTGGATATGGTTTCAAGTATCCCCTTTGTAACGGATACCCAGAGTCCACCAAGTAATATTTTCCTGAAAACCAGGATCAAAATTCGTTATGCTTCAAAGGTGAGAAGTATAAAAAATGGAGTAGAAATCTTATTACCTGGTGGTGGATGTGGAAATTTGTAACGGGGATCCCGAAGCGCATAATTGAAAATGCGGCTATCATGCGCAGAGCCTTCCCAACCTGGCATAACAAACGTGAAACACATGTTGAAATCACAAGCAGCCATCACATTTTTTGTTGGCATGCCATGTCTCCCAATGTACGGTACTTGATCACGAACAGGTACGCATGCATGAACATGTGTTCCATCAATTGCACCGACACAATCTTTAAAGAATGGCATGTAACGTGTGTCATACAGAATCTCTGGCGGTGTGCTACTGAAAGATCTATCTAATGGTTGAATCACTTCGGCCGCCAGTAGTATCAACACGCGAATGCCTTCTCCAAAAAACCTGCTAGCAGTCTCTGTCGAGTGCTGAAACCGCTCACATGTCTTCCTCATGACCTCGTTATGAGACAGTATGTCCAAGGTCAGTGCCAAAATCTCTTTAGATGCAGTCCGTCTCGTCCCGTGAAATCCGTACTTCTCCTCCAAGATATGCAATAGATCCATAAAAATATCTTGGGACTCCACTCCTTCTTCAAATGATCCCATTTATTCTTCATTTGAACCTTATCATATTTTTTTCCAGTTTGTAGGTGGAATTTGGAAGTCACATTAGCCCACCCCTCCTTGCTAAAATGGGTTGTCGGTCGGTTACCAAGCTCTATCTCATGAATGCATATGTCGCAAAAAACCAGAACATCATTTGAATCCCATATAGCGGACACACCGCCATCTCTCGACTTACCCATCTTAAAAATGAAAAAAAAAAAGTAAACATATAAACATATAAAAAAATATACACACACTAATACACACAAACAAATATACACACACACAAACATACACACACACACAAACACACACACACACACACACATACACATATATATACACAGCCACACACACACACACACACATACAAGCACACACACACATACAAACACACACACACACACACAAACATACACACACACACAAACAAATATACACACACACAAACATATACAGACACACAAAAAAAATATACACACACTCATACACACAAACCCCATATTTATAAACACACACACACACACACACATTTACATAAACACACAAACACACACATACAAACATATATATACACAGCCACACACACACATATACACACACACACACACACACACATATATACACACACACACACATACACACACAAACATATAAATTCAGCCCCCCCCCCCCCCCCCCCCCCATATTTATAAACACACACACACACACACACAAACATATAAATTCAGCCCCCCCCCATATTTATAAACACACACACACACACATACATACACACACACATATACTTATAAACAAACACACACACACACACATATGAACATAAACACACACACACAAATATACACATACAAACACACACACACACACATATGAACATAAACACACACACACACACACACACACACACACACATGAACATAAACACACACACACACACACACATGAACATAAACACACACACACATACTTATAAACACACACACACACACATACTTATAAACACACACATACACATACACCCACACAAAACACATACAACACAAACTCACAAGTCGGAAGGTGGCTGATCTGGGACTGGAGACTGCAATGCAAGGAGATCTGAAAATCTCTACTCTGAAATCGCCTGAAAAGGGGGGCCTGTAGGGGGGAGTTTTCAGTGAGGGGGTGGATCTAATAATGGAAATTAGGGTGAGAGAGGACTGCAAAACCGATCAAAGAAGGCCATAAAAAATTACCTGGAACACACGCGGCGGAGTGCGGCCAAACGACGAGAAGTCCCGGCGGCAGGAGAAGCAACGATACCAGTCGACGTCGCCGACGTCAACGTCGTCGCCGGAGAGGAGGGTATCCGCCTGCAGCAGCCCGATCGGGATGGATCGCCTTCGGTCGGGGTCGTCGACGGGCGCGAGAGCGAGGAGAGAACCCTAGACAAGCCTTTCCCTCGATCGGATTGCGTCTGGACTGGAGCTATCGACCCCGGCAGGAGTTTAATGAGAAACGGCGGTTACTAAAAACCAGAGTTTGGGTCCAACAGCTGCGCCAAACAACGCTTATGCTCCAAACGGCGTTTCATGCCTGCCGCACCGGAGTGAAACCGCCCAACCAAACGCGACCTTAGAATGGATCCTATGACCTCGCACGTGTAAACAGGATTAATTGGCAGTTTTGGTATCAACCGTTTTGAAATGTTAATTTGTCAAACACCCAAAAAATGCTGGTAACAAACTAAATCTCACTGCACCTGAGCTCCCGAACAGGGCCTTAATTTCTTCTAGGATAAGCTTGCTTGTACTCTTTTTACCTCATTTTCCTCAGGTCTATTTTACCAATGCCTTAAAGTATCTGCACGTGCAATCATCACATATTTCTTGTACAATGCTCACTGGAAAATCTCTAGTGGTCCCCAAGAAGTTCAACAACATTTAATTTCTTCTAGGATAATCTGACCTGTTCTACTGTTTTTTTCTTCTCATTTTCAGAATTTGTTCATTTTGTACTCTATTATTTTAACTACAACAAAATGGATGAGGAAAGCAATACTGATGTAATTATCCTTAGAAAAAGTTGGGGCTTTATATAGATTTTGGTAAGTGCGCTCTCAGTTTTTCTAGATTGTAGATGAAATTATTTTTGTAATGTGGATGATGTGGAAGATGATTTTAATCTTAATTGAACTTGTGATGGGAGCAATTTTACCAGAGTTTTCATTCTGTGATCATTATTTTTATATCCTTATATTTTTCATTCAGAATTATAGTGTCGTTGTTTAGAGTATAGTGTTGTGTGCTCGGATCGCTGCGGATCTAGCTCGTGTGAGGGGACCGAGTGAGGAGGAAGAACCTTCCATGTGGGCGGGATCCGTTGTGGAAATCTGCGAAAGAGAGGAGGAGAGGAGGAGAGGGGGAGAGGAGGAGAGAAGCCGAGAGAGGGATAGAGAGAGAGAGAGAGAGAGGAGGCGGAGGCCGGCGTTGGTGACGCGCGGCGACAGCGATGACGGGAGGCGACAGCCCGGCAGTAGCTAGGGCGTCAGCGCCAGCGAGCGGAAGAGAGGGAGAGAGGAAGTTAGAAAGAGAAAGGGATTTTGGGAATTAATTTCTTGCATACCCATTCCTCCACAAACCAACCGGACCATATAGGTCCACTCCACCAAAACGAACCGGCTCGGTTCAACACAAAAGAAAACCCAAACAAAGTCCGCGCCCCTCACTTGGGCTTACTACAAGTGAGATCAAACATTCGAAATAAAAGATACTACGAAAATAACATAGCAACGTCAGGTGGCTTCGGTTGGTTGGCGACGTCGGTAGGTGCGCCCCCAATATGGATCCCACGCGTCGAGTGCCGTAACATTACCCTCCTCGTTCGAAGACAGCTTGTCCTCAAGCTGTGCTGGAATGTGCACCAAGGGAGCGGAAGGCGGGGTCCCGACGTATTGCTTGAGCTGAGAAATGTGGAAGACATCATGAATGCGAGCCTCGGGTGGCAAGGCGAGACGGTAAGCCACGGTGCCAATACGCTCAGTGATGGCAAAAGGTCCAAAGAACTTTGGCCCCAACTTGTTGGAGGGAGGGCGGTTCGCCGTGAGTTGGCGGTAGGGGCGGCGGCGTACCCACACCCAGTCCCCCGTCGTGAAGGTGAGATCCCTATGGCCACGGTTGTAGGCAATCTCCATACGTTGCTGGGCTTGCAATAAGCGATCCCGGGCCATCTGTAAGAATGTGTCGCGGTCCTCCAATTCGTGATCTAGCGCCGTCAGGCGAGCCGAGCCACCGGTGTATGACAGAAGGCGTGGCGGATCGCGACCGTAGATGAGGCGGAACGGCGTGGTCCGCAAGGCCGTATGATATGCCTTGTTGTAACAATATTCCACCCATGGTAGCCAACGCGGCCATTCCCGCGGCCGGTCCCCGGTCACACATCGTAGGTACATCTCCAAGGTGCGGTTGACCACCTCGTTTTGGCCGTCTGACTGCGGATGGTAGGCGGATGAAAAGGCCAACTTGGTGCCGCTAAGTGCGAAGAGTTCGCGCCAAAAATTACTTGTGAAAACTTTGTCCCTGTCGGATACCAGCGTCTCCGGCATGCCGTGTAGGCGAATGATCTCCTGGAAGAAAACACGGGCCACGTGCTCCGCGACGAGCGGTCGGGCGAGGGGAATGAAATGGGCGCCCTTGGAGAAACGGTCGACCACCACCATCAATATACATTTGCCGCGAACCGATGGAAGTCCCTCCACAAAATCCAACGAGAGGTCCGCCCAAACTTGAGTGGGGATAGGTAGAGGTTGCAGCAACCCCGCCGGCAAGAGGTGGTCCGCCTTGTTTTGTTGACAGACGGTGCAGGTGGCGATGAATTGGTGGACGTCACGGCGCATCCCCTTCCAAGAAAATTCCGATCGGAGGCGTTGAAGAGTGCGGTGAACTCCTTCATGGCTGCGGAAGTGAACGTCGCCCACAATCTTGGGAATGAGGGGCGATGAGGGGCCGACATATAGCCGCCCGTGATGATATATGAGGCCTTGGCGAGCGGACCACGAGGCATCCAGAATGCCCAACTCGGCTCGGCGTAGCAGTTCGGAGAGACTGACTGAGGCGTGGATCTCTTGGCGAAGTAAAGAGAGCAAGTTAGCTGTCGGAAAGGAAATGGCGCACAGCGTTGTTGGAGGCGGGGCGTCCCGGCGGGAGAGCGCGTCCGCAGCGCGATTGAGAGAGCCGGCTTTGTGCTCCACTTGAAAATCAAACCCGAGTAATTTGCTAACCCATCGCTGTTGCGGAACGGTAGTGCGACGCTGCTCCAAGAGATACTTAAGACTGTAGTGGTCGGTCCGCACAATGAATGGTCGGCCCCATAGGTATGGCCTCCAATGTTGAACTGCTTTAGCGAGCCCGATGAGTTCTTGCTCGTAGGCCGGCAACTTCCGGTGGTGGATGGCTGTCTGACGGCTGAAGTAGGCCACGGGATGACCCTCTTGTTGCAGCACCGCTCCGTATCCCAATCCGGAGGCATCACACTCGACAAGGAATGGGACGGTGAAATCTGGGAGGCGGAGGACGGGAGCGGCCAATAAGGCTTCTTTGAGGGCCCAGAATGTTGTGGTAGCGGCGTCTGTCCATGCAAAAGCGTTCTTCTGCAGGAGGCTGATCAGGGGGGCGGCCACGGTGCCGTAATCGCGGATGAAACGGCGATAATAGCCCGTGAGGCCGAGGAATCCGCGAAGGTCGGTGATGTTTTGCGGTTGCCGCCACGCCGCTATGCCTTCGAGCTTGGTTGGGTCGGCCGCCACGCCGGAATGATCCACCACATGGCCCAAATAGGCGATGGATCGTTGCCCGAATGAACATTTCGACGGCTTCAAGACGAAGTGGTGCCGGTGGGCCATTTGTAATACCTCCCGAAGATGGTGTAGGTGGTCCTCCCATGACTTGCTATACACCAAAATATCGTCAAAGAAAACGAGAACGGACTTGCGGAGGAAGGGTTGGAATACCTCGTTCATCAACGCTTGGAATGTGGAGGGCGCGTTCGTCAGGCCGAAAGGCATAACGAGGAATTCGAAATGGCCGTGATGCGTCCGGAAGGCCGTCTTCTCCACGTCCAACTCCGCCATGCGGACTTGATGGTACCCGGAGAATAAGTCGAGTTTGGAGAAGTAACATGCGCCGTGGAGCTCATCCAAGAGCTCGTCCACCACCGGAATCGGAAATTTGTCCTTCACTGTGATAGCGTTGAGGGCACGGTAGTCCACGCACATGCGCCACGTGCTATCTTTCTTATGAACCAGCAGCACCGGGGAGGAGAATGGAGAGATGCTGCGACGGATGAGACCTTGCTGGAGGAGTAGATCGCATTGTCGTTCAATCTCGTCTTTCTGGAGGTAGGGGTACCTATACGGTCGTACCACGACCGGAGCCGCGCCCGGAAGGAGGCAAATGCGATGGTCCTGTGGGCGCCTCGGCGGAAGGCCCAAACGCGGGCTAAAGAGAGCCGACATCGAGTGAAGGAGAGCCGCCAGGGCTGTGGGCTGATCCGCCACCGTCGGCAGGGCTGTCACGGTGGGCTCGGTATGCACGAGGAAGGAAGAGGGGGGCTGTCCTGCGGCCTGTCCCTGCCAGCGGACTACCCGTGAGCCCGTGCTCCAGGAAATGGTCATGCGGTCGAAATCCCACGTAAGTGGACCCAAGGTGCGCAGCCAACGCACGCCCAATACGATGTCAAACCCCCGAAGATCAACCAGGAAAAGGTCCGTCGGGTACGAAGAGCCGTCCACCTCAAAAGCTACGCGGCGACATACGCCCGGGCACGACATTTGTTGGCCGTTGGCCACGGCTACCGTGACGTGGCTACGTGTTATGAAAGGGAGTTGAAGCTGGAGGGCGCGGTCCTTGCGGATGAAGCTGTGGGTGCTGCCCGTGTCCAAGAGGGCGAGGAGTGCAGTGCCCATGATGGTCACGAAAAGTTGGATGGTGCAGCCCTCCTGGGGCCCTTCGACAGCATGGAGGGAGAGATGAGGGGGGCCGGACTCGTCATAGCCGTCATCGTCGTCCTCAGTGGGGTCGTCAACCTCCAACCAAAAAAGGCGTTTGCACCGATGCGAGGGAGTGTATAACTCGTCGCAATTGAAGCATAAGCCCTTCTCACGGCGGGCTGTCATCTCGGGACGGGTGAGGCGGCGGCGGAAAGCTGGGCGGGAAGGCTGATCCCCATCCGACGGTGATGGAGGTGGCCGCTGAAAATTTGTGGGAGGCCGCAGGCGGCCCGGCGGCGGTGCATCCAAGGCGAGGCGGCGGTCGAAAGCGCGGGCAAAGCTCATAGCTGTTAGGAGATCCGGGGGCTTTTGAAATTCCACATCCCAACGGAGGCGCTCCGGCAACCCGGCGGTAAAGAACGATATCTGCTGTGTTGGTAACACGGTCGTGGCGCGGGAGAGTAGAAGTTGAAATTGCTCGAGGTAGCTGTCGATGGAGCCCGTGCATTTTAGAGCAATTAAATCGCCGAGAGGATTTCCCGGCATCGCCGGCCCAAAGCAGAGGGAGCATGCGGCTCTAAAATCCGTCCATGAAATGGCGGGATGCTCCAAGAGGAGTTGTGTGACCCATAATTGTGCCGGCCCGAGTAAGTGGAACGAGGCCACGCCCACACGCTCCGCGTCGGGAGTGAGCTGGTTGGTAAAGAAGAACTCGCAGCGAGTTAACCATGGAAGGGGGTCTTCACGCCCTTCGTAGAGGGGAAAATCCATCCGGACGAAGCGATGGTTGTTGTAAGGGTCGCCGCGCGGTGGCGGTGTGGAGTCCATCCGACTTTCGGAAGGGGCTGCGGCGGGGGACGGCGGGACGCCGCTGGCGGCATCCAAGCGCGCATTAAGGGCCTCCATTTTTTCGTTTTGGATGGCGTGCATGGACTGAAACATCTCCATGAGTTGAGCAAGGGAAGGACCCCCATCAGCCATTGGAAGGGGAGGTGTGTTCGGCGAGGGCAGCAACCCTGCTAAGGCGCGGGCGGGCGGTATCGGAAGGGGCAGCCGGCGAGAACCCGTTAGGGCGGCGCGGTAGGTTCGGGAAAGGGAGATCCCGGGGTTTGGCTCTGATACCAAGTTGTTGTGTGCTCGGATCGCTGCGGATCTAGCTCGTGTGAGGGGACCGAGTGAGGAGGAAGAACCTTCCGTGTGGGCGGGATCCGTTGTGGAAATCTGCGAAAGAGAGGAGGAGAGGAGGAGAGGGGGAGAGGAGGAGAGAAGCCGAGAGAGGGATAGAGAGAGAGAGAGAGGAGGCGGAGGCCGGCGTTGGTGACGCGCGGCGACAGCGATGACGGGAGGCGACAGCCCGGCAGTAGCTAGGGCGTCAGCGCCAGCGAGCGGAAGAGAGGGAGAGAGGAAGTTAGAAAGAGAAAGGGATTTTGGGAATTAATTTCTTGCATACCCATTCCTCCAAACCAACCGGACCATATAGGTCCACTCCACCAAAACGAACCGGCTCGGTTCAACACAAAAGAAAACCCAAACAAAGTCCGCGCCCCTCACTTGGGCTTACTACAAGTGAGATCAAACATTCGAAATAAAAGATACTACGAAAATAACATAGCAACGTCAGGTGGCTTCGGTTGGTTGGCGACGTCGGTAGGTGCGCCCCCAATATGGATCCCACGCGTCGAGTGCCGTAACATATAGTAATTGGAACAAGAAATGAGCACAGGAAAAAATGGCATTGAAGAATTAGAACAATAAGCTTTCTACATAAATGTAAGTGTTTCTTTATTATTTTTGTAATTTAACTACTCTTCAGAGTTTGCACGGGATTCGGGAAGGGGGTTTTGGAAGCACCGGATGGGGGTTTTGGATCTTTTATGAATTGTGTTAGGATCCAACGGTGGGAATTCAATGTTGATTAAATTTGACGGCTGAAAATGAAAGTGTGGCGTGACTTGTAAGATATGTATATTATTTTATATAATAAAGATATATATATATATATATATATATATATATAGAGAGAGAGAGAGAGAGAGAGAGAGAGAATCTATAGAAGTCACAAGTGAAAGGAGATCAAAATTATTAAGACTTCAAGGAGTTTGGAACAATCAAGTGAAGCAAAGATTTGTGTTAGTCTGAGTGGTAATTTGTCAGCCTGAGATGGCAAACCAAGTCAAAATTGAGTGGAAATTTTAGTCATGTTTGAGCGGACGCCCGTGCGACAAGTTCAAATGACATTAATGATTTGGATTAGGCATTCTTCATATCCTCCACTTCTTTGAGCTATGTTTTTGAATCTTCATCCATGATCAGTATTCATGCATTAGGTCTCCAACGAATCATTTATTAGCATAATTTCTTAGTCATTTCTCTTGAAAGTGTTAGGTCAGAACCTATCTAAGGTAGGAAAATATGGAAGTTATCCTTATATTTGCTTCTGTTAAGGAGTACTAACTTTTCTTCATTTGATTGTCATTATGCCTGCTTTTACTCATTTGATCGTCATTATGTCTGCTTTTAACTCATTTGATTAGTCTGTATGCTATTCAATATTGATTCGACCCTCGCTCCTATTGATATCCCTCTTATAGTGCAACCTCTCGTCTCTGAGTTCTCTGATATCATGCCAGATGCATTACCCAACCAACTACTCCGATGAGAGACATCTAACACTGCATAGACCTTATGCCAGGTGGTAGCTTACCTCATCTACTCCACTATCTCATGAGCCCAAAAGAGCATGAGGAGCTCTATAGGCAGGTCACTAGCTTAATCTCCAAGGGACATATTAAGGAGAGCATGAACCCATGTGCAACCCCCGCATTTTTAGTTTCCAAAAAGATGGTACTTGGGCATGCGTGTCAATAGTCGAACAATCATCAAAATGACCTTCAAGTATTACTTTTCAATCCCATGATTAGACGACCTACTTAATATACTTTACGGGTCGAGTATTTTTTTCGAAAATTGATCTTAAGAATGGGTACCATCAGATCCGGATCCTTCCCAGAGATGAGTGGAAGGCCACTTTTAAGACTAGAGAAGGATTGTATGTGTGGCTAGACAACTAGTTTTACCTTTTGATTTTTCCAATGCATCAAAAACATTCATGGAGTGATGAATCAAGTTCTTAAACTACTCTTCAGAGTTTGCGTAGTGGTATACTTTGACGATATTTTGATTAATATCATTGATCCCACCAATCAACACTTGATTTATCTTAAGCAGGTCTTGGAAATCCTGCAAATTAATAAGTTGTAAATTTAAAGAAGTGTGCTTTCATGGCGGATAGCTTGTCTTTTTTTAGAATATATCGTATTTGGGGGGGGGGGGGGGGAGGGGCATTAAAGTAGATAGGGAAAATGATAAGGTATTTAAATCATGGCTTAGTCCTAGGACGATTCCTGAAGCTCAAAGTTGTAATGGCATGACATCTTTTTACCGTCGCTTTATTATGAACTTTACCCAGTTTGCGTTAAGAGGGGACAATTTTTCTAGACTGAGGAAGCTGAGCACGCAAAGGATAAGCTTACTAGTGCACTCATACTACCATTGCCCAATTTGAGAAGATTTTTGAGGTTGAGTGCGATGCGTCCATTGTGGGTATCTTGTATTGAGTCAGGAGGGTCACCCCGTATTGTACTTTAGCGAGAAACCGAACTAGGACAAGACTCGATACTTCACTTACGACATTGAGTTCTATGTTATTGTTCAGGCTTCCCACCATTGGTGGCACTACTTGATACAATGTGAGTTCATGTTGAATACGGGCCACGAGGCGTTAAGCATCTGAACTCGCATAGAGAGATCAAAAGACATACTACCATTGCCCAATTTGAGAAGATTTTTGAGGTTGAGTGCGATGCGTCCATTGTGGGTATCTTGTATTGAGTCAGGAGGGTCACCCCGTATTGTACTTTAGCGAGAAACCGAACTAGGACAAGACTCGATACTTCACTTACGACATTGAGTTCTATGTTATTGTTCAGGCTTCCCACCATTGGTGGCACTACTTGATACAATGTGAGTTCATGTTGAATACGGGCCACGAGGCGTTAAGCATCTGAACTCGCATAGAGAGATCAAAAGACACGCTAAGGCTTCATTTGGTTCGGCGGTGGCGGATGCAGCCGGTGGGTTCAAACGGAGCATTGGAACCGGAGGGGGGAGGCGGGGCTGGAAACGCTCCATTTAGGCGCCTTTTCCTCTGTCCGGCGGGTGCAAACGGAGCAAACGCCGTCGGCGCCCGTTTGTTTACCCGCCGTCCGACGGCGTCTGCTCGAAACGGAGGAGGCGAAACGCCCAACCAAACGAAGCCTAAGTCGGCCGCATATCTACAAGAGTTAATATTTCATCTTAAGCACAAACCCGACATCGTGAATTGAGTAGTTGATGTTCTTAACAAACACTCCCACTTACTAGCTACCCTGTAGGTCTGTATCTTGTACTTCGACTCCAAGAGATACATGCATTCCACTGACCAATGCTTTGTGGAGATATGGGCTTGTGTTAGCCTAGTGGAATTGATCCCACCGCCCACTACATTTTGAGCAAGTGTTATTTATTTAGGATTCCCGCCTTTGCATCAATAGGGACAACTTAGGGAAAGAACTACATTCGCTAGGATTTGGACACAAAGACCAGTCCAAATTACTTTATCTCGCTAGCACTCATTATTTTTGGCCTAAGATGAAGCAGCACGTTATTGACTTCATTAGGAAGTGTACTACTTGTTGACTGCATAAGGGACACTCTCAGAAGGGACTATGCACTCCATTATCTGTCTCCAGGAGTCCTTGAGACGAAGTGCCCATATACTTTATTATAAGTCTGACGCACACGAAACATGAGGTTGATTCCATTTTTCGTAGTGGTAGATCATTTCTCGAAAATGACATATTTTATCCCATGTAGAAGGATTTCTGACGCAACCCATGTCGTTAAGCTTTTCTTTAGGGAGATTATGAGACTGCATGCTATTCTTAGACCGTTCACTTCCGATAGGAACACACATTTATGGGATATTTTTGTTAGACCACATGAGATTCTTATGTCATTCACATCCGATTGGTACACACATTTTATGAGATATTTTTGGAAGATCTTATGCAGAAGACTTTACTCTAAACTCTAGTTTAATAGTGTGTATCATCCTCAGACAGATGAATATACTATGACCATTAATTTGAGTTTGAGAGACTTTCTTAGGTGTTTCATCGAGGGAAATCCGAAAGAATAGGCTCTGATAATTCCAAAAGCTAAATTTGCGTATAACTGTTTTTAAAATAGATCCATTGAAAATCTCCCTTTGAAATTTTATATGGATATGATGTACCACATTTACTTGACTACCACTCTCTACCCTCCTACGAACGCACCTCCTTTGATGCAAAATCATATGTTGATTATCTTAAAGAATCACATAAAAATATTGCTAACAATTTGAGACAACTTCTAAAAAATCTAAATCCTTGGCCAATATTCATCACCGAGAGTTATGTTTTTCAGAAGGCGATTGAATGTTTGTTTATTTCAGGAAGCAAAGATTTTGCCTCAGGTCCATATCATAAGTTGTAGTAGAAAAGGTTTCATTTTAGGTTCAAAAGAGGCTAGGTGAGAATGCCTACTTTTTATATTTTTCAATTGAATTTGGTACTTTTTCGATATTCAATGCGGCCTATCTAACCCCATATTATGAAGAACCTCTTACAGTCTGTCTCATTCCACATGTAGCCTCCCTAGAGATACTTTCCATATTGTAGCCAATATCAGTTGTAACACGTATTATTATTTACAAGTCGTCATTATTGTGTTTACCCCAGATTGGGGTAGTTTGGTCCTTTTTGGTCCCTTACTCTAGTATATGTATAAGTAAGGTCTCCTTTGGCTAATTAAGTGATTCTATTATTCGGTTCAACTTAGTATCAGAGGTCTGGTTCCCTAGCCGTCGTTGCGCGTCCCTCTCTCGGTCGCGTTCGTCACGCTCGCTGATCCCGCTCCTGTTTCGATCTCCTCTCCCGTCACTCATTTGAGCGTCTCTTCTTCTCTCATACGGTCCCCAAGCGAGATCGACGCCGCCGCTGGCTGCTGAGGAGGCCACCGCCGCCACCCTCCACTGAAGTCGTCGTTTCTTCCTGTCATCCAGTTCGCTTCCTTCGACGTTACCGCATCTGTGCTCTTGATGTCGTCCAGTGCCCCCGATGCCGCCACTGTGCTCCTTTGACGTCGGGCCCGTCATCCAGACCGTCGTCGGGCCCGTCATCCAGACCGTCGTCGGGCTGCTCCTTTCGTTCTCTGCCAGCCACCTCAACCTTTAACTGTGGTTTGGCTCTTGCGTCTCTTCTTTTCTCAGAGGTCTTCCCTATGTCGTGGACCCATCTGCGCTTCGTCAACTCTTCTTCTTAGCCTGCAAATCTTATTTTTTTTCTTCGTGCCGCTATGGGTGATTCTTCTGTTTTGTCGCCGAGTGTGATACAACCTCAGATGAGTGACCCTCAACGGCCTCATGACCACTCCGGCTCTTTGAAGAATACCACGGTACCTTTGGACGACACGAATTATCTCGAATGGTCTCGCGCGGCTCAACATGTCATTCGCAGCCACCAGATGTTTGGTTACATTGATGGGATGATTTAGGAGCCCCTTAAGACCGATCCCTCCTGGTTTATCGTTGGACTCTGACAACTCTCTGGTTGTCTCCTGGCTACGACATTCAATGTCTCCCATGGTCTATTGGAGTTATATGTTGATGGACTCTGCTTTCGAGATCTGGACCCACGCACTTGAAACGTACTCTCAGATTGGTAGTTCCACCCAAGTTTATGAGCTTACACGTTGCATTCTAGAGTTGCGCCAAGGATCAATGACAGTGTCGTCGTTCTTCTCGGAGTTCGAGCGACTGTATCAGGAATTGGACTACTTTGCACATTTCTCCCTAGCTTGTACTGATGATGCTGTTCAATTAAAACCAAGGTTGTAAATGTCAGATGTCGAAGAGATGTCGGATTGGGTTTTTAGATGTATGATGTCGGAGACTTGTTAGGGATATTTTAAAATGCCGGATTCCTAAAAAATATTTATATTATAAGTTATACCATATTATCTTAGCTCTATAAGCTACATTAATTTGTTTTACTCAATGGACACATTTTTTACTTAGTTGTATTATTTTCAAGATACTCAAATCTATCTTCAATCACCATTATCTTCTAACTATGTATCTATTTTCATTGTATGTATATCTCCATATATTATTTTCATTTTAAGCACTTAAATGTTGCAAATTATTCTATCATACTTTCTTATATTGTTGGAAAGAGAAATGACAAATACTATTTAGATATCAACCTGCATTAAATAATGGTTTTTTTTACTTTCATATAAACATGCAAATTAACTATACAATACTAGGAATAAATGTGGCAGACTTGGTGACAATTACAAAAATTGATGAAATAAATTTCGGCAATCAAACCTTATATAATTTTGGGAAAGAGGATGAATTTCGTGATGAAGAAATGAAAATATAGCTTAAATAAACAGGTTCGAAATTTATTCAAACAGACAATACATGTTGTGCATGAATGAAAGCATGTGTTTTTATAGTTTCCCCCATGAAAATTGTTGGTTTCAAATGGCTGAATCCAAATACAAGATGATAATATTTAATCAAGAAGCTGATATGCTGGCAAGTGACAACAACTAAATCAAGAATCAAATAGATAAAATGAGCGTCATCGCCCTTACATAACTAGTTAAAGCAACATATGCATGCAGAAGACTTGCTACGCAACAGATACTCCATACATAAAGCATGCAAAAAGAAAGAATTGGAAGGAGACAAGTGAAAGTCAAGTATAATCCTTGTGCTCGGAAATGTGCAATCAATAAAATGAGAAAAACCTGGCAAAAAAACCCTTCCAGCGGCGTGGACGGAGAATAAGCGGAGAGAAATCTCTAATCGTGCGACATTTAGAAATGTCGGCGCCATTTCTAATTGTCGTCGGTGGCCGATATAGCGGATTTAATCTGTTATGTCGGCCGACATAATGAAAAATGTCATACCCTTTAAATTTTCATCATGCAAGTCGCTTTTTGGTTCAAACAGGACATGCCGGCCGACATTTAAAACAGTGATTAAAACAACAGGAGGATCGCTTTCGTCTTCATGTCTTCTTGATGAGGTTGAACATGGACTCTGATGTGCGGACGCATATCCTTCACCGTTCTCCTCTCCTGTCTTTTCGGGAGGCCTTCAGTATGGTTCTTGGGGATGAAGACCACCACAAGTCTCTCAGTGTTAGTGCTCCTCCGGAGCGTTCCGCTCTGACTAGTGTTGGTCGCGTCCATATTCCCTGTTCAGGATCCTCTGTGTCCACTTGTGATTATTGCGGCCGCAGGGGACACATTCGGGAGGTGTGTTTCAAACTTCATCCGTACCTTGCTCCTCCTAACCGTGGTCGTGGACCTGGCCGTGGGGGCCATAGACAGGGTGGTTACCGACCTCATGATGCTTCTTACTCTACGAATGTCTATGACGAGCCACCTTGTCCCTATCCCAGTCAGCTTACAGCTCATGAACTAGATGCGTTCCGTCGCCTGCTTCACTCTCAGTCAAATCCTACCACCTGGGTTCTTACTTCCCTTGCCCCTGTTGCTCAGCCTACTGCACATGCTGCCACTGCCTCTCCTTCCGAGTGGGAGCTCGACTCCAGTGCCATTCACCATATGACTGGCTCTTCCTAAGGTTTTCTTTCTTATATTCCTTTGTCTGGTAAGGACAAGGTTATTACTGCTAACGGCTCTTTATCTCCATTGCGGGCAAATGCCACATCTCGTGTTCTCCGTTCATTACCTTACCTTCTGTTCTTCATGTTCCCTCCTTTCCGCTCAATTTACTTTCCATCAACAATATTACTAAGTCTCTTAACTGCTCTGTAATTTTTTTTCCTGACACTTGTGTTTTTCAGGAACTGAGTACGAAACAGAACATTTGCAGTGGTAGGAACCGTGATGTCTTATACTACCTGGAGTCCCAGTTTCCATCTTAAGCTTTTTCCTGTTCTACTGTTACTGCTGATGATGTTCGTCGCTGACATTTGCGCCTTGGACATCCGTCCTCTGTTTATCTTCATAAACTATTTCCTGCTTTCTTACCGTTTCTTCTCACCATTGTTTGTGATGTCTGTGATGTATCTAAACATGTGCGACATAATTCTTCGTATTTATCGTCTCCTAGTAGTATTCCATTTGTTGTTATACACTCCGATGTTTGGGGATCATCTCATGTTTTATCTTTATCTGGTTTTCAGTGGTTTGTTATTTTTATTGATTGTTTTTCTCGCACCACATGAGTTTATCTGTTAAAAAATGAGGTTTTTTCATGTTTTCAAGTTTTTCTTAAAATGGTGCAAACCCAATTTGATGGCATTATTCGTGTTCTTCGAAGTGATAATTGGGGGGAGTATGACGATCGTGGTATGTTTGGCTCTTACCTCACTGATCATGGTATCATTCACCGGACTACTTGTGTTCACACCTCTACACAAAATGGAGTGGCCGAACGGAAAAATCGGCACCTTCTCGAGGTTGCTCGTTGTCTTCTTGCTACTATGTACCTTCCTAAAACATATTGGGGAGATGCTGTGCTCAGTGGTGCTCACCTTATCAACCGGCTTCCGTCCCGGGTTCTCAACTTTGCTACTCCTCTCGTCCGTCTATCCACCACGACCGTTGTTCATACCTCTCATCTGGCTCCCCGTGTCTTTGGATGTGTCTGTTTTGTGCATGTCAATCAACCCCATCGGGACAAACTTGACCCTCGGGCTAAACGTTGTGTCTTCCTTTGCTACTCCACATTGAAGGGGTACCGATGTTACCACCCCCTTTCCAGCGTACGTTTTGCACTGTAGATGTTACCTTCCGGTAGGAGGAATCTTATTTTATGCCTTCGACTCACTCTCTTTGTCAGGGGGAGAGTAGTGGTGACACTGATGTTCATTCCACTGATGTTACACCTGTCCCTCTTCCTCTCCTACCGTCCATTCCACCTCATCCTCGCCTTCCAGTTCATATGGATCCTATCTCGGTACCTATCTCGGTACCTTTGCCTACTTTGATCTCTCCTCTTCCTCACGTATACCACCGTCGTCCTCCAGGTACAAAGGCTACTAGAGTTCCTCTACCAGTGCCCACTTCAGCATCGGATTTTGATGATGCTTATCTACATGTTCCTCTTGCATTGCTGAGAGGTAAAGCTACTAGTACTCAACATCCTATTTCTAATCATGTGGCTTACCAACATCTTTCCCCAGCCTATCAGTCCTTTGTTTCTTCACTCTCCTTGGTTGTTATTCTTAAAATGTGGCAGGATGCTTTGGGTATACCGGTATGGACTCAGGCTATGAAAGATGAAATGTCTGAATTGGACAAGAATCACACGTGGGATATCACCTCCCTTCCTCCTGGCAAGAAAGCTATTGGCTCGCGGTGGATGTTCTCTGCTAAGCAAAATCAAGATGGCAAGGTGGAACGGTACGAGGCACATCTGGTTGCCCAAGGATACACCCAGACCCAAAGAGTCGACTACCAGGAGACCTTTGCTCCTGTAGCAAAGATGGATTCCATTCGGGTGTTGTTATTGTGCGTTGCTTGCATGGACTGGGATCTTCATCAACTGGATGTTAAGAATGCGTTCCTCCACGGTGAGCTTGATGAGGAGGTGTACATGAAATTTCCTCTTGTTTTTGTGAAGAAAGGGGCTGAAGGACTTGTCTGCCGCCTAAAGAGATCTTGATATGACTTAAAACAGTCTCCTAGGGTCTGGTTTGACAGATTCTCACGGCTATGCTCAAATTTGGGTACAAGCAGACACAGTCTGATCACAATATGTTTATCCGGAGATGTGAACAAAGGGTTGTGGTTCTCATTGTCTATGTGGATGACATTGTGATCACCGAAAATGACACAGAAGAGATTGCTAACCTCAAGACCCTCTTATCTACTGAATTTGAGGTGAAAGACTTGGGAAGACTAAGATACTTTCTGGGTATTGAGGTATCTAGATCTGATCAGGGTATCTTTATATCCCAACGTAAGTATATATTGGATCTCTTAAAGCAGATTGGGATGCTTGGATGTGTTCCTGTGAACACTCCTATGGAGGAAAATCACAAGATTGGGGAAGATGGTGATGGTGACCACATAGATGTATCACGGTACTAGAGATTGGTTGGGAAACTCATATATTTTTCCCACACATGTCCTAATATTACTTATGCGGTTGGTATTCTGAGTAGATATATGCACGCTCCCGGGATCAGACATCAAGAGGCTGCATATCGTGTGTTACGGTATTTGAAGAAATCCCCTGGCCGTGGTCTCTTGTTCTCCAAAAATAACAATTTGAAGATTGAAGTTTTTATTGATGTTGATTGGGCTGGATGTCGTGATGATAGAATATCCACAACAGGATACTCTTCCTTCGTGGGTGGAAACTTAGTGACTTGGCGTAGTAAGAAGCAAAATGTGGTGGCTAGATCAAGTACTGAGGCAGAATATCGTGCTGTCTCAAGGTCTATGTGAGGGTTTATGGCTGCGTATTGTGTTACAAGATCTGGGTTTTTCCGAGACCGGTCCTTTTTCCTTGTTTTGTGACAATAAGGCAACTATTAGTATAGCTCATAATCCAGTCCAACATGACAGGACAAAACATGTTGAGGTTGATCGACACTTTATTAAAGATCACTTGGATAAAAAGACTGCTGTGACCCGTTCATTCTAAAGATCAACTGGCTGATGTGTTTACCAAAAGCTTGGGAAGTGATGTGTTTACGGGTGACATTCAAAAGTTTGGGATGACCGATATCTTCCGTCCGACTTGAGGGGGAGAGTTGTAACATGCATTATTATTTACAAGTCGTCATTATTGTGTTTACCCCGGATTGGGGTAGTTTGGTCCTTTTTGGCCCCTTACTCTAGTATATGTATGAGTAAGGTCTCCTTTGGCTAATTAAGTGATTCTATTACTCGGTTCAACTGTATCCATGCACACCACGAAGGAGAGCAACCTGGTTCTAGATGTTTGAGAGTTCCAGACTCATCATGAAACATACCGACAATATTTATTTTCCTAGCGAGAACGAGACAGTACTGATAGTTCGTGGTTCAGTGCAACTAAAGCTACAACAATGACAAATCTTTGATTGCTAGTTATTACGATTTTTCGACGGGGTCGAGTTCTTTCAATCCTGGGGGTATTGATGCGATCTGCTTTGCATCAGGAGGCACCAACACATTTTGAGTCTTTTTTTTTTCATTATTTTTTCGCATTATGATATTTTCTTCATTATTATTTTATCGTATTATTTTACTTTGTCGCATATCGTATTATTTTATTTTTCGTCTTATGCACGCACAAAAGTCGTAATTGGATTCAGCTTATTGGATTGAAGACCATAAATGGAAAGTTCTGGTAATTATAGTAGCTAGGAAGAAAAGACAATCAATTAAGTGAATAAATAATTTACAAAGTTATCTGTATTATTTGGAAAGAAGTAAATGCTATGTTATCAAGGCGCACGCCTAGGCTTGCCTGAGGTGTCGGGTGCGCCTGAGGCGCCGGGCGCAGCAGGCGTTTTCTTTAACCTGTTTTTTGGGAGGTGGGCAAAAACATGATCTCAGACGCACCTAAGGCACACCTAGGCGCCCTTGGGCATCCAATTCACCGATTTTCAGTGAATTGGGCGCCCAATACACTGAAAATGGTGAATTGGATGCCCAATTCGCTGTTTTTTCGGGGAATTGGGCACAATTCACTGAAAATCAGTGATTTTGATGTCAAATTCGCTGATTTTCAGTGAATTGGGCACCCAATTCACTGATTTTCAGTGACTTGGACACCCAATTCATTTTTGCGCCTCACGTGCCTCAGGCGCGCGCCTGCGCCCTGCGCCTAGGCTCCAGGACCCCTTTGCGTCTCGGTGCGCCTTGCGCCTTTGATAACTTAGAGTAAATGAGGAGACTACTTAATAAAGTAATAATAAAAAGGAGGCAGTCTCGTCTAAACAGGGCAGCGAACTGAAAAGTGAACTTAAGTTATTTTGTTCTCCTCTCACAACTCGCCCTACTCCCTGCAACATACTCATCCACTGGCTCCATTCTTGACGTTGAAAACTTCTACAGCCGGCTTGCGACACCTTCGCTGGCACAGTTTGTCCTTACCACCTGATCCTTCTCCTAGCTCTCCTCTGACTTTCAGCCTACCACTAACAGAGTCCCAATGCTTCCCTACTGCATCTTCTCAACTAACCACCTACCTTTTCAACCTCCCTCACACCCATAGGCTCTCCATATTTCCCTGCTGACACCACCACACTCCACTGCCCTCTGAGCCTATTCCGACTTCCCCGTTTCCTGATCCGACTCCCTAAATTCCGTTGCTCAATGTGCTGTCCCGACTCCCCTTTCCTCTGATCCGACTCACCAACTCTACATCTCTCTGAACCAAGTCCCCAACTCCACAACCCAACAAACTGACATTTCCCCTATTTATTTTCCATTGAGTTCTCCGTTACCGATGACGGTTTTGCTGCAGAACAAATGCCTCTTGCTCAGTGATAACCAGGGTAAATTCTCATTACGCCTTTGTTATACTCAAATATGTCAATAACTTAAAATATTTTATATGTATTTGATTTGGAAATCCACGTGACACAAGCTTATAATCCCTAGCTAACTATTTTAACGTTTATACATATAAATTGTTATTCAGAATCATTTGTGGATTTATTGGACATCATTGGGAGTAGCCTGGCGAATACTTGAGAATTGTTTATCCTGAATTTGAATTAAAAAATAATTTGTTAATTTATCTGATATTGTTGTGCGCACGTAAACCTTGAGTTGGTTACATGTATGCCAATATTAGATTTTAGATCCGGGGTTACATTAGTTGAGTAGGCTTGAAGAAATGTATTTCTTAATGCAAGATACATTTTGTTTCATTTGAGGTATATTTTCCCTGGAAAGGTTAATGTTACTTCCCAATGCAAGTGGAACTTTGTGTTCCAGCATAAGATATATTTACATGATGCCTTTTCACTTTTCAGCCTTTCTAATCTTCAGATATTGCAAAGTAACTCTTAAGGAACCAATGAAAAGATGGACCTCCGTTGTGTAGCATTACAGATCAATGGATGTAAGCCATGATCCACCTGCTTATGATGGTATCTAATCCTTTTAGGTGTGATTGTGTCTTTAATGGATCTTTGTTTGATTTGTGTGGAGTAACCTGCACTAAATAGCAGTAGAGACAAAGTAGTTCTTCAACTATCTTTCCACCAATTTCCAAGTTTGTCCTCCAACTGAATTGCAGGATTCAAATTCGATTTAGGCTTCGTTTGGCGTGGCTTATTTGCTCCGATGAGTTTGGACAAAAACGTCATTGTCATACCAAACATTTTATGCTCAAAACTAGTTTCTTTTCTCGGTAACGGCAGTAACATTTGTCATATCAAACATACGTTCTATGACAATGACGTTTTTATCCAAACTCACAGGAGCAAATAAGCCGAGCCAAACGAAGCCTTAATGCAAGACAGTTGAGGTCATATAATCTTCTTTAACGTGGATTTATGTTTTTCAGTCAAGTTAGGAATTTAGTTTGTGCTAGTATTATTTTTTCTGTAGACATTATGGAGTTTTATGTACTAAGAATATACAATAATTAGGTTCCCAACAAGATGATTGCTCTCCTTCCTTTCACCCTTTATGATTCTTGGTTTGGAAAGAGAAATGATTTTATGTTTTGGTTGTTGAAGAGTTAAAGGATAGAAAAGAGCAACGCCTAACTTAGGTGGCGTTTGGTTAGGCTTTTAGGCTGCGGTGCGGCTGAAACGCACTGGAATTTTGGGAAGAAGCTGCGTTTGGCGCGGCTTATTTCAAAAACCCCAGTTATTTAGGTCCGCCGTTTATCGTGCATTCCCATCCGAAACTCCTCTTTGCGTTCAGCCGCTGAAGCCCCGCTTTTCCATCTCTCCCGAAACTCTATCGTGAGCGGATCTTCTCCCGCACGACATTCTCCACCTCTGCACCGCCTTCTTTCCCGAGGATTCAGAGCCGGATTGCCGCTTCTATCTCGCAACTCCTCGCCTGTGCGATGGCCTCGCTAACGCGATGGACTTGCCGACGAAGAGCACGCCAGTTAAAGTAGCGTCGGTGCCGGCGGATGGAACATGGAGAGGCGGGGCTTGAATTTAGGGCACAGACGGCTGATGAACTTGTTGGTGTCGCAGTCTCCATTCTTCACCGCACCGCCTGGTTTGAGCCTGGACGGCTTGCTGGATTCCCCTGCCTTGTTCTCCTCTAATTTAGTGCATTCCTCCGTTTCTTAATCACCGCAACTTTGATCTATTTCTTCGTTCGTTAGATCGGTGGTGCCCTGACAAGGAGCAAAAAATTCCTGCTATGTGAGCAGCATCATTCACTGGTGTGCAAAACATTATTGTGCTTATCACACTCTAGGCGGCATTTGCCTGTTCTTGGCTTTTTTTTACTGGTGTGCTATTTTCAATTATGTTAAAAGTTTACTGGTATAATTATATAGATATGAGGTTGTTCAAATCTTGTCATTGGTGTTATCCAAATTGCCAAACATTTTATGTGTTTACTGTGTTATTGTGTGTTTATGATGGGGTAGGCTCACAAGGGCGGTGAGAAACATGCTCTGATACTGCAGGTGGTGCAGACGAGATGACCGCGCTACGTGATAATCATATATTTTGTTTTTGGTAATTCTTTTATGGGAAAAAAAATCACTCAAAACTCCGTTTTATTTCCAAACAACTTTTTCAAAACTCCGTTTTACAAACTTTATTTCACCCAAACAATTTTTTAACAAAACTCTGTTTTCTAGAATCATCACTTTTTCTATCAGCAGTTTTTCATCAACAGTTTTCCATCAGCAACACCCCAACCAAATGGAGCCTTAGAGTTTTTCTTTAGGGTGGCCTCTATTAAGGATAGTGGAGGTAGGTTTAGGATTAGACAAAACCTACTTTGATTGAATTGATAAAATCTATTATAACTTAGGGGTGGAACTCGGATCGGTTCGGATCGGTTCCACTCGGAACCAAGAACCGATTCGTATAGGTTCAGTTCCGACTTTTTGGAACCGGAACTGACCCATGTACCCACCATATAAACCAGAACCGAACCAAAAAGTTCGGTTTGGTTCTCGGTTGTACGCATACTATAAAAAATAAAAAAATATTAGTCATTCAATATAAATCATAGGAGAAGTTGTATAAGAGATGGACAATTTAAATGAAAGATTTTTATACATACTGTTTTGTACAACATACAATAGTTATGATATTCCTCCGGTTTGAATGTGGTTTTTTCATGAAAACTGCATAGTTTGAATGTGGTTTTTTCATGAAAACTGCACCGTTTGAATATGTTTTTTTTCATGAAAACTACATCATATGGTTTTCATGAAAAATGTTAGAACTTTTGTATGTATAGCAATATTTTAGAACATATGTTATGTCATATGCGACATTTTATTTATTTATAATAGAACTTATCAGTAAATCTAGACCACATGAGTAAATATCCAAATTTCGCCTGACTTGCCGTCTACCTAAAAGCATAATGTTATCGGTTCGGGTCGGTTCTCGGGTACCCAACTATAGGAACCGAAAAATGAACCGAACCCCCCGGTTCTATAATTTTTTGATCCAAAACCAAACCGAGGCCAGCAAAAACTGACCCGAACCCTAAACCCCCAAGTTCGGATCGGTTCTTCAGTTACTTTTGCACACACCTAAATTAATACTCTCTTAAATAGATTATAGTACACAATTGAATTTTAAATAATTACTAACCTCTTAAATGTAAGGGAAATTAAAATTCCCTAAGGTTCTGTTGTGTTTGGATGGAATTGTAATTGGATTGGTCGATTTCAATTCCTACATGAATTGGAATTGGCATGACTTCCAAGTCTGTCATTCGATCAAACAATAGAATTGAGCTTGCAAAATTGGAATTAGTCAATTCTACTACTCTGATGGTAATTGGTAGAGTTCCAGTGGTTAGATCGACGAACCGTCACCACGAGCAGTCTCATAGTGATAAAAAGAGGCTTTCCCAAAAAATTGAATTCAATTCGACAACTCCATTTTTTAGGCGATGACGGTCCAATAGAGACTGTATGAAACCTAGCAATTTGATCGAAGAACTGTCACCACCAACAGTCTTAGAACGATGATAAGAAACTTCTTCAAAAATTTGATGACAACCCGACTACTTTCATCTTTTTGACAATGATGGTCCTATGGAGATTGTCGGAGATCTGGTGCTCGGATCGATGAACCGTCATCACCACCATCGATCTTCGAATGATGAGAAGAAACTTCCTTGAAATTTTGATGATGATTCAACGACTTATATATCTTTTCGCAATGGTGATTCAACAACTATTTCCATAGATTTCGAGATCGGATCAACGAACCGTCAACACTAATGATCTCGGGATGATGAGAAGAAGCTTCCTTAAAATATTTAGAACAATTGAACAACTTTATTTTCTGGCGAGGCAACCACCACCACCGGCTGCCTCAAGTCAACTTTTTTGGCGAATGAGTTGAACTCAACAAACTATAAGAATGTTAATCGTAGCCTCAAGAAACATATATAAGATTTAAATAGAGAAAACATCACATTCATTATTGCGAAGAATGTCATACATATATTCACACGTGCGGACCGTGGACAAAATTCTCCAATTCCTATATCAATCGGAAAGAATTGGATTTATTTCAAAATGAATTTCATGGAGTTCATATTTAATTCTAATTTCACCTTTCAAGCGCACCACCAAACAACGAAATTGAAATTGGACCTTCAGTTTCAATTCCAAGACTCCAATTCCACCCTAACGAATAGACCGTTGAAGAAATCCTATCTAATATAGGAATTGAAGTTAATACTTTATTTTAAGGTAAATATAGCTTTGCAAATATTTGCTTTCTCTTATATGTATACACACTAAATTTTACACAGGACACTAAAATTTATGCACAATGGTTGTATGGATATGTCCCCAGTTCAAAATTGCTTTTTGGTGTTGCCTTCCGGATCACCGTCCCCTCTTTTGTACCTTTTGTTCATGTTATATGCTTATTCATGTCCTTCAGCTATCTTCACACAAATACGACCTCCAATGCTGAACGACCTTAGCAAGGCCGATGAGTTCTTGCTCGTATGTCGGAAGCTTTTGGTGGTGGTTGGCAGTTTGTCGACTGAAGTAAGCGATGGGGTGGCCGTCTTGCTGGAGGACATCGCCATAGCATTGATCGGACGCGTCGCATTCGACATTAAAGTCTCTGGTAAAATATGGGAGGTGGAGCACCGTGGCGGCGATGGGAGCTCGCTGAAAGTTCTTAAAGGTGGTGGAGGCGGCTTCACTCAAGGAAAAATATTTTTTGCGGAGAAGTGCGATGAGTGGTTCGACAATGGTGATATAGTTGTGGATGAAGCGGCGGTAGTAGCCCATAAGTCCCAAGAATGCGCGGAGGTCGCGGACCGTCTGTAGCATGGGCCAGGAGGCCACACCTTCCAGTTTATCGGGGTCCATTGAGATCCCATGAGAGTGCACTATATTTCTGAGATACGCGACGCTATCTTTGCCAAACACGCATTTAGACCCCTTGAGATATAGTTGATGACGCCATACTAATTGGAAAACTTTGCGGAGGTGATGTAGATGTTCAGCCCATGATTTATTGTATATTAAGATATCATCAAAAAACACCAGGACGGTTTTTCGAAGTAGAGGTTGAAACACCTCGTTCATTAACCCCTGGAAGGTGGAGGGTGCATTGGTAAGGCCGAACGACATCACCAAAAATTTGAAATGACCATGATGGGTTCAGAACGCTGTTTTCTCATTGTCCTGTGGGGCCATGCGCACTTGATGGTAGCCGGAGTGGAGATCCCACTTTGAAAAGAAGCGGGCGCCGTGCAATTCATCAAGAAGTTCTTCCACAATCGAAATTGGAAACTTCTCTTTGACAGTCTTGAGGTTCAATTCCCGTAAGTCGGCGCAGAAACGCTAGGAGCTGTTTTTTTTGTGGACTTGGAGAACCGGGGAAGAGAATGGAGAGATGCTACACCGAATAATGCCTTGTTGTAGCATGTTGAACACTGCCGCTCGATCTCATCCTTTCGAAGGAATGGGTAGCGGTAAGGGCGTACGAAAACAGGGGAAGTTCTCGATAGGAGACAAATACGATTATTATGGTGGCGTGGCGGCGGAAGACCACTTGGAATTGCAAAAGTGTCGACAAATTCCTGCAGGATGGTGTTGAGGTCGGGCAGTTGTGCTTCGAGTGGTCGGACCGTTGGAAGAGTCAGCCCTTGAAGGGCGAAGGAGGATTGCAAATGCGCCTGTGGTTATCCATGCCATTCCACCAACTGATCGCCGTGAAACCACTACATGGAGAGGGCGTCAAAGTCCCAAGTCAGTGGTCCAAAATGTGGAGCCAACGGACCCCCAAGACCATGTCGAAACCTTGGATATCCACCACAAGGAGCTCCACTGAAAATTGGTGGTGCCCACTGTAAGAGAAACCGCCCGACATATGCCCGGGCATGCCATTGTTTAGCCATTAGCCACTTCCACCTGGTGCGATGGCGGGGCGTGATGTGGAGATGCAGGTGATCGGTGGCGGTAGCGTGGAGGGAAAGTTCCGGAGATTCTGTGTCCTCGTCTTCAACGTCGTCATCAGACGGATCGTCAACCTCGACCCAAAAGAGGCGTTTACAGCGATGACTAGGCCGAATGCGTCGCCGCAATTGAAACATAACACTTTGGCGCGGCGATCGGCCATTTCCGGCACCGAGAGCCGGCGATGATAAGGTGGTCGGGCAAGGTGGTTCCCCTTAGAAGGGAGGGAGTTGGTGGTGTCATGCCCCTTGGAAGAGAGCGGTTGTGCGTTGCCCCCGCGAGCGGTGTTGGGTAATTCTTGGCGGGGTAAATGGGGCCGGTCGAGGAGCCGTCGCTCGCAAGCCTGCGCGAGGGTCATTGCGGTGGTGAGGTCCGGGGATCCTGAAACTCGACATCCAAGCGAAGCCGCTCGTATAAGCCGACGGTGAAGAAGGGAACTTGTTGCTCGGAGTGTACGGACTGAGCGCGGGCTAAGAGGATTTGGAAGCGCTCCAGGTAGTCGTCGAGGGGGCCCGACTGTCGCAGGGCGATCAGGTCTCTATGGGGGTTTCCGCGGAGGGCCGGTCCGAAATGGAGGGTGCAGGCGCTGGTGAAGTCTTCCCATTGCAAGTCAAGTTGTTCCTGACGGAGTTGTGCGAACCATAGTTGGGCGGCTCCCATGAGATGGAAGGAGGCTAGCCTGAGACTCTCGTCCAACGACATGCGTTGGTTGGAAAAAAAATCTCACACCGTGTGAGCCACGGAAGCGGGTTGTCCCGCCCGTCGTAAACCAAAAAATCCATCTTGGTATGACGCGACATGCTGCCGTCGGGGCGGAAGGCTGAGCTACCCTCCTGGTGTGGGCTGGCAGAATCATGTGGCGGTTCGGATAGTGGCGCACAGTGTGGGGAACGCGACGGCAAGGGGGACGATTGTCCACGCCGTGGTCCTTGAGTTCCACCGGAATGACTTCTTGTTTCTCCATGCGGGCTTCCATTCGCGCTTTGAGTTTCACTAATTCAGCGCTAAGGTTGGTGTCGCCCATGGTTGTGGGGGGGGGGGGGGGGGGGGGGGGGGCGCTGTTGGTGTGCTGGGTCGAGGAAGAAGTCCGACTCCTGGAGAGGGGTGGTCTGTGGAACCGCGCTCTGATACCAAGTTGTTATGTGCCCCGGATTGAGAATGCGTAACGGGTCGATAGAGGGTGAAGTTCTGCGAATTCTTGGGACCCGTTGGTAAAGCGGTGCTGGATTGGGTGTGGGGCGGTAAGATGCGGCTCACTCCAGGAGGATTGGCGGGAAACTGCAGGGGAGGTGTGGGAGGAAGCAAAAAATAGAGAGAGAAGAGGAGGAAGTGGATAGAGGAGATCTCGATATCTTTTTCTTTCATACCTGAGCAAGAGTCATGCCAAGCATATATATATATATATATATATATAGGTTGCATGCCCCCATCTAGGCTTAGACAATAGGATAAAGTAGGTTTAAAAACTGAGAAGTAGCTGCCCCCATCTAGGCTTAAACAAATGGGAAATTAAATAAAATAGAAAACTTCATGCAAGTGGTAATTTAATATAATAAGGGCTGCATGCAAGGTCACCATCAGGAAGCTTGGTTTACGTGAAAATCATGGCTGTCTTGGTCTACGTGAAGATCATGTTTGTCTTGGTCTACGTCAGATCATGGCTGTTGTCTTGGTGTATGTTAAGATGATGGCTGCTGCCCGCCCCATGGAGATTGGTCTCCGCTTCATTTTGCCGATTCCATCCGTGCACGAAGTCGGTAAATATTGCCCCAACGATGATTGATGATAACCCGATCCGTAACACAAGGCTACAAGGAGAAATGGGAACATTTCTTCATCGTGCCAAGTGATAAATTTAGACAGCAATAAGAGGCCGAAATGTGGACTCCAGGAGAAGAATTTTCTACTAATTTACAACTTAAGTTAGGCTTCTCCAACTATAGATGAATACAACTTGGAGGATTTGACATCCTCGCACAAAGGGCTTGCCTTGCGAGGGATAATTGGTGATTATCATATTCACTTGGAAGATGAGGTGAAAGATTTCACCCCTTGTGACGAGAAGATTCGTCGAGACCTCCAAGATGGAGGCAAGGATCAAGATACTTTCCTACGATGACATTATCAAGGAGGAGGAGGTCATTGTCTAGGTTTATCAACTTGAGATGTATTTTACTCTTTATTGGCACTTGTCTCGGGAGATTTTTATTTGCCAGACTCAAATAGATCCATCCTTCATTGATGTGGTGTAATGCACATCACATATAGTTCATGAACATATTCTGCTAATATTCTATCGAATGGGTTATAAGAAGGATAGATGAGGGGAATAGCAAGGTTTGCAAAAGCTGGCCAATGACAAGATATTCTGTCCAGAGTATGATTGACGGTATCTCCTCTAATGACATGCTGAGTATGATTGACGGTATCATCCACTTTTTTGGCATCACACCGTCAAAAGTTGGCCGTCCCAATTTAACATCCATTTTGAATGTTGGGTGTCTAAAACGACTTAGGACCTCTTTATCCCCAAATATGTCTTCCACTCAAAAGCGCTCCCATCTCACAAATATGTGATGCAGTTAAATTGCATAGTTAAAATTTAATTGGATGTAGATAAATGAGATCATAGAAGCTCCCAGAAGAAGGATTTATTGTTTTATAATAGAAAAGAACTAGGTTACCAAGCCAATTGATGATGACTTTCTCTTAGAACATGGCTCCTTGATGATTGGAGATTTCTCTCTTTTGACTTTTTAACATTAAAGTTGAAATATTTGGAGAATTTCTTTTTGCGACATACACTGTCTTAGCACTTAATCCCTTTGATCCATCACCGTTGTTATGATATCATCAATCATCATGTTATCATTATTCTGGCCTGTTTTTTTGTATATATCACTTTAAAAAAATGCTTGTTCTCACATGTTTGGCTACAGAAAGACCCGCTACAAGTGAAAGTAAACAAGCTGTCATCCACAAAAACACAGCTTCCATATTCCTATTATTCGCTTCCATACTGCAAGCCAAAAGCTATAGTTGATAGCGCCGAAAATCTCGGGGAAGTTCTTCGTGGAGATCGAATCGAAAACTCCCCATACGGGGTATGTTCAACACTATTACTAGCTAATAGATGCATGCTTCTATTGAGCATTTACTAAGCAGAGTTTACCTTTCAGTTCTCCATGAGGGAGCCGCAGATGTGCAAAATCGTCTGCAAGTTAACTCCCGATGCGAAAGTAGCAAAGGATTTCAAGGAGAAGATTGAGGATGAGTATAGGGTCAACATGTAAGCGCTTTATGCAAGTGCCTGTTTACTTTATTGGAGTCTTGGATACTGAACTCGGATTTTGATTTATGTTTGCTCACCATTTAATGCAGGATCCTCGATAATCTCCCGCTAGTCGTACCAATCAGAAGGCTCGATCAGGATTCTTCAACAGTTTACCAGCAGGGCTTCCATGTCGGCGTCAAAGGCCAATATACCGGGGTAATTAATCACGACATCCGAACCCCGAAGCACTGTGACTTTGAGAACTCGGGAATGTTTATTTTATTTTTTACCCAGCCCACTCATTTTGCAGAGCAAGGATGAGAAGTATTTTATCCACAATCATTTGTCATTTCTTGTAAAATACCACAGAGATGAGCAAACTGACTTTGCAAGGATAGTAGGCTTTGAGGTTAAACCCTTCAGGTTTTATTCTCACCCTTCTACCCTTTTTATCTTATAGTTCTCCAACTGAAATCTATTCTTGGCTCAGTGTCAGGCACGATTACGAAGGAGAATGGAATGGCGACAAAACTCGCCTGACCACCTGTGACCCTCATGCGAAACGCACAGTGGCCAACTCCGATAATCCCCAAGAGGTGGACGAGAAGAAAGATATTGTATTCACATATGATGTTGAATTCCAGGTTTGCTCCAGCATGCTTTGGAAAAGCCGAGCAATTACCATCATTTTGATGCAATATTGATGCATTATTTTCTGGTCTTTTGCTTGCTAGGAGAGCGAAGTCAAATGGGCCTCTCGATGGGATACGTACCTTCTCATGACCGATGACCAAATTCACTGGTTTTCTATAGTCAATTCTCTGATGATTGTCCTCTTCCTCTCCGGCATGGTGGCCATGATTATGCTTCGAACCCTCTACAGAGATATCTCGAAGTACAACCAGCTCGAAACTCAAGAGGAGGCTCAAGAGGAGACAGGGTGGAAGCTCATCCACGGAGATGTGTTCAGGCCTCCCAATAACTCAGATTTGCTTTGCGTTTATGTTGGAACTGGAGTCCAATTTTTTGGCATGCTTCTTGTAACCATGAATTTCGCCGTGCTCGGCTTCCTCTCGCCCTCAAATCGGGGAGGTTTGATGAGCGCGATGCTCCTACTTTGGGTATTCATGGGCATCTTTGCCGGATATTCCTCTGCGCGGTTGTATAAGATGTTCAAGGGTTCCGAATGGAAAAAGATGGCTCTTCGGACGGCGTGTATGTTCCCCGGGATCATTTTCGCCATATTTTTCGTGCTGAATGCGCTCATCTGGGGGGAGAAATCGTCCGGGGCAGTGCCCTTCACCACCATGTTCGCCCTTGTTCTCCTATGGTTCGGCATCTCCGTGCCCCTTGTCTTCGTCGGCGCTTATCTAGGATCTAAGAAGCCTGCGATTGAGCATCCCGTCAAAACCAACAAGATTCCGAGGCAGATCCCCGAGCAAGCGTGGTATATGAACCCGCTCTTCTCGATAATGATCGGGGGAATTCTTCCATTCGGAGCGGTGTTCATCGAGCTCTTCTTCATTCTGACATCAATCTGGCTTCAGCAGTTTTACTACTTGTTCGGCTTTCTCTTCCTCGTTTTCATGATCCTATTTGTCACATGCGCCGAGATCACGATCGTGCTCTGCTACTTCCAGCTATGCAGCGAAGATTACTCCTGGTGGTGGAGATCTTACCTCACCTCGGGCTCTTCTGCGCTCTACCTGTTTCTATATGCGGCTTTCTACTTCTTCACCAAGCTCGAGATCACGAAAATGGTGTCCGGTATTCTCTACTTTGGCTACATGCTCATTGCGTCCTATGCCTTCTTCGTGCTGACCGGAACCATCGGTTTCTATGCCTGCTTTTGGTTCACGAGTCTCATATATTCTTCGGTTAAGATCGATTAATCAGCTATGTTTTTTCGTGCGAGAGCCGTTGTTCTTTCTTTTGAATCTTGGTGTCTGGCATAGAGGGAAGTTTTGAACTTCGGTTGGTACTGTAGTTGAATGTGATTTCTTGACTGTAATCAATTTACCTGCAGCGCTTTGGTTTCTAGGGGTTGGATTGCTCTTATTCATTTCATGTCTTCGTTGTCAAAATTATTATGATTTTGTTGCCCTTTCATTATATATTATTCATTTATGATATGTTTCTTAGTATTTGTTTTAAACTAATATGTAGCTTATTAAAATGCATATATCTCAGATGTTTCTTAATTTGTATATTCAACTTTTTTTTCAAGTAAATTTTCATTGGTTTATATATATATATGTATATATATTTTTATTATATAAGGGAATATAGCATTCTCTATGCCCTTACTGTGCTTTTATTTTCCACCGTTAGATCTTTCTGATGTTTTATCTGAAACATCTTTAATAAAAAAAAAATAAACTTCCCAGGAGAGAGAGTGGGAGAGAGAGAAAGAGAGGAGAGAGGAGGAGAGAGTGCAGCGGAGAGGGAAAGAGATGGACAATATTTTTTTTAAGTACATACGTAATTTTTTTTACAAAATAAATATTGTAATATTGATATATATTTTTTTACGGTCATTTCGAGTACTCTGTATATGTTGCGGGTGCAGCACGCAGACGCATCGAGCACGGGCGAAACCCATGCTGAGGCAGGTGAAGCCCGCCTGGATGCGTCCGAAGGCCGCCCGACAGCATCACGTCGGGGGTGAGCCAAGCCCGCAGTCGCCAGCCGGATGCTGTCGTGCTTGGTCGTAGGGGCGGAGCCCCGTGTCGGGCACTTGTATATATATATGTAAATATAATATATATATATATAATCGCTAGGGCCTGCCCCCCTCGCGCTCGCCAGTGGTTCGAATCCTTTGCCATTCACCGTTTCTTTGGGGCCATGCCCCCGTGACCTCACTGCCCCGGATCGAACAGTCACATCCCTTCTCCCCCGCGGTAGGTCATAGGATCGCCAGGGCCTTCCCCCCTCGCGCTCGCCAGCGATTCGAATTGTTTGTCATTCACCGTCTCTCCGGGGCCACGCCCCCGTGACCTCACTGCCCCGGATCGAACGGTCACATCCCTTCTCCCCCGCAGTAGGACATAGCGTCGCCAGGGCCTGCCCCGCTCGCGCCCGCCAGCGGTTCGAATTGTTTGCCATTCACCGTATCTCCGGGGCCACACCCCCATGACCCCACTGCTCCGGATCGAATGGTCACATCCCTTCTCCCCCGCGGTAGGTCACAGCGTCGCCAGAGCTTGACCCTCTCGCGCTCGCTAGTGGTTCGAATCGTTTTCAATTCACCGTCTCTCCGGGGCCACGCCCTAGTGACCTCACTGCCCCAGATCGAAGGTTCACCCTTCTCCCCCGTGGTAGGTCACAACGTCGCCAGGGCCACGCCCCTGTAACTTCATTACCTTAGCTCGAAGGTCTGCCCATCGCTGACTTGACTAAAGCAAACTCGCCACAGCGAAATAACAACCACTCACGGCAGTGACATTCAGAGACAAGAAAGGAAGCTGAGTCAAGCTAAAAAATGGCACAATCATCCTACCAATACAAAATCAGCACACTAATGCCTCCATCAGGCTAAGGAGTCTACGATCGACAAAAAGTACACCAAAAGACTCAAAAATGCAAATACAAGTTGATGAGTCTGGTTTATACAGTGATTTCTGGCCTCATTTGGGTTTATTTTAGTGTCATTGCACTTCATTTGCTGTTCATATACGCTTATAGTGATAGCATGACGTTTCTGCGCCTTTTGTGCAATCCTTTCCCCTTTGTGGCATATTTTTCCTATATTTTACTGTATGCCTGTGTTATGGATCCGGTGATGTGCACGGATCGGGGTTATTTGTACTTTTCCTGCAGGTCTTGGGGTCGTGTGCACGTTCGGGATGGTGCGGGGTGATTTTTGGCCTAAAAAGCCTCTGATAGTGCGCATTCCTTCGCGCACGATCAGGCGCACGATCATTGATCGTGCGTTAATTCCCAGCCCAGATCGAGATCGGACCAAAGATATGCGCACGATCACAGGTCTTTCTTCGCGCACGACCACTGGTCGTGCGCCCCTGACCGTGCGATGTTTTCTATTTTTCCTTTGCTACAGGTTGACTGCGCACGATCACAGTCATTCCTTCGCGCACGACCATTGGTCGTGCGCCACTGACCGTGCACAATACTTATTCTGCTCCCTATTTAAGGCGCTGTTCCGCGATTTTAGGTATTCCAGCGGGTTTTTGGCGCGATTTCTGAGCGCGACTCCGCCGTTCCACCTCTCCAAGGTCCCTCCTTCCATTCCTCCCCTTGGGAAAGCTTCATCCATTGATTCTAAGGTCATTCTAGGGTTCCGGAAGCATTCTCCGCCATCTACGGCCAGCATTCCAAGAGGAAGACATCTCCATTGGGTGAAGGAGAAGTGAACCCAGCTCTGAGAAGAAGACGGGCAGCGGTTAGAGGTAGTGACAGCCTCTGCATCCCGGAAGCAACCAAGGACTGAGCTCGGAGGAGGCGTGACGACCCCCCATTCCGACCACGATCCGCGGCGAGGCTTCTCATCTCGTGGTTACTTCTACCCCTTCTCTTTTTGTGATTTGTACTCTTAATGGTTGTAATGAACTGAATGAACATCTATTTCTCTATGAATGGAAGTTTATTTATGAACTTGTCTTTACGTTATGCTGTGTTGTGATGCGCTCCGCCCCCGCTCCACTTACACCCACACGTTCCAGCACCCGCTCTAGCAAAAGCTGGAAGCGATAGCGAAGAGGTGCCTTCGACCCTCAACCCTCACATCTGCACTCACCTCATCCATATGCTCACCGGCCATCCGCTAAGCGAAGCACGGCATCGCGGCCTGCACTAAACCCATCCACCAAGCGACGCGGTGATTGCGACCCGCATAGTGTTTAGTTTTCTCATTTCCCGCTCTATAAAATCAACCAAACCCCTTTCTTGTTTTGTTAAACTTAGAACCCCCATAATTAGTTTCCTAACGAGCAAATCGTATTCCCTAACTTGCGGTCCTTTGAGAACGATATTCGGGGAGCTACTCCCTACTTTTATTACTTGACAACGACCGGTGCACTGCCGTCGTACCGCATTTCGTGCCCGCTAATTAGCGGTGTGGAAATAGCGTGTCAAGTTTTTGGCGCCGTTGCCGGGGACTGCAAGCGTGCGTGATTTGTTTTTATTTGGGAAATTCGTTTTAAGGTATTGTGTTTTTCTTCAGTATGTTATTTTCTTCTTCTATGTCATGTGGGCGCATTTGAATATCCGATGTCGTTGGTGTGGGGACACATCCCACGCTAGTGATAGGTGTCCCAAGGAGTATGATGTTGTTCAGAAACCGTACGGAGCCCATGAGTCTTTTGGCTACTCTACCGCACCTTCGTTATCGCACCTTTACACGGCTGTCGCACCTTTTGTGCCGGCAAAGCCGGCAAACCAGTGCCTATTTTGCAAAAGTAGAGAGCACGCCTTGAAGGACTGTGCTGCTTATCTTTGCGAATTGGCTGATGACGATGAGTCGGTTATCCGGATCGTTCCATCTTCAAATTCTGCGAGCACAGCTTCTTCCTCTGATTACGTGTCACTTCCACCTTCACCTTTTGAAGGCTTTGGAATAGACACGTACGTCAGTGTCCCTCACGACTCCGTTTCTGATGCGACCCCCCATACTTCTTCGGTTCATGTACCACTTTGCGTGGATTTGTGCCCTTGCGTGGAGAGTGAGCCCGAACTCTTAAGAAGCACGTCCTCTCCCGCCACGCACAAAATTACATCTGTTGCTGATATTTTTATTGAGGTCACTTTGCAGGATGTTGCAGACCTGCGCAATGTTGTGCCCACTCTCATGGAGGAGGACAGCCTTGATTGTTCTGAAGCAACCGCTTCGGTCCAGTGTGAGGAAGTCCCAGTTATAGAGGAGGCCATTGTGTGCGATGTGGAGTCTAGTGGAGTCTTCGATGATATCATCAGTTTGTCATTGCCGCACCCCATGGGGGATGAAGCCGGGATTGTCCCCTCAGATGAGATTTCTTTTAGTTTTTCTTCCAATTTATTTCCTGACCCCCTTTCTTTATGTACAAGGATGCAGGATGCCCCTCCTCCGGTTGATCAAACCTTATGCATGGAGGAGTCGAAAGCCTGGCGGGATGAGGAAGGTACAGTGAAGGAACATCTTGTTTCCTCATCATCGTTGGTGCTTCCCCTTGAGGATTGGTTACAAGGGGGCAAGCGGTTTTTCTTTGAAGACATAATACTGCAGGATAAGAAGAGAGCGAAAAAGGAGGAGATTTGGGGTTGGAGGCTGAGCATCCTACTTAAATTCCACCCCTATTACCAGGTCCCCGGACCTTTTTCCTTCATCAGTTGTTACTACTTCAAATCAGCTTATAGCTGATTTGTTTTGAGTTTGTAATAATAATTAGGATCTTTTGACTTTTGCTTATTTCTAGACTTTTTAAAAACCGCTTTAAGACAGGTATTTGGTCCACCTTCAAGGACGTTAAACAAAAGGGCTCTTGGGAGACAACCCATTTGGGATCATTTGGTTCAGTTCTTTTTTGTTATTTTCTTTGCTATATTTTTGTTGTGCTGGGATCCTTTTAATCGCAGGTTCGCATCTATTGGAGCACGGCGGGATCACCGCCTTCTGAACAAAACGCCATATCTTCTGGTATGCTCATTTCTGAGCATGGGGTAATCTCTCCTCCTAGTCTTCTTAAGCTTATGCCGCTATCGAAGTCTCACCATGTATACCTTGCCTTGTAATGAAGTTTTCTGCTAGCATCAATAAAGATTGAAGTTGTTTTTCATGGCTTCTAGTTGTTGGCTTGAACTTTGAGTTATACTATTCCTGCTCACTCCTAGATCTACAGAAAATTTCACAGAAAATATCTAGTCCGGGCAAAAATTTACGTCCGGGTAAAAAAATTGAGTGCGGGTCGAAAAAATCGCGTATGGGCGAAAAAATTGCGTACGAGCGAAAAAATCATGTTCGAGCGAAAAAAATTTGTGCGCTGGTCGAAAAAATCGAGTGCGGGTCAAAAAATGCGTACGGGTGAAAAAATTGCTTCTGGACGAAAAAATCGCATCGTAGCCGAAAAATAGCATCCAGACAAAAAAATCACATGCGGGCAGAAAAAATTGCGGTCGGGCAAAAAATTGCGCTTGCGGCGAAAAAATCGCGTCCAGGCAAAAAAATCGCGGCCGGGCAAAAAAACACGTCCGGGCAAAAATAACGCGTCCGGGAGACACGATCAAAGAACAGACCTTTATAGATTAGTGAAATTTTAGATCAACACTTATGGACAAACTATCCAAACAATTTACTGCTTATTCATCATTGCTTTTATAAAAGCTCTAATCAATCAACACTATTCAATCAACAGAAAATTTGAATTTGCATCAACTATTATCATGAAATTGACTGGTATTCTAATTCCAAAATTATTTATGCAACCGAATGAGAAACTAAAACTCAGTTTCTCAATTCCAATTCTCAAGCACAATTTCATCCAAACAAATATATCATTAAGGGAATGCTCTATAGCTTATCCTATAAAATCTGTAGACACCAATAACAACAATGACAAGGATCTTCATAAGGCCTATGTTTTTATCATTAAACATCAAAAGTCTGGCTCATATATAATTAAAAATAAGATTAAAGATAAGAGAGAAGAAAACAGAAGTGTTGATATGGTGAATATAGAGATGGCTCATCCTATTAACCAGACCTATTTGGCCTTCTTATTCAATATATATCATAATCACGTGTCCCCTTGCAAACATACATGGAAGAAATGTTGATGAATTTTGCTATGACGAGGCCCAAATGACCATTATTTACTTAAACCAGCTAGACCGGGTCCCAAAAGCAAATTTAGGCCCGGATGGTCGTGTCCGGCTAAAAAAAATAGGCATGTACCATAAAACATGATTGTTGTGCGATCAAAAAACCATCATATGATCATATGAGATCCATTCAAAATGTTCCCAGCAAACTAATGCATTCATTAAACAAGAATATGGAATAACTCGTATGGTATGCGTTAGAAGATAGAAATTTGCATGGTAAAACTGTTCATCATAATTTACCCCCAGTAGCATAAAAAGGTCGTATCAATGACGATCAAATGAAATAAACATTGCTTGTGATCGTAAATGCATTAATTTATTATATTACAGTAATTAGTATCTACAAAAATTACAGCCAAGTTTCGGTAAAAAAACAGAAGTTCATCCATATGCCCAGGAAGCAATTACAGGAATAGATAAATGTTAGTGTCCTCGGCTGAAATTGTTTTAGACGCTCTGTAGCAGTGTTTATTCGCTTTTTACCGAGGGACGGCAGCGCACTTTGAGGTAACCAAATTTCCCCGCGCCGGGTGATGAACCATCAAAAATAATTGGAAGATATCCAGTAGCATTTTTGTATCTCTGCTTGATCTGTAGGTGCATAGAGAGAGCACATGAGTGCATGCAGTCCATGCAATTCCATGCCAAAAAAACTCTAGAATACATAAGATGAAGGCCGAAGAGAAGAGAGCAGAATACCTGTTTATAGTCTTACAAAAAGTAGAAAGCGGAGCTATTAATTGATAGCCTGACATATTTAAGAATTAGGGAAGGCAATAACCCGCTTTGCTGGGTGTGGCATGGGAGAAGTTTTGTGTACGAGAAGATCACCCCGGATCATTATGAGATCGCTTGATCACAATAATGATTGTGCGTGATCGGATGCGATCATTATGATCTAGGGAGATCGGATGACATAATTATGACCACGTGTGATCACAATAATGATCTTGTCGATCATTACAACGTTTGCATCATAGTGATTGTCTGAGATCATTATTATGATCCCACGTGATCATAATGAAGTGGGCTATTCATCCTGCCAGACCTGCCAAGCATTCCACCCCCAATTGGTCAAGATTGAGAAACTGTAATGTTTTCATCAGCCCGATCGAGCGATGTAATCTACTAATTTTTAGGGTTTAGGGCTTATGACTTTGGGATTTAGACTTCATTGGGCATCTTTGAACTGAAGGCTCTGAGAAGAGCTAATGCATGGGACATTACATGCTAGAGGTATGTGGGGATTTGAAGAAATCAAATCTAAAAAGAAAGAGGATGGATCTGAAATTTGAATTAGAATGACAGGATAAGAAAGGAAGAGATAAAAATTTTTAGAGTTTGGATACTACAATGAACTTAATTAAATCTTTCATACATTCTTCTTGATTTTATAAACAATTCAATAAATCACCTCAAGGATTTGCTTGCTGCTTTCAACGTTGTTCCTTCCGAGCACACATATGGAACCACCGGAGCCGCCTCCAGTAATCTTCGCACCAAATAAGTTTGTATGCTTAGGTAGGCTGCGATGCTGTATTTCTTGCACCAATTCAACGAGCCTGTCTGTTCCGTCAGAACCAAGCCCGCAAGCACTGTAGCTATAATGACACTGTATAATCATAATCAAGGCATTACTACTTCAGCATATGCTGATAGATATCGGTAGAGAACACGGATTAGATAGAAAATCAATAAAATATATGATCAAGGAAACAAGTGCATCATCATGTTCATAGAATGGATAATTGTGTGCATACATACATATTTTGATACACATGCGCGCCCGCGCACGCACGCACGTGCACACACACACACACACACACACACATATATATATCTATATATAGGGGCATCGGGACCTCCCCTCTTAGTTTGCAAAATTACAGATTGCACCCCTCTTATTGTTGAAATTACAAAAACCTCCCCTCAATGTTATAAAACATAACATTTACCTCCCATGGAGTTCACATTTTATAACATTCATGCACAAAAACACCTCCTTCGGAGTACAATTTCAGGGGGGTATTTTGTGCACGGATGTTATGAAATATGAACTTTAGGGGAGGTAAATGTTAAGTTTTAAAACATTCAGAGGAGGTTTTTGTAATTTCAATAATAAGAGGGGTGCAATCTATAATTATGCTATCTTCCGGTAGGAGTTTTGGTAATTATTCCTATATATATATAGTAAAATAATGAGAGCAACGATATAATTATTTTTATTACTTCTCTTAAAAAGAATACAAGGTACATTGACAGCTCTAGCAAAACGTATGTCGACTCTATGACTGCTTTAATGAATTAGACATGAATTTGGCGACCATGCATGCAACTATTAAAATCATAAATAATATGACACAAGAATAATGGTTAAGTAGAGCTTATATTAAAATAATAAATACTGTAATACACATACAAGAGTACTAGAAAATCAATACTTGACCGGGCAAAACTGGACAAGTCAGAGGATAATATTGACACAGATTACAAAATTATATTAGCCACAACATGGTAAACACACAATTCGACACTAAAGAAAAGACAACCAATCAATAAGCGCACAATGCTTACGGGATAGAAGGGCTCGGTGGAAGTAAGGTGAAAAATCTGAAGTCAGAGTGACAATGGATTACTGACTGGACACTATCCAGATGCCGACTGAGAACAGGAACTGATTTGGAGAGGTTGTCAGGCTGTCCAGGCTCAGAAGAACAACCCGTATGGTGTTTTGGTGGTCAGGAGATGTGTGGATGGGCCTCTGGATGTGTTGGGAGGATTCTGGAAAGGCAGAACAGTGCTGGGATGGATTCCAACACTCAAAAGTATCTCCCAAGTACATGTTCAGCACAAAATATGGGAAGATTGTCTGATTCCAGTAACTGGAAATCAAGGACTGGTGAGTCCTTGGGAGGGTTGAGGGGGACTGCCGAGGGTTGGGAGGTGACTGGAGAGGGGACAGTTGCTGTAGAAGAAGGTGGAAAGGGTTGTGGAGGCTGACTGGAGGTAAGAAGGGGCTCACAGGTAGGGAATAATGGAGAGTTAACTGGTTGTGGGTTAATGAGGGAGGTTTCCCATTGGAGTAAATGGAGGAGTCGAGAGTGGAAGGATGTGAGTAAATCTAGGAGTAGTTGTCCCTTTTTAAAGAGGTGGTTATGGGTGGGGTATTGGAGTAGTGGGGAGGTGGCTTGGGAGTTTGGAGCCATGGGGAGAAGGGGCGGCCAATGGTGTTCGCCGGAGGTGGTGGCAGCGATTGTCAAAAAATTGAAATTGAGGGGATTGAGGTGGCGGAGGAGTTTTAGGAGGAGGTGGGTTTGTGGGGGAGGGGTGGCCGGCTAGTGGAGATTGGGGAAGGGAGGGGTGGCCGGTTAATGGAGGTGGAGGGGGAGGAGGGTGACCGGCTAGTGGGGGAGGGGAGGAGGAAGATAACTTTCAAGCTTCGCACTTGGATTCCGGCTTTGGCACCGGTTGATCAAAAGAAGAACTTTTCACTCAACTTTCAATACCTTCTAAATGATCAATCCCAATTTATAGAGTAAGGGTCCACCATGGACGATCAACTGTCTCCCCCTGGGAACATGCTGTATCTGTTATAGACAGTACTACATTAACATTCTCTGTATATACAAAATCTTCTTTATTCTTCTCAGAAACAAGAACTTCAAAAATCCTCTCAGGAATAAATTTAAAAGCAATCCCCTCTGGGAGAATCAACATTAGTGTCCACATTTTCATCAGTATCCACATCTTCCAAAACTACATCATTATCAACAATATTTGCCGCTGTCTCTATATCAACAATATAATATTCTGCTTTCTCTACAATCATATTTACATCCACATCTGTTGCTGTCTCTAATATTGTCTCAACAAAAGAATCAAATTTGGGCTCTTGACAATCTTTCAATGGAGAGTAGTCAAAGCTGCTGCCTTCACTGACACCAAGTTGCTTGATGGGGAAGCTGACATCCTTCTCCCTTTTTTTAACTTCAGCTAATCGTGAAGCCAAAAACTCCATAGTGATAGGAAAGTGAATGGAGGGTTGAGATAAAAATGCAATTGATGCAGAGAGGTCAGAGATTTGACTCTGGAGATAGTCAAATCTGGAGGAGAATTGTAGAGATAGAGAATCTTTGCAAACAAAGAACCAGAGAGAGTTTGAATGAGAGAGGCCAACATATCGGACAACAGCTGAAGAGAGTCTGATGCTGATATGAATGGAGAGGCAGTGGTGACTGCAGTGGGAGGAATGGCATGAGAAAGTTGTGGTGGAGAAAGTGTGATTGTAGAGAAACAGTTGGGTGTCAAAGATGCAATGAATTGATGATTAGTGTGAAGATAGCCGTAGGGGAGCATCCAGAGAAAGATGAGAAGGTGGAAGTAGTGAGGTTGTCGGGATGGTGGAAGACATGGTTCAGTGGTGGTGGCAGTGGTTGACAATGAGGTAGGTGGTGATTTGGTCTTAAAAATAACTCTTTTCTACGAGAAAAGAAAGCTGGAAAGTTTTTTTTCTTGGAGGGAGAGGACGGCCTTTGGAGAGGCAAATAGAGGTATAAGAGATGGAAAGAAGAACACTCAGAATCCTACCATAGGGTATAATTGTCATCACCTGCTTGGTCTGTATGAGTTTGAAGACCAGCTGTCTCCAATCTACCTCTTTCTTCAGAACCAAACAAGCCATGATCTTAACTTGCTCATTATTGATGTCATCATGTGCTGAGGTCTTGCAAAATATGACCTTGCCATGATGTCAGCTAAGAACCTGTACTCCTCTGCAACTTCCATCTTCTTAATATTTGCTGGCTTGGAGCCAGAAAACTTCATCAAGAAGTGTGCCTTGCTAACATCCTCATCCTCCAGATGATCTTCTTCAATATCTTTATCAATTTTGGAAACATCTGCAATGAAAAGAGATTTGAAAACTCTCTGTCCTAAATCTTTCCCAATTACAATATGCACACAACATATATCCAAATAACATAAAATGAATCACAACAAAAATATAATAAGAAACAAAAAGCAATTGAAGGAAGTTAAATTCTAAGCTATAGAGGAAACATCCAGCTGTCACAAGTTTTTATAGAGGCTCCACCGAATTGAATGGTTACTCCTCTCTTCCACAGATCGTGGGATTCCACTGCTTTCAACAAGGCCCACTGAGTTTTTTTTTACTTGGAGACTCTGCAACCTTTTGAATCTTTTTACTAAGGGATTCTAAACTTTCCTGAGTCTTTTTTTACTAGGAGACTCGTCAACCTCCTTATATCTTTTGACGAGAGATCATGTAACCCATACAACAAGTGATGTCTTATTAAGAAAAGAAAGGTTGTCACTTGTGGTGTCTTATTAAGAGAAGGGAGACACAATTTACAGAAAGAAAGACCATGGTTCCAGATTAATCCTCCACCTTCCTGAGAGAGGGAGACAGAGACTTTCTTTCTACTGTAAGAGAGATTTATATCTTCTTTTTCCAAGATCCAGAAAGGAAGAGCAGTAACGACTTCCTTTTTCTTATAACTCCTTCCTGAACAAGTCCTAAAAAGAATGGGCATCTTCCTATACTGAAATTTTGCTTGCCGGCTTCAGCAACAACTCTATTTGAATTCCCAACAAAGCTACAGGTTTGGCTGGGGATCGACACTCGCTGAGACCCAATCAGCGATCAGTGAACTTAAGTCTTTGTTCTTCATCTGAACTTACTTCTGAACCTTAGTCCGCGAACGACTTAGCCAATCTACTCGTGAAAGGCTTCCATCTAGCATTTTCTTCTGAGCAACTTCCTTCTTATATAAGTAATCTTATCATAGTTTTATACCATTAAATCAATTAAATCAATAGGGATTTTCCCAACACACATCAATAACTTGTCATTGATCTCTATGGTAGAGATCTCCTTGTCCAAGTCTATTAAATCACTGACAATTAGGTTGAATCTTTGATACATGTTAGAGACATTTTCTTTAGGCCTTTCTTTGCAGTTTTCATATTAATAGATGGTGAGAGATCTCTTAATGTTTCCTCTCATATGCACTCCCTCAATAATACTTACGAGGGAGTTCGAAATCTCTTTGGCAGAATGATAGTCTACCACCCTTTTATAAAATATCACAAGTTGTGTACAACCCCGATATTCGCCTAGTGGATGATCAAATAAAAGTAATGCGAGCCGGGTTTTCGGGAGGGATATATGTTAATAGGCAGAAAATAAGAGAAAGAGCAAAATTGACATATGCTCTCTGCGTTCGACGAACGACGCTCTACGTTCAACGAAAAGGTTCAAAGCTGCGTTCGGCGAAATCCAAGCAGCGCTCGGCGATCCCGTCTCAGCGGATCCGCTGGGACGATCACTTAGTCGGCTGCTCGCGAGAAGGCAAGCGAGTCAAGAATGCGAGCGGGGCGGGAGTGCGAACGAGGTCTTCACAGGCCATTCGCCCAAAGGAGGTGAACCAGATCTATCAAAGGTCACCCGCGGGAAGAGGCGCGAGTCAAGTTCCCACGAGCCAGAGCCTCAAGGTCGACCGGCCAGAAGGCGAGCGAGCCAGGTGCTCGCCGAATGCTCGCAAGGAGGCGAGCGAGCCAGAAAATCGCCGAATGATCGCGAGAAGACAGGTGAGCCGGATTTCTTCCAAAGTCTCCGGGATCGACGAATCTCCGTCGAGGTCGACGAACTAAGCCCGGCGCCCGACGAAGTGCGGGCTGCGTTCGACGAATCCGCTGATCTTCTATGTTCGATGAAATTATCTCTCTATCCCCGTTGGCCTGCCATTAGCCTATCCAAACAACGGAGTTCAGTTGTTAGCAGGCCAAACTGAGGTGCGTTTAGTAAAACCGAAAGACGGAATTCCGCTATTGACAGACCATGAACAAAAAACTATAAATAGACCTTAGAGGGCACCTTGGGAGAGGATTCCAGTCTCAGATCTCTGAGCTTCTTCTTCCCTTGGTTACTTTGGTTTAGCTCTCTAGCTCTCCAAGGTGCCCGAGTCTCAGCTTTGGCTTGGGAGGGGAAGCGCTCAACGACCTTCCGGGTTAGTGGAGGGACCTCCTCGCTGTGACTAAGGTCTTAGTCATCTTCCTAGTCTTCAGTCTACCTTCTCCGAGGGATCAGTAAGGGCTAGCTGCCCCTCATTTCGGTGAGGGCCCCGAGCTTCACAAGAGGCCGAGAAATCGGTTTCAACATTTTGGTGCGGTAAGCGGCTTTCCCCTTCTGGGCCGCCTGCGAGGCCTTTAGGCGAGCCAACACCTCGTCTTTTTTCGACATCACGTTGGGGCCAGCGGCGAGTAAGAAAAGATAGAGAAGAATAAAAAGTTCGAATGACGGCCAGGGAGAGTGATATTTATAGTAGTGGGCATGGGGCCCACCGAAAGATTCTCGCCACGTCACCAAGGGGCCGGCGAATATCAAGGGTTGGATGATTCTTCGCGAGCCTAAATAGCCTCGCGAAGAGCGGGGATTGTGTACAACCCCGATATTCGCCTAGTGGATGATCAAATAAAAGTAATGCGAGCCGGGTTTTCGGGAGGGATATATGTTAATAGGCAGAAAATAAGAGAAAGAGCAAAATTGACATATGCTCTCTGCGTTCGACGAACGGCGCTCTACGTTCAACGAAAAGGTTCAAAGCTGCGTTCGGCGAAATCCAAGCAGCGCTCGGCGATCCCGTCTCAGCGGATCCGCTGGGACGATCACTTAGCCGACTGCTCGCGAGAAGGCAAGCGAGTCAAGAATGCGAGCGGGGCGGGAGTGCGAACGAGGTCTTCACAGGCCATTCGCCCAAAGGAGGTGAACCAGATCTATCAAAGGTCACCCGCGGGAAGAGGCGCGAGTCAAGTTCCCACGAGCCAGAGCCTCAAGGTCGACCGGCCAGAAGGCGAGCGAGCCAGGTGCTCGCCGAATGCTCGCAAGGAGGCGAGCGAGCCAGAAACTCGCCGAATGATCGCGAGAAGACAGGTGAGCCGGATTTCTTCCAAAGTCTCCGGGATCGACGAATCTCCGTCGAGGTCGACGAACTAAGCCCAGCGCCCGACGAAGTGCGGGCTGCGTTCGACGAATCCGCTGATCTTCTATGTTCGACGAAATTATCTCTCTATCCCCGTTGGCCTGCCATTAGCCTATCCAAACAGCGGAGTTCAGTTGTTAGCAGGCCAAACTGAGGTGCGTTTTGTAAAACCGAACGGCGGAATTCCGCTATTGACAGACCATGAACAAAAAACTATAAATAGATCATAGAGGGCACTTTGGGAGAGGATTCCAGTCTCAGATCTCTGAGCTTCTTCTTCCCTTGGTTACTTTGGTTTAGCTCTCTAGCTCTCCAAGGTGCCCGATCTCAGCTTTGGCTTGGGAGGAGAAGCGCTCAACGATCTTCCGGGTTAGTGGAGGGACCTCCTCGCTGTGACTAAGGTCTTAGTCATCTTCCTAGTCTCCAGTCTACCTTCTCCGAGGGATCAGTAAGGGCTAGCTGCCCCTCATTTCGGTGAGGGCCCCGAGCTTCACAAGAGGCCGAGAAATCGGTTTCAACATTATGGTTGAAATAAGAATATTCATGGTCTTGGCATCACAAGCCCTGACCCTCTTATCCCCTTCACTCCACTCAGCTTTAGGCTTGGAGATTCTTTTCTATCCGTGCGGTTCACATTGGTTAGTATATATGGACCTCTCAAGATTGAATCAACGATATCTTTATCAAAAAAATTCACGAATAATTTAATCCTAGACTTCCATAGTGCAAACTTCTCTAAGTTGCACATAAGAGACCTGGTGGTAGTAGCATAATCATTTTCACAGCACATTCATAGATTAAACTAATGCAGAATAAATAAAGACAGAAAATAAAAGTACACTATAGAGCAATCAACACAAAAGACATAAAAGATTTAATAGAGGTTCCCCTAAACTTGAGTACTCCTCTCTTATACCACAGGTAGGAAACCTGTAACATCTACTGTGAGTGCGCAACAAGTCTGCAGACCAGTGAACCCAACCCATCTCCACGGATCTGATTGGCCGCAACCGCTAATTTCAATGGCGGGTTGTTGAGGTTGGGGCTTGAACCCCGGACCTCCTAAATAAGAGAACTCTAAACTGTTCATATCACCAACTCGAGCTCCCTTATCTAGGAGGTCTGGGGTTCAAGCCCAAACCTCAACAACCCGCCATTAGAATTAACGGCTGTGGCCAATCAGTTCCGTGGAGATGCGTTGGGGTCACTGGTCTACATACCTGTTGCGCACCCATAGTAGACCAGGGCGTTACAAAACCACTGCCTAATAATAAAGCTCGAATCATTTGATAAGGAGACTCTTAGAACAATCCTGGGTCTTTTGATAAGGAGACTCTTAAAATCAGCATGAGTATAGAGACTCTTAGAACCCAACTGAATCCTATGGAGAGGGATTCTCAAAACTCTGTATAGTGGTTGTTGAATTAAGCCTTGAACTTTTCCAGAATATGAAGGAATTTTCAGTAAGCTCAAATCACTTAGCTCTATATGGATTCAGACTTCCGTAATCTTTTCTTATTATTTAGAGAAAGGAGAAGACACAAGAGAAACTTCTTTTTGAGAGAGAAGGAGAGAGATGAATGAAGACTTTAGAGAAAATAAGAAAAGAGTTGAATCAACGATTCGTGTTTTTCGTCCCTGTCCTCATACTTTTATATGTCGATTCAAATGACTCCTTCATATAAAGACAGAGATGAGGCATCCATACCAGAATGTCCTGAAAAAGGAATATCTTTTATTTCAGAAATTTGCATCCTTAATCAGCTTTTTCCAATAACAAACTAGAAAGGAAAGCCTAACAACTAAAATCCTCCTGTCTCATCATGATAGTCAAAATTAACTCAACTATCAGTCACTTTTGGAAGCTCAAAAATCTTCTTTATAAGTCTTTTTTACATGTTAATCGAATATAATTCAACTAACAACTTCATATGCTCCTATTTCATCATGTGAAAAGTTCTGTGTGCATCAAATATAAATCGATGCAAGGTCACACATGTAGAAAAGAATGTTATATGCACACCAGCGTGCTCGGATAAACGAGTTCAAATCAAATTCTGCCTTCTTCTTCTTTATACTTAAACATCGAATATAATTTGACATATGTCTATTAATTCTTCAATATAATAAGCTTTGACTTGTTTTAGTGCTCTAAATTATATAAGCTTTGCTCTGAATTAGATATAGCCGTGCTCTAAATAATATAAGCTTTGCTCTGAATTACTTGGAGTAGAAAACAACGTATATCTTCTTTTCTCTTAGAACTGCCTTTGTGCTCTGAGTATAATTCGAAGCATGCCTACTTATACTTTGAACTCTAGTTTGAAAGAGCCGAGTCCATATTTTCCCTATCCAAGTACCACAAGCCATTATGCCATGTGTTTGTCCCAAGTCTCATGCCAGTCTCCTTCGCCCGGAAGATCATCATCTCCAGGATATAAAAAAACAACACATTTTAGTTGGGATATAATGACACTAATGTATAAGAGATTCACATGAAAGGAAGGAGCATGCAAAACATTGAACAAAGTTAAAGTGTTGGTACATTGCACAGTACCCATACTGACCACTGACTGAACTGTGCCATCGATAGTCTGAATGCGCTATGGAACTTCTTGGGGAGTGTACGAAAGGAATTTCCTATCATCCCCAGTGACACGTCGAGAAGCACCTGAATCGATTATCCAATTTGGTGATCTAATGGTGGATATAGATGTGAGGGCAAGTGTATCACAAGTACCTGTGGCTGAGTGAGCAAAAAAGGCAACGTTATCCCTGGATGAAGCTGTAGTGAGTGCGTTATCAATCATACCCTTCTGCTTTCTCCGCATCACGTGAAAGTAAGCATCCAAAATCCCATCTCCTCTGAATAACAAACATCAGCTAAGCTCCTTTCTACCTCTTCTCTACTATCATCAGATTTTCCCGGTAGCCTCCTCTTCCACCACCTCTACGACCCCCACGATCGCAACCACGACTCCCAAACTGTCCTCGTCCACCTGCATCTCGCTCCTTTGGTGGCTTGGGGAAAGTCTGTCGCAGATGACCTATCTCACCACAATTAAAACACTCTCGTGTCTCACTCTTGTATCCCGTGTGCCCTAAATTGGTGACCACTAGTGCCGATTTTACCGCTGAAAGTGCAGCTGCATCAGACTAGAGTATAATCCAGCTCTCCTCCTGCATCATGTCTGAAATCGTCTCATCGAGGGAAAAAAATTTTGGCTGAGCGAGCAACACTGCACACCTTGGCTTAAATGCCAGGTTTAACCCCCTCACAAAGTGCATAGTCCGTCTATGAGTATTTCACCCCCCTTTCGTGCACTCGGGATCTTTGCAACATGTAGCTGGTGAGAAATGATCATAGTGTGCCCACAGTTGCTCCAGATCTGCGGCATACTCCTGGATCAATCGATCTCTCTGTGTTATTGTCTCTATCTCCCTCTCGATCTGAAACACCCCCATGTTGTTGTCGACTCCTGCATAGATCCTCTGCAACTTTCCCCAAACACCAATCACGGTCTCTATGCCATCCACCGTGATAGGGATAGACGTGACCATCGAGTTTAGGAGCCAAGTGTGTAGCAGGCTATGAGTAGCCTTCCACTAATTGTACCCAACCGAGTCCCTCTCTGGCTCCCCCTTACCACTCAGGTAGCCCTCCAGGTTCCTCCCGAAGAGTTCCCTCTTCACCCGATGCGACCAGCACAAGTACGTAGCTGATCCATCGAGTTTTAGCTCCACAGGAGGAAGATCCAGCTTCACCGAAGGCAGTTGTGACTGAGCCGATCCCTCGCCTTTGGACATCCGCAAGAACTCAAAGAACACCTTTAGGTCTGCCTCCATCTTGGAAACCAACTTCTCCATGAAGAGCTCTGCAACCCTACCCGTTAACCAGAAGATCTCGCGTGGAGATGGGCTCGCACAGGGAGTGCGCAGGAAAAGGAGCTCGCTGAAGAGCGCGCTGATCACTGCACGGTGGAGCTCGCATTGCACTCTCATGCTCGTCAATCAATAAGCTCGCCAAACACGAGCTCATTGAACACAACACACTAAGGATCGATAAAAGGAGGAGCTCGCCGTGCCCAACACGGGCTCGTAGCAGACGCAATAAACGCAGAGCTCTCCTTTCCAAACACAGAGCTCGCCGAACACGAGCTCGCAGCAGAAGATAGGTCGCATAACAACTATATCTTTCTAGACTCGCAGCGGCTTCTTCGACATAATCTTGCAGTGTATTCTTCGACGGGATCGACCCAAGCAGGTCTTTGACGGGACGTACAATCTCGAGGTTCTAATACAAGGAATCTCTCGGTGAACCTGTCTCTGATAACCATAAAGAAATGAAATAAGATATTATTGCAATTAAATCTCATTCTATTACTATTACTTTGCTCCCCAATATAATCACAAAGAGGGGAACCTAATACAAGATAGGAGATGTGAGACTAACTACAAGGAGGAAGAATGAGCCTTATAAATGGGCCTTAATACAAACATGATATATGTATATATGTGTGTGTGTGTGCGCGCGCGTGTGTGTATATATATTAGCATGCACTATGAAAGTATACCTGATACATTAGTTCTCCGAGTGCAGAAAGTTGGTCATCGACAGTAGCTGCACTTAGAAGTGCTTTGAAAGTCTGTAGTATAAATTTTGAAAACATTAATCAAGTAGTCATAGGTTTGATTTTAAAAAATCCAATACTACTAGATTGGCATCCATTTAACAGAGAAATTTGTAAGATAATTCTAATTAAAATTAAAAAATTTAAGCACATGTTGGAGTGTGACAACACCTAAATGTTTGAAAACTCTGTGCTAGGTACTTAAGAGATCATACATAATCAGGGGAAACAATTTAAAGCAATGCACATATCGCATCCACAATAATTTGAACCAGTTAGATTTGACTTGGTTTGATTTATCATGTGTCCCAATATGCATAGATTGGCTCAGAGCTCCCCATTGGGCTTAAATTGGTCAGACTGGTACATAAATGCTTCGGGTGCTTGAACTAGACTGTACCCTCCGGGCCAGGCAAAGATGCCTCCAGAGAAGTTGCACTGGATCCGGTGACCGTTATGAGAAAACCCGCAACCATAGTTTAAATGGGTGCCCTTTTTTGTCCATAGAAATCGAAGAAACTCAGGATCTTTTATTTGAATAAATCACGTCCACTTCGTTCAAGCTCATCCCTAGTCGGTGATTCAAATGTTTCTGGAATGAGGTCGATTGATGCATCTCACATCTTCGCAAAATACAAATAGACAAAACCTGACACAGTTAGCATGGAAACACCGTACTCGAAATCTTCTTTACAATGGTTCTTATATTTTATCCTTGACCCTCATTTTCTAACCATAACCGCACCCTAGTTATTTCTTTGTGTAGCATTCCACATCATGTGACAGGTCATTGATGATGATGTAGTGTTAAAAATAATCAATAACGTCAAGGTAAGGTCAAACGAGAGGAGTTTTAGGTATTTTGGCCCAACCACATATTTGACTGTACATTAATGACATGCACATTGACTCAGTGACATATAATCACAAAAAATAAAACACAATGATATAAATTAGAGAATCCAATATGAAAATAACAAATAAAATTACATAAACATGCTCATGTCCTAGATCAGCTCTCTCCTGCATGCTACAAAGAATTGGACTTCATCAAATAAACTTTCAAATTATATGAAGAGGATCAATCGAAATGATTATTGCTCATCAACATATTAATTAGGGGTGTGTAAAAAACCTGAAATTGGGTCGGTTTCCAGATTCTCAGTTTGTGTATAATTCCTAACATACTGAGAATCGATCATATTGGTCAAAGATTCTATTAGAAACCATATGCAACATCTCACCTGCAAATATACTATAACATGGGTCCGTTCGGTCCTCACGACATACCACATTCACAAGCTAAACATCAAATAAGGTATCAAAGCTAACTACACTACTCCAGACAACACACCTCCACCAACACACTCGGTGTAACAACTCATGTGTAATAATAATAATAATAATAATAATAATAAGAATAAGAATAAATATAATGGCAATTTTGTAATTAGGGCTTTAGGTTTCCCCTCTTAAACCTAACCGAGCCAACCCTGCTCCCTGCTAAAACCAACAAGCCCCGTCTCCCATTCGGCGCTCCTCCCGCCTGTCTCCCGCTCCCGTTGTCGCTAAGCCGCCGGCGCCTCACCTCCTCCCGTGGTCGGCGCCTCCTCTGCGCCCTAGCCAGCGCCTCCTCCTCCTGCCATGGCCGACGGACGCTCTGCCTGCTCCCTGCTGCAACCCGCCTCCCATCCCGTCTCCCGCAACTTCCGCCTCCCGTGCCTCCCTGCTCGCCGCCGACCCCTCCTCCTGCCGTGGCCGCCTCCTCCGACTCCCTCAAGGCCGCTAGCTCCTCCTGCTCTCCCTCTTTGCTCGTGTCGGCGATCTCCTCTCCTAGAGACGGCAAGCCCCTCTCCTAGCCGGCTGTTTTCTCCTTCGTCCTCCTCCTAGGGGCAGCAGCCCTAATTCCTCCTCTTCGTCATCTTGGCCGAGAACTCGCGAGAGGGACGCCTAGGGTTCTCTCGATTCCCCCTCTACTCGGATTTTTAGCCCGGATATGACTTCCTTTGGGTAAGATTCCTCCTCCTTCGCCTCTATTCAGATTCTCTTGCATCCTTTATATTTTTTTGTCTCCAATTTATATTCAACTTGTGATTCAAGATTTTATTGCCCTCCTATAAGCGTCTAACCGTCATTGTAATTGTGATTTCCGGTGCCGCTCCTCGATTCAATTGGTGGGATCACGCAAAACCCTCTCCGATTTAGGGTTTCTCCTATCCCCTCACTTTTGAGGGAGGTAATTCCTAAACCCACTCGTGCTTTTGGCCTTGTAAAATAATTGCATGTGCTAGCGTTGTGGATCTTGTTTTGTCAATTATCATTTTGGTTGTTCTTTAATAGGTTTAAATAGGGTTTCTGTTTTTGCTTGCGCCGCTTCGCCTCCGTCAGTTTCAGTCTCATTTAAGGGTCTTAAGGCAAGTAGAGATCCCTCTCTCTTGCAAACATTGAACTTAATTACCTTGTCTGTTCTTATAATTTTATGTTTCACTTTTGAACGCATGTTTCGTCGTATAAACTTAGATCTTGAATGCCTGAATTGACTTGTTAGTAGTTGAGGTTTCACGCGTTTGAAATGACACAAATTTGTGAACATGAATGATTTTATTTGGATAGTCACCTAGATGAACGAGTTTTTTAATTGATGAATAATTCGAGGAATAATAGGTTGTTGACATGAGTAACAAACATCATGATAATAATAGTAATGATTTCTGGTTAACAAATATATGATAAGTGTTTTTCTATCAAGCTCGTATCGTACACATCTTATTTGGAAGTTAATCGTGTTATAAAATGACTTAATGTAAGTGAGTACTTATTATCCCAGAATCGATGCATGTCAAACTTGCTCCTGCGTCTTTACTTGAAGAATCTTCTGGTTATTGGAATCTTAATCTCTCGAACCCACAAAGTTCAAAACTCACTTCCTAGTTTTCGGTGTTATCGAGTCTTGTCTCTTATGCCTGTTTGGTTGTTAGTCTTGGGTAAAACTTGTTTTATGATCTGACCCTTCTGCACGACAGAAATTCGTACATGTTTGAATCACCAAATTATGAATCATCTAATTCATTAATAACATAAGCGAACAATGAAAGGTGGTGTTTAATTGACGAAACTCCTGGACTTGGGTTCCCTCTTGAATCCCTAACGAGAACAAATGACCAGTCATAGCTAGTGTGAACTCCCTGGCTCAAGGGTGATGGTTCGAAAGAGCCGCCACTTAGAGATCACGGGCAGAAATCTTGAATCTCTGATAAGACTTCCATCTGAATATGAATCTGTCTGAATCATGAATCTTGTGCGTCAACAAAAAACACTTACACTTTCACTTGTTACAACTTATGTTATTACATGATCATCTTTGTATGATTTACCCCGGAGTAGTTTAATAATTCTAGATATTTCTGCTTGTCTCACTTGCTTGCCTGTCTTGTTAGATTTGCTTCATGAAAAACGGTACACAAATATTCTGTTTTCCCTGCTCGTATTTTATTTTGCTTTGCCTTTGTGTATTTCAATGTTCTGAGGCTTTTTCCTTCTTGTTTTGGAATTTGCCTTTGCGTTCGTGCCTGCGCCGCCTGCTTCCTGAGCCGATCTGCGTCAAGCTTCAGGTTCTATGTTTATGTTTCATTTCTTTTACTGTCGGATATTTCTTTTATGTAATAATTACGATCAGCCATTTTTTCTGTTATCATGGACAACTGCTAGGCTATAGTATGTACTAGAATTTGACATGATTTGCATGTTCATTTTTCTGAGTTTGTCATTGCATAACGATCTATATCAGAACTTGTATCATGGTTTTTGTTACGGACACGCCCGATGAGGAGCCACCGTAGAGGGTGTACACGCGCAGGAAGACAAACCCGACAGGGGAATGATCGCAGGAGTATTTTATCTTGATCGCAGGAGTATTTTATTTCGCTGTATTTTGTATTTCCTTTTAGTTCCGAACTTTGGCTATTGGCACTCCTCCTCTATATAAGGGGGTGTTTGTATGTTTTTGCTATGCTTGGATTAATTCTGAAATTAGGGTTGCTCCCTATTCCTCTCTTCCTCTCCTCTTCTTCTCTCTTGTCTCCTCGACCCTCCCCCCTCGCCGGATTCCTTCCCGAGCACCGTAATATTTGGTCCGACCTGCCGCTCCGCCTGCCTTCCTCGCCGCCGGAGCCATTATTTCTGCGCGGTGCTTTTTCTCTCCCGTTTCTTCCGTCAGAAATCCCGCCCGCTCCTGCTTCTTCCGTCTGTCGATCCCGCTTCTTCCGTCGGAAATCCCGCCCGCTCCCGGCTCCTCCATCGAGCGCGCCTTCCTCTCCCTCCTCCGCTCCACGGTCCGCATCCAGGGAGTCGCGCGCATCCCGCGCTGGTGTCGTGCCCTAGCGTCGTGGCTGGCATCCAGGTTCCGCGTCCTCTTTTCCGTCCCTGCCCTAGCATCGTTGCTGGCATCCGACCTTCAGATGGCACCCAACACTCGCTCCTCCGACCCTTCCGCGGCGGATCTCTCCTCCGAAGCTCTCCTCCGTCGCGTGGAGGCCCACGATCAACTCTTCGCCACCATGCATGAATCCCTGCTCTCCCTCCACTCCAAAATCGATTCCTTCCATGCTTCTGCCGCCCCCGTCGCCCCGGGTTCGTCCTCCTCCGCCGAGGGCGGGTCCCTCCTTGGTGCCGCACCGGCCATTCCCCGTGCTGCCGCTCCACCGCCGGCCCTTCCGAGCCGGTCCGCTCTCTCCCTCGACATTCCCTCCTTTACGGGCGTCGATCCCTTGGGGTGGATCGCCAAGGCCGAGCAATTCTTCGATCTCAATCTCACGCCGTAGTTGGACAAGGTGTCCACCGTCGTGGTCGGTCTGGACGGCTCCGCCCTCCATTGGGCCCGGTGGCTCCGTCAGACCAATCCGTCCATCTCCTGGCCTGACCTCAAGCAGGAGATGATCCGCCGCTACTACCCTCGCTCCTCGGGGTCCGCCATCGAGCGCCTCTGCGGCGTTCAGCAGACGGCCGGACTTGATGACTATGAGTTCGTCGCTCTGGTGGCTCATGTTCCGGGCCTTCCGCCCGATCACTACCTGGGGTTCTTCATGCAGGGCCTCCTTCCCCACATCCGCTCCCGCCTTCGCACGCACCATCCGCGCACGGTCGCGGACGCTCTTGACATGGCCCGTTTGGTCGAGGCCGACCTGGGACCTCGGGCCTCCGCTAGTGCGAGCACCCCCCCTCCACCGCGGCCACCTTGGCGACCTCCTGCTGCCCCGGCCCCCTCTCGGCCGCCTCACAGGGGCCCTCGACCTGGCCGACCCCCTCACCAGCACATCTCCAACTCGACCCTGGATGACCTTCGTCGCAAGGGCCTTTGTTTCCGCTGTCGCCAGCCCTACTCCCCGACGCATGTATGCCCTGTCAAGGAGTTTCACGCCATCATCGGCGATTTCGACTCAGAGATTACCGCTGCGGATTTTGAGGCCCTCGAGATCTCGGAGGACGACGTGGTCGCGGACCCCACACCGGCGACTTGTGGCCGCCTGGAGTTACCATGTTTTTCTGTGGGGGGCATTTCGGGCCCTCAGACCATGAAGCTGATGGGGCAGCTGCAGACCCGCCCCATTGTAGTGATGGTGGACAGTGGCGCGAGTCACAATTTCTTGTCTACACAGCTCGCCCACCAGCTCCAGCTTCCGCTCACTCCTTCCCCGGAGTTCACCGTTTGCCTCGGTGATGGCCGCCGCCGATCGAGTCAGGGGTGCTGCCACGACCTTTCCCTCTCGGTGGGCTCTTGTACGGTGACAACGGACTTCTATGCCTTTGGCCTCGGCGGGATCGACGCCATCTTGGGCGTGGCCTGGCTCCGCACACTCGGTGACGTGCGCGTCAATTGGGCGCGTATGACGATGCAGTTCCTCCAGGGGGGCCGTGCCTGCAGCCTGGTGGGGGACTCGGCCTTACTCCGCACACCGGTCTCCTTCCGGGCCCTTCAGCATACCGCCGACATCGACTTCTCCGCCTGGCCGTGGCCTTTGTCTGCTCCGCCACCTCCTACTCTGCCACTGAGTGCGGACTTGCAGGAGCTCCTCTCCGAGTTCGCCGACGTCTTCGACACCCCAACCGGCCTGCCTCCGGCTCGGCCGACGGACCACGCCATTCCCCTTCAGCCCGACACCGCGGCTGTGTCAGTTCGACCCTACCGCTATGGCCATGTGCAGAAGGATGAGATCGAGCGGCTAGTACACGAGATGCTGATGGGGGGCCTCATTCGGCCCAGTGCTAGCCCTTTCTCCAGCCCCGTCCTCCTGGTTCGGAAGAAGGACGACAGTTGGCGCTTCTGCGTGGACTATCGCGAGCTCAACAAGTCCACCGTCCCCGACAAATACCCGATCCCGGTGATTCAGGAGCTTCTGGACGAGCTCCATGGCGCGCTCTTCTTCACCAAGCTGGACCTCCGAGCCGGGTACCATCAGATTCGGGTCCGGCCTGCCGACATTGCGAAGACGGCGTTCAGGACGCACGACGGCCACTACGAGTTCCTGGTTATGCCTTTCGGCCTGACCAACGCCCCTGCCACCTTCCAGGCCACGATGAACGACATCTTCCGGGCGGTACTTCGACGACACATTCTTGTTTTTTTAATGACATTTTGGTCTACAGCTCTTCCTGGCAGGATCACCTCTGTCACGTTCGCCAGACTCTCTCCACCATCCGCGAACACCACCTTCGGCTCCATCCGAAGAAGTGCTCCTTTGGAGTGACGGAGGTCAGCTACTTGGGCCACACTATTTCCGCCCGCGGGGTCTCCATGGACGAGGACAAGATTTCAGCGGTGCTCCACTGGCCGACACCCCGCTCGCTCCGCGACGTCCGTGGTTTCCTCGGGCTGACCGGATACTACTGTCGCTTCATTCAGGGATACGGGGCGTTAGCGCGGCCCCTCACCCAGCTTCTGACGAAGTCCGCAGAGGGCCTCTTCCAGTGGTCGGCCGCGGCCGCTGCCGCTTTCTCCGCCCTCCAGCAGGCCCTGGTCCAGGGCCCGGTGTTGGCCATGCCGGATTTCACTCGGCCCTTCCTGGTAGAGTGTGACGCCTCTGGCTCTGGGGTAGGAGCCGTCCTTATGCAGGCCGGCCGACCGGTCGCCTACTTCAGCCGTGCCTTCTCCAGCACCATCCGCAGCCGCTCCGCATACGAGAACGAGCTCATGGGCCTCGTTCTCGCCGTGCAGCATTGGCGCCCGTACTTACTGGGGCGCCCCTTCGTAGTTCGCACCGACCATCACAGCCCGCGCTACCTCCTTCAGCAGAAGATTGCCACCCCCGCCCAGCAGGTGTGGGTCGCCAAGCTCCTCGGGTACAATTTCACCATCGAGTTCCGGCCCGGCAACGCCAACCGCGCAGCGGATGCACTCTCCCGTCAGAGCCAGACCACAGAGTTGTCTGCCATCTCCCGCCCAGTGTGGGAGGATGCGGCGGCCATTCAGCAGGAGGTGGACGCCGACCCCGTACTAGCCCGCATCCGTACCGCTCTCCTCGTCAACGGAGACGCTCATCCCCCGTACTCGCTCATCGCGGGCCGCCTGTTCTACAAGGGGCGCATGGTCGTGGCACCTTCGTCCCCGAGCATTCCGCGACTCCTGGCTGAGTTTCATGCGTCCCCTACCGGCGGTCACGCCGGCGCCTTCCGCACTTACCGCCGCCTCGCAGCCTCCCTATACTGGCCCAACATGTTCCGCCAGGTCAAGGCGTACGTGGCCGCTTGCCTGCCCTGTCAGAAGGCCAAGTATGAGGCTACCTTTCCAGCGGGCCTCCTGCAGCCCCTTCCACTTCCGGACCGTGTTTGGGAGGACGTCTCCATGGACTTCATCACGCGTCTCCCACGCTCTCAGGGCTTTGATTGCATTCTGGTGGTGGTGGACCGCCTGTCCAAGTACGGGCACTTCATTCCCCTGCGCCACCCCTATACCGCCGCCTCCGTGGCCGACAGCTTCATCAGCGGCATAGTCCGACTCCACGGGTTTCCGCAGTCGATCGTGAGCGATCGCGACCCCCTTTTCCTGAGTACCTTTTGGACCACGCTCATCCGGCTGCAGGGCACTCGCCTGCGCATGAGTACGACATACCATCCCCAGACAGACGGTTAGTCTGAAGTCCTCAACCGCTGTCTGGAGACCTACCTTCGCTGTTTCGTGGGGGAGCAGCCTCGGACATGGGCCAAGTGGCTGTGCTGGGCCGAGTACTCGTACAACACCGCCTACCACCTGTCGGCGGGCACCACCCCTTTTGAGGCCGTTTATGGCCGACCACCGCCCTCCATCCTCCGCCACTTACCGGGCGAATGCCAGGTGGAGAGTCTGGCCCACTCCCTGCGGGACAGGGACACCATCTTGGAGCATCCGAAGCAGCATCTGTTGCGGGCACAACAGAAAATGACGACCTTCGCCAACCGGAAGCGGCGGGACCTCTCCTTTCAGGTGGGGGAGAGGGTCTTCATCAAGTTGCACCCTTACCGTCAGCTGACAGTAGCCCGACGCCCGTGCCCGAAGCTGGCCCCGCGGTTCTTCGGGCCCTTCGAGGTGTTAGCGCGCATCGGCGCCGTGGCCTACCGCCTCCGCCTCCCCGCCGGGAGCCGCGCCCACCCGGTCTTCCATGTGTCCCAGCTACGTCGCGCGGTGGGCGACCACACCACTACGGAGCAGATTCCCCCTGACATTGACCTCGCCGGCGAGCCGTCCTTCTACCCAGCCCGGATCCTGGATCGTCGTTGCCCGATGGCCGGAGACCCCACTTCCGAGGAGATCCTCGTTGCGTGGGTCGATCACCCCGACTCAGATGCTATATGGCTACCGCGAGAGGATTTTCGCTGCCAGTTCGCGGACTACTGCCTTGAGGACAAGGCAAATTTTCCAGACGGCGGTATTGTTACGGACACGCCCGATGAGGAGCCACCGTGGAGGGTGTATACGCGCAGGAAGACAAACCCGACAGGGGAATGATCGCAGGAGTATTTTATCTTGATCGCAGGAGTATTTTATTTCGCTGTATTTTGTATTTCCTTTTAGTTCCGAACTTTGGCTATTGGCACCCCTCCTCTATATAAGGGGGTGTTTGTATGTTTTTGCTATGCTTGGATTAATTCTGAAATTAGGGCTGCTCCCTATTCCTCTCTTCCTCTCCTCTTCTTCTCTCTTTTCTCCTCGGCCCTCCCCCCTCGCCAGATTCCTTCCCGAGCACCGTAATAGTTTTTTACTAAAATACATGCGCATCAAATTCTCACTGCCATATTTTAATGCTTCCGCAATAAAACAATCTGTTTTACTCAAAAATAACTATTTTAAAACTATTTATCAGTATCTCAGCCTCCGCCTCACAGGCATGGATTTTTCTTTCGCCCATGCCTGTGGCATCACAGCCCGCCCCGAAGCGCACTCTGACTTTTGTCGAGACGGGTCGTGACACTCGGCAAGGAGGCTCCAAAACAAGCTTTCCCTCCCACGCCCGACACACAAGAATGTGGAGATTGTAGGCCTCACACGAAGAACAGGGCTCGACGCCTGAGGGAGATGAGCTTCGCCGGATCCTCCGTCGTCCGCACAACAAAGGAGGATCGGTTCCTCCGTCGGTTGTCGCGCGCGCGCGTGAGAGAGAGAGAGAGAGAGAGAGAGAGAGAGAGAGAGAGAGAGAGAGAGAGAGAGAGAGAGAGAGAGAGAGAGAGAAAATTGGGGGGTGGGGGGCGAGAACCCTAGACTTGCGATGAGGAGGGGAGGGGGCCCGAAATTTGAGCCCTCCTTCCCCATTCTATTTTTTATTACTAATTTTGGTTGATTCAAATCATGCTAGGGAATTCCAACCATCGAGCCCTAATCAGCCTCATCCAACGATGAAAATCGAATCAATTCCTCGATCTACGCTCTCGTATGAGGCCTATAGGGCTTAAGGTTAAATTTTCGCTCCCAGATCGAGAGATTCTCACCCCAATAACTAATTTTCATGAAATTTTAAATAATTGAGGCGTTACAATTCTCTCTCCCTTAACGAAATTTCGTCCCAAAAGTAATAGAACGAAACACAACAAATAAAGTCATTACACTCGAGTGAACAGATCGGGGTACTCATCGCATAGTCTGCTATCGCTCCCAAGAGTGCTCCTCGTGGCCACAATTGTCCCACCGGAGTTTCACCATCTTGATCGCCATATTCCGCAACTGTCGAACATCTGTATCCTCAACGGAGATAGACGTCACCTTGGTGGTTAAGCTGTCATCCACGAGCACTCTGTCGGCCATGCTCGAGCTCCAACACCACCTTCTTCAACATTGAAATATGGAAGTCATCGTGCAACCCACTAAGCTCTAATGACAAAGCAAGATGGTAGGCCGCATCGCCAATGAGCTCGGTGATCTCAAACGGACCAAAGTACCTCAGACTCAACTTCTTCAAGCATCGAATCCTCGACACTCTCTCGAACGGCTTAATCTTTAGTTACACCAAATCCCCAACAACAAAATTGACGTTCCGGTGCTTGGCGTTGTAATACTTCGCTTGTCGGTCTTGGGCAATCAACAACCGCTCTCGAATGATCCGTATCGACTCATTCGCCTCATCAACCTCCTTGGGCTTCAAAATCTTGGTGTCACTGGTCTCCACCCATGCCAAAAGAGTACGACACCTTCTACCATACAATGCCTCGAACGGAGTTGTTGATAGAAAAATTGTACCTCCAAAACTCACACTAAAAAGAGATAGGGGAGACTGCGAAGTGCAGGTTACTTGAGACGGAGGATGCCAGAGGAGAGACCTCTGAAGGAAAAACTGCTTCAGTTAATCTCAAGAGAGGTTACAGGATGGAGGTCTAGAACAGGCCAGAGGGCGAGGTAAAAAAGTGATAGAATTCGAGACCGCTTACACAGGTTGTAAGCTGGAGCCTCGAAGCAAAAGTTCATTTTCAAGCACCCCTACCCCTCTATTTATAGACGCGGAGGCTGCCCAAACGGGTAGATCCAAAAATTACTGGCTGCCTGGGATACAGGAGAGCCGGGGCAGAGGTAAGGGGTGCTAATAACAAAAAAAGAAGAAAATGACCAGACCGCCCGGTCTGGCGATCTCAACTGATCCTGACCGCACGGGCCTTAGGCGAAAAAGCCAGAGGGGAGGTTGAAGATCTGGGCGGTCTCCAAAAACTGAAACCGCTGGAAAGGACCATTCTGACTGGAGAGGAGAGGTCGCGGATTTCCGGGCAAACAGGAGTCATCTGAATACTCGCCTGATAACTATTGTTATACTCTATCATGTAAAGGTGATTGTTATGGTTGCGCATGCCGACGAGACGGGTGCACGCCGACGAGATGCTGTGGCGAGTCAATACGCGGAGGAAGACGATGACGGGCCCGTTTGGAGGAGGAGAGACCGAAGACAAGCTTATGACATGATTATTTAATTGTATTTTGCTATGTTGTATGCTTATTATTGGCCACCGTACTTTTGTTATACGCACCCCACACCTATAAGGGGTTGTGTTTTACTCTTTTTCATTACCTTTAGATGAATATGATTTAGGGTTGCTCCATAAGTTTTCCTCTCAATCTCTTTTCCTCTTTTCCTCCTTACCTCCGCCGGCCCTTCCCCTCGCTGGATTCCTCTTCGAGAACGTATCATTTGGTCCGACCTGCTGGACCTCCCGCCCCCAGCTGTCGGTGCACGATGCCTTCGTTTGCGCGCCAGAAAACTACCCCGTCTGCCTCAAATTGAGAGAGTTCCACCAGCGCCCTATCTGCCTTCGTCGCTCGTCCAGCGCCCGATCTACCGCCGTCTGCTCGTCCAGCGCCCCGATCGGCAGTCGTCGGTCGTCCAACGTCAGATTGGCTTTCGTTCGCTCGTCCAACGCCCAGATCCTGGTCGATCTTACCCTAATCCGCCGATCCCACCTGCAATCTCCAGCCGCGCGCGCTTCCTCATGCATTGCGCACGCTAGAAACTCAGCGTTTCGCTCCGCACGCGTTCCGTCAGCCCGCGATTCCTCCAGCGCCGACCGCTCTGCCTGCATCCTGCACCTCCGCGCGCAGTTAGCTGATCGATCCCTCTTCCGCACCGACGTCGATCGATCCCGCTCCTTCACCAACTGTGTCGCTTTCGTTTACGTCGATCAAACTCCCTCTGCTCCTCCGCCACTGTCCCAGCCTCACGTCTGGCACCGCCCAACTACCGTGCCCTAAGAAGCCGCTGGAATGGCGCCGAACACTCGCTCCGCCGATGATCTCCCTCCAGATGTAGCCAACGACGCCCTTAGTCGTCACGTGGAAGTTCAAGAGCAACTTGTAGCCTCCATACACGCCTTTCTCCTCGCCCTCCACTCCAAGATTGACTCCTTTTAGGTGACCGCCGCGTCCGTTTTCGCCGCGTCTGGCTTTGGCTCACCCGCGGACGGCGGCTCTCTCCTTGGCCCAGGGCGCTACCCATCCCTCCGGGACCACTCCTTCGCCCATTCCGGGCCGGTCAGCCCACTCCCTCTACATTCCTTCTTTTGTCGGCGTTGACCCGATGGGTTGGATCGCCAAAGCAGAGCAATATTTCGGCCTCAACTACACACCGGAGCAGGACAAGGTGTCTTCGGTTGTGGTTGGTCTGGACTGATTGACCCTCCACTGGGCTCGGTAGCTCCGCCAATCCAATCCGTTCCTCTTCTGGCCCGAGCTCAAGCAGGAGATGATCCGGCATTATCACAACCGCTATTCGGGCTCCGCCATCGAGCGGCTGTGCAGCGTCCGCCAGACTGCCGGCCTGGACGACTATATTAATGTTCGGAAATTAATTTATCTTAACCCCTAGAAATGAGTAGAAAATGAGTTATCAGAGCAGAAAATTGGTTTAAGTAAAACATGCGTCGAATAGTAATCGACGCAACGTCGAAGTGCAATCGACGTTCTTCTCAAAATGAGTCGAAGTAATTCGACGTAACCACAGTCGACGCAACTCTGATTTCTAGTCGACGCACCCAGTAAAGTCGACGCACCTCTGCCGACGCTCTTTCCATATTTTCTTCTCGACGTCTAGCCAGGCTGAAATCGACGCTTACGTCGAATAGTAATCGACGCACGTCGATTTTTGTGACAGATTCAAAAACACGCCAGATCTCTTTCCTTCTTTCTGTAGATATGAATTTTATGAAATTATATTATTCTTTTCTAGCCGTTCTGAATCAATCTTTCCTTCTAAATGATTCTTGGCTAATTTGATTAAGATTATTATGGACATTATTTGAAAATAGAATGATCTTTTTTCCTTCTACAGATATAATGATTATGGAAACTTTCCACACTTACTATTTCTCTGACTGCCAATTGATTATTCTCCTATAAGCAATATTTTGAATAAACAGAGCTATAAATACACAAGGAGGTCGGCAAAGAAAAGAAGAAGTGATCCACTCCATCCATTTGAAAAAGAGGAAAAGCTCCCAAGTGAAAAGTGAGAAAGCTGAGAAAAGTGAAAGAGTGCTGCAGCAAAGAAAATGCCTTCTTCTTCTCCTCCTTCTAAAGCCATACTGCTACGATTTCTGAAAGCTCTCACTGAAAGAGAAAAAAGCCTACAATCTCCTTCTCACTATAGAAGAGAGATTTCAAATTCACTATACTTGTGCTTCTAATCTTTTTGCTAGGAAGAAGATTCTTTCTTGCTTTAATTGTTTTTCTTCTACCTCCTCTTCTTATTTTTATTTCATTTTCAAATTGTGTAAAAGAGTTTTTAGAATCTCTCTTCAAAAAATTCAGTTGCAGTAGTTCTAAGAGTCTCCTTATCAAAAGACTCAGGCTGGTTCTAAGAGTCTCCTTATCAAAAGACTCAGTGCAAGATAGTGAATTCCTACCAAGGGGTAGAAGAGTGGACTACCCAAAGTTTGGGGAACCACTATATTTTTTTGTGTTGTACTGTGATTTTCTTTTTGCTATTTCTTTTGCTTAATTCTTGTTGGTGTGTGAGAAGCTTAAATCTGTGAATATTACACATATATATATTTATTAACTTTGCACAAATATTTTTAAATCTCTATTCACCCCCCTCTAGAGAATTCTAGTGAGGCTAACTGTGCACTTTCAATTAATGAGTTTGTCGCCTTGGTTACCCACGTCGCCAGATTTCCGCCTGACCACTACCCGGGCTTCTTCATGCAGAAGATACTGCTCCATATCCGCTCCCGTCTCCGCACGCACCATCCCCGCACGATCTCCCACGCCCTTGACATGACGCGTCTGGTGGAGGCCGACTTCACCACCAGGGCGCCTGCGCCTGCATCCAGTCACCACCCGCCCTGACCACTCTGACAGCCACCTCCCTCGACGACCCCACAGTGGCCGCCCACTGGGGGGCCGACACGGCCGCCCCCTGGGTGCCCGACATGGCCGCCTGACGGTTCCTCAGCGCATCTCCAACAATGCCTACAACGACTGCCGCTTCAAGGGCCTGTGTTTCCGGTGTCGGCATCCCTACTCTCCTACGCATGTGTGCCCCGTGAAGGAGTTCCACGCAATCATCGACGACGTCGACCCTAAGGTTATCCTGGCCGACTTTGAGTCCCTGGAGCTTTCTATTAAGAAAAACCCTTTGATTTAACTTAACAAATTACCTAAAAGTGATTTTATCTCTTAGGAATGAATTACCCATTATATATTGAGGGTAATCTGGTCACTAGATTTCTTAGGATGTCACACTCAACCTAGGGTGTTAAGGCCAGATCAAGAGAAACAAAACTTGGGCAAAGTTAACATTTGCGTCGAATAGAATTCGACGCAATGTCAAATTGTTGTTGACGCTACTCTGACTAGAAGTCCAAGTAGTCCACCTTTCTGTCGAAGTAATTCAAGTCGACGTTCCGTTGAATAGGTATCGACGTAGAGGCTATGGACCTGTCGAAGTACTTTGAGAAGTCGACGCAGCTTCTACTTCAACTCGGCGCAGAAGGAAGTACATGTCGAAGCAACCTAAAGTCGACGTAACGTCGACTTCATCACGACGTAGATAATGAAGTTTAGAGCCATGTCATCAACTCGACGGTTACGTCGATTGGGTATCAACGCAACGTCGTCTAGCTGAGTTCAATCAGATCAAGGATGAATTCGAAGCTGGTCCTACAAGAACTCGAAGGTGCGTCGATAAAAGAGGAAGAGAACTCGACGTTACCCGAATACAGTCTGGAAAGGGGGAACCTTTTCAGCTGTAATTTTGATCCCTCTCTCATGGCCCACCTCACTCAAGACCGTTCTCCAACGGCTCATTAATTGCCTCAAATAGAAAGAAGAACTAAAAGAGGACAAAAAGTTTTCTTGGAAACATGCTTAATGTTGGTGAACGGGTCGGGAATTAAAGAAGGAAAGAAATAGATGGTCGACAACAGAGCACGTTTTCAGGTCTCACTAGAAAGGGAAACAAATTCAAATCTGCTGGTGGACAATAAAAGACAAGAAAAGAAAGAGAAGGCTAGAGCATTCTTCACAAACGACATACTGTTCCATTGGGTCTCCTTCCTCTTCCTCCTCCATCTCACAGGAACCCTAACAGAAGAAAATACAGAGAAGAAATAACTGCTGCTCTCCTTCTCTTTAAGAATAGAACAGAACAAGGCTGGTGATCATCAATATCTCATAGCAGGCTGAGTTCAATCAGAAAGAAGAACCAGGATCTGACAACTAGAGCTCCTGCAAATCATCACTATCATAAGCAGGAGTTAATCAAGAGCAGATCCAGTGAAACATTTTAGAGGTTTTTCTTCATACAACATTTATAAGAATTCTGAGAACAGAATTCCTACACCCTTTCTCTTCTTCTTTCTCCTTCTAATTCTCTTCTGTAAAAGAGTTTTATTAATCTTTCTTCAAAGGATTCAGTGGTTCAAGATCTCCTTATCAAAAGATCTGGTGGTTAAAGATCTCCTTATCAAAAGATCTGGTGGTTCATGATCTCCTTGTCAAAAGATCAGTGGTTATAAGAGTCTCTTTACCAAAAGACTCAGGCACAGTGGTGCATCCCTACCAGGTGGTAGAAGAGGGGAGTACCCACATTTTGGGGAACCTCTATAAAAAATCTATGTCTTCTGACTTGCTAATTTTCTGTGCTGTCCCTCATAGTTAGTTTACATTACTGTTTTATGCTTTATATTTCAGCACTATGTTATTCTGCCTGAAATCTTGATTGAGCATAAATCCTTAAATTATTTTACTGTATTCACAGTTAGGATAGAAATAATTTTAATTCACTATTCACCCCCCCTCTAGAGGATTGTCAGAGGCACACTGTGCACTTTCAATTGGTATCAGAGGGAGGTTGATCATTAAAATGTTAACACCTTGATCAAAAAGGCCTCCTACTCTTACTTCTTTATTACAAACATATTTTATAAAGAAAATGAGCTCTAAGGATTATGCTTCTACAAGACCTCCAGTGTGTAATTTGAATAAGTTTATACTCTGGAAAGCCAGAATAAAACTATATATGAATTCTATTGATGAGAAAATTTTCAATGTCACCCTCACAGGTCCTCCAGCCCCAATAAGGAAAGACTCCACTGGAAAGGTCATACAAACCTCAGTCCCCAGAGCAGAATGGACTGATGATGAGAAGAAGGTCAAGACATGTGATGCCAATGCCATGAACATACTGATATCAACTATGTCTGATGACATATTCCAGAAAGTTGCTGATTGCAACTCTGCAAAAGAGATCTGAGAATCTCTCTCCAGATTAGTTAAAGGAAGCTCTGATGAGAGAAAAGACAAAAATGCTCTTCTCATATCCCAATATGAGAATTTCAAGAAAAAGGCTGATGAAAGCATTACAAAAATGTATGACAGGTTCAGTCTCATCATAAATAGGCTGAGAGGGCTTGACAAGGAAATCTCTCTGAGAGAGATTAATGACAAGCTCCCCATGTGCTTCCCAAGCACATGGGACTCTAGAAACTGGGTTATCAGAGATTCTAGATGCCTCAGAGAGATATCAACTGATGCTCTCCTAGGAAAGCTCAAATCCTATGAGCTCCTACTGAAAAGCAGGGCTGAGTCAGAAGCTCAAGAAAGGACACCTACTTCTAAAGAGAGGACACTTGCCTTACAAAGTGCAGAAGCAGAGCCCTCCACCACTAAAGAAGAAATGTTTAATCTATTGGCTAAGAGATTCAAGAAGTGGGCCAGGACAGAAGATTCCAGAAGGAAAGAGAGGTGCTAAAGCAAGCCAAGGTATGACAAAACTCCTAAACAAGAGATAATTTGTTTCTCTTACAGAAAGCCAGGACATATTTCTACTGAATGTCCTGAAGAAGAAAAGAATAAGAAAAACAAGCAGAGGAAGGGGCACAGGAAGAAATCCTTCATGAGAAAGGATAAGAAAGGAGAGAGAGGTCTCTTAGCTGAGACCTGGAGTGATTCAGATTCAGAATCAAGCTCCTCCTCATCTGATGATGATAAAGATGGTGGACCAGAAGAATCCTACTTAATGGCTTTGGAAGATTCCACTAATGAAATTGAGAGAGAAGGCTGTTCAACCACAAACCAGCAGTGGTATCTGGACAGTGGATGCTCCATGCATATGAATGGAGCAAAATATTTGCTGGAAAATTTCAAGGCCAAGGAAGACTCCAAGGTAATCTTTGGGAACTCCCACTCTGGTCAAACCAAAGGATATGGTTTACTCAGAATTGGAGAAATCTCCTTTTCTAAAATAGCTTATGTTGAAGGACTTCAACATAACCTAATTAGCATTAGCCAGTTATGTGATGGTGAATACAAAGTTGTGTTCACCAAATTTCAGTGTCATATAGTCAGCTTTAAGACTGATCAAATTGTATTGACTGGTCTCAGAAAGGGTAAGGTCTATGTTGTAGATTTGAATACACAAAGTCTGAGATCTGCTTATTCAATTCCCAAGTAGAAAATAGTGAGTTGTGGCATAGGAGACTTAGTCACCTAAACATTAAGACTATCTCAAAACTCTCCAAACTTAACCTAGTTAGGGGTTTACCAACTGGTAAATTCAATAAGGACCATCCATGTAGAGCCTGTCAGCTAGGAAAGCAGATCAAAGCATCATTCAAACCAATTGGTAAGAATGATTCCCCTAAAATCCTTTTCCTGCTGCACTTGGATCTGTTTGGTCCTATCTCCACTCAAAGCTTAGCAGGCAAGTCTTACACACTAGTCATTGTGGATGATTTCTCTAGATTCAGCTGGGTGTTCTTCCTGAAAGCAAAGTCAGATACTTTCAAGATCCTCTCAAGATTCATTAGACAGATTCAATCTGAATTCAACACCCAGGTTGCTGTGATCAGAAGTGATCATGGTACTGAGTTTGAAAATCAGTTAATGTATAGATTCTGTGAGGATGAAGGAATCAGACAATGTTTCTCAGCTCCTAGAACCCCCCAACAAAATGGGGTGGCTGAAAGAAAAAATAGAACCTTAATTGAATCTGGTAGGACATTATTGGCTAATCCAACTTGCCTAAGTCCTTTTGGGCTGAGGCAGTGAATGCAACCAACTATGTTCTAAACAGAAGTCTCATTCACAAGACTAAATTAAAGACTCCCTATAAGTTATTGAAGGGAAAGGCACCCATAGTCACTTACTTTTAGAATCTTTGGGTGTACTTGTTCTATCCTCAACAATGGGAAGAGTCATCTTGCCAAATTTGACAAGAAGGCTGATGATGGGATATTCCTGGGATATTCATCATCAAGCAAGGCCTATAGGTGCTACAATAAAAGCTCTCTCAAAATTGAGGAGTCTGTGCATGTGGTCTTTGATGAAACTAACATGTTTAACAAGGGGAAGGAAACTTCCACCAATCCTATTCTACAGGAAGAAGACCAGCTGGCAGAACAGGTTGAAAGGATAAGCTTAGTAGATCATCCACCTGTATGTCAAGAAAAAGGACAACATGAGACTGACACTGACTCAGGTGAGGATTATGCAGCAGATGAAGAGTAAACAGCAGCACCTGGATTACCAGCCACAGACATTGTTTCAGTACATGAGGATGAATCACTGTCACTGAGCAAGTGATAGCTCAGGAAGAAGAGCAAATCTTAAATCACTCAGTAAGATCCAGGATGACTCAAAAAGATCATCCTCCAACTCAAGTGATAGGAAACCTGACAGCAGGAGCCAAAACAAGGAACCAACTCACAAGTGAGACAATGCTGCAGTGCTTCCTGTCACAATATGAACCAAAAATTTTTGAAGAAACAGACAGTGACCCTTACTGGATATCTACTATGCAAGAGGAACTGGCCCAGTTTGAAAGGAACAAGGTCTGGACTTTGGTTGAGAGCCCAAAGAATTACCCAGTGATTGGCACCAAGTGGGTGTTCAAGAATAAAATAGACTCAACTGGGGTCATAATCAGAAACAAGGCTAGACTTGTGGCCCAAGGGTACAGGCAAGAGGAAGACATTGACTTCAACCAGACATTTGCCCCAGTAGCAAGACTGGAGGCAATCAGAATGTTCCTGGCATATGCTGCCCATATGAAGATCAAGGTATACCAGATGGATGTCAAGAGTGCATTTCTCAATGAGAAACTACAAGAAGAGGTGTATGTGGAGCAACCACCAGGTTTTGTCAATCCAACTTTTCCCTCTTCTGTATATAGATTAGATAAAACACTATATGGTTTAAAGCAAACTCCATGAGGCTGGTATGAGACCTTATCCACTTTTCTCCTAGAACACAACTTTGAAAGAGGAAAGGTGGATAAAACCCTGTTCACAAGAGCACATAAGAATCAACTACTACTTGTACAAATATATGTAGATGATATTATATTTGGCTCCACAGATCAATCTTTATGCAAAAGGTTTGCTTACCTGATGCAGTCAAGATTTGAGATGAGTACCATGGGGGAATTATCATATTTCCTTGGTCTCCAAGTTAGACAAAATCCAGATGACATTTTCATATCCCAATCCAAATATACTAGAGAACTCATTAAAAGGTTTGGGATGGAGAATGCATCTGTTATGAAAACCTCCATGGCTACTAATGCTGTTTTAAATAAAGATGAACAAGGTAAGTCATTTGATCAGAAGACTTACAGAGCAGCCATTGACTCTCTTCTCTACGTAACAGCTAGCAGACCTGATATAATGTTTGCTACCTGTATTTGTGCAAGATTTCAGGTTGACCCAAAGTAATCCCACATGAGTTCTGTCAAAAGAATTCTCAGATATCTGAAGGGTACTCCTGAGCTTGGCTTATGGTATCAAGCTGAATCTGGATTTAAATTGGTTAGATATTCAGATGCAGACTATGCTGGATACAGACTTGATAGAAAAAGCACTTTAGGAACATGTCAGTTTCTGGGTGCTAGACTGATATCATGATTTAGCAAGAAGCAAACCACAGTCTCCACTTCTACAGCTGAAGCTGAGTACATAGCTGCAGGAAGCTGCTGTTCACAACTTTTGTGGATGCAAAATCAGTTGTTAGACTACAACTTTTCCCTTGCCAATTCCACAATCTATTGTGACAGCTCTAGTGCAATTTCAATTGCTTTCAATCCTGTTCTCCACAGCAGAACTAAGCACATAGAGATAAGCCACCACTTTCTCAGAGACAATGTAGAGAAGGGTAAGATCAACCTTCAATACATATCTACTGACAATCAAAGGGCTGACATCTTCACTAAGCCCATTGATGAAAGTAAGCACAAGTTTTTCATCAATGCACTAGGGATGCTTGATGGAGCTCTATAGGACCCCTATTATTGTGTATAAAGATCTATTTTCTGTAGAAAATTATTGCTGGGAAAAACAGCAAAATTTTTAAAGAAAATCATGACTGTTTAATCAAATCTGCTTCGAATTGAAATCGATGCACCGTCGACTTCTACTCGACGTCAGCTTCGAGAGCTCTCTGGGAAGGATCCTTCGAATACCACTCGACGTAACGTCGAATACTTATCGATGCTTACGTCGACAGCATCATCGATTACTATATTTCGAAGCCACGTCGACATCGACTCGACGCTCCGTCGATTTGATAGATCGCGCGCACTTACATATTTTGGCGCGATGAATGTCATTCTTCTCGACGTTGCTTTGAATAAAACCCTAAGTTGCGACGATTCCTCTACTCAAAACAACCTTTTGCGTTTAATTCCATTGTGCTATTCGGATTCTCTCCCTCCTGCTCTCTTCCTTCTTTCCTTTCTTCGTCTCTTTTCCTTGTTTCAGTGCAGGTTCCCGCAGCATTCCAATGACATCCCCATCAAATCAGCAAGATATTATTGAAGCCGTCGATCTCGCCCTCGAAACTGTGTTATCCAAATTCGGCTCTCTTTATCTTGACTTCTCAATGGATTGTTATCGCAAACTCCGCCGCCAGCACAAAAGGTTGCAGGACCTTACATCTGAACTCACAGCTTTTGATAAGGAAGTGCGATCGGCATCCGTGCCTGCTGAAGGCTTTATATCCTTTTTCAATAATATAAAGCAGGGGGAGATGTGTACCAGCAAACAACAACCTCTTCAAGATTCTGTCTACACGATAGCAATCCCTCTCTCCTTCATCACTGAAGGAGAACCAGCTATATCATCTAAATTACAGCTTTCAGATGCAGCCATTCAGGGGGAGTCATCTTCTCCAAGAATTCGACTCTTTGCTCAGGGGGAGTCATCAACTCAGGGGGAGATCCCTCTAACTTCAGATGATCAGGCCTATCTCAAGTCTCTGAAAGAATTTCATGAAGACACTGAACCATCTATCCCTGATCCCCTTTCATTCAGAGTGTCCTCTGAAGATTCATCCACACCACCCTCTCCACTCAAGATAGTTGATCAAGATCCTGTCTCACCTGATCCAGCACCAGCTCAACCAATACCTCCAGTTCAGCTTCCTTCACCATCTGCTCCTATGTCTAAACCACTTCTTCCAACACCAGTCTTCAGAGGGAGACCTCCATATAGAAGTGGAGGTAGAGGTAGAGGAAGAGGAAGAGAAAAAATATCTATCTGGGAGATGTACACAAAAGAACAAAGGAAGAATTACAGAAAAGATAAATCATATTACAAACAGTATGCAAGGATTGAAATTCCTGAGAACACAATGAAAACCTACACCAATCCAGAGCATGACAAAGCATTAGAGGAGATTGCAGACAGAGAAAATATGAATATGAGAAAGCTCAAAGGGAGATTGAAGAGAAGAGAAACATATTTATTGATATTCTGCAAAGAGGAAAACAAGTGGTTGAACAAGAAGAACTAGCAAAAGCAATCCCCATCAAATCCTCCCTGTTTGACCCCACTGAGTATCTTACAAAAAATCCTAAAGCTAAGATGTTGAAGGAAATAGGCCAACTTCACAAAAGGGGCATTGGATGTGTTCCAGAGGATACAGAGGAGCCTTCTCAGAAGAAAAAGGAAGGAAAACAACCTCCTGTGAAAAAGAAAAAGATACTGTTCAAGTCTGCCTCAGACACTGATAAACCCCAGTCAATCTTTGTTGTACCAAATCCTGATGGGGACTCAGAATCAGATGATCTAGAGTTGGAAATCATAAACCTGTTGACAACAAAAGTTCTTGGTCTGGGATTCACCTTAAAAGATGTTTCTCCAGAAAAAGAAAGTGACCTAGCAAAGTTGTTCAAAGCTCATGAAAAAATACAAAGGAATCCAGAGAAGGCAACCCTTCAAATTTCAAGTATATGGAAAGAAAGTTCAGAAGGATCTATGAGGACTTGTCTAATTTTCTGAAAGGAAGGAAATAGATGTATTCTTGGGTAATCTCTGATAAACCTCCGCGACAATTAATCAGATACATTTCTGCTTACTGGTTCAATCTAATCACTTATTTTATGTCTTATTATCTTGTCTGTATTATTCTTGATTATATAAGAGGAATGAGTAAAATCACTTTATTCAAATTGTAAAATTTGTTAAGATAAATAGGGGGAGATTGTTGGGAAAAACTCTTTGATTTAACTTAACAAATTACCTAAAAGTGATTTTATCTCTTACGGATGAATTACCCATTGTATAGTGAGGGTAATCTGGTCACTAGATGTCTCAGGATGTCACACTCAACCTAGGGTGTTAAGGCCAGATCAAGAGAAGCAAAACTTGGGCAAAACTAACATTTGCGTCGAATAGAATTCGACGTAACGTCAAGTTGTTGTCGACGCTACTCTGACTAGAAGTCCAAGTAGTCCACCCTTCCGTTGAAGTAATTCAAGTCGACGTTCCGTCTAATAGGTATCGAAGTAGAGGCTATGGACCTGTCGAAGTACTTTGAGAAGTCGACACAGCTTCTACTTCAACTCGGCGCAGAAGGAAGTACATGTCAAAGCAACCTAAAGTCGACGCAACGTCGACTTCATCTCGACGCAGATAATGAAGCTTAGAGTCATGCCATCAACTCGACGGTTACGTCGATTGGGTATCAACGCAACGTCGACTAGCTGAGTTCAATCAGAGCAAGGATGAATTCGAAGCTGCTCCTACAAGAACTCGAAGGTGCGTCCATAAAAGAGGAAGAGAACTCGACGTTACGTCGAATACAGTCTAAAAAGGGGGAATCTTTTCAGCTGTAATTTTGAACCCTCTCTCATGGCCCACCTCACACAAGACCGTTCTCTAACGGCTCATTAATTGCCTCAAATAGAAAAAAGAACTAAAAGAGGACAAAAAGCTTTCTTGGAAACATGCTTAATGTTGGTGAACGGGTCGAGAATTAAAGAAGGAAAGAAATAGATGGTCGACAGCAGAGCACCTTTTCAAGTCTCACTAGAAAGGGAAACAAATTCAAATCTGCTGGTGGACAATAAAAGGAAAGAGAAGAAAGAGAAGGCTAGAACATTCTTCACAAACGGCATACTGTTCCATTGGGTCTCCTTCCTCTTCCTCCTCCATCTCACAGGAACCATAACAGAAGAAAATACAGAGAAGAAATAACTGCTGCTCTCCTTCTTTCTAAGAATAGAACAGAACAAGGCTGGTGATCATCAATATCTCATAGCAGCCCGAGTTCAATCAGAAAGAAGAACCAGGATCTGACAACTAGAGCTCCTGCAAATCATCGCTATCATAAGCAAGAGTTAATCAAGAGCAGATCCAGTGAAACATTCTAGAGGCTGTTCTTCATACAGCATTTATAAGAATTCTGAGAACAGAATTCCTACACCCTTTCTCTTCTTCTTTCTCCTTCTAATTCCCTTCTGTAAAAGAGTTTTATTAATCTCTCTTCAAAGGATTCAGTGGTTCAAGATCTCCTTATCAAAAGATCTGGTGGTTCAAGATCTCCTTATCAAAAGATCTGGTGGTTCATGATCTCCTTGTCAAAAGATCAGTGGTTCTAAGAGTCTCCTTACCAAAAGACTCAGGCACAGAGGTGCATCCCTTCCAGGTGGTAGAAGAGGGGAGTACCCATATTTTGGGGAACCTCTATAAAAAATCTGTGTCTTCTGGCTTGCTAATTTTCTGTGTTGTCCCTCATAGCTAGTTTACATTACTGTTTTCTGCTTTATATTTCAGCACTATTTTATTCTGCCTGAAATCTTGATTGAGCATAAATCCTTAGCTTATTTTACTGTATTCACAGTTAGGATAGAAATAATTTTAATTCTCTATTCACCCCCCTCTAGAGGATTCTCAGAGGCACACTGTCCACTTTCACTTTCAGCAGAGGTTACTCATTTCGACCCCACCACGACTACCTTTCGCCGCATGGAGTTATCCTGTGCCTGGGCGGGCAGGATCTCCGACCAGTAGACCATGCAACTCTTGGGCACACTGCGGGATCGCCCGATCATTATCATGGTGGACAGTGGCGCCAGCCACAACCTCATCTCTAAGTGCCCGGTGCAACAATTCCATCTTCCCTCGGTTCCCTCCCCAGATTTTGCGGACCGCCTTGGTGATGAGCGACACCGACCGACTCAGGGTCGTTGCACCGCTGTGGCTCTCTCTGTGGGGTCCTGTTCCGTGACCGCGAACTTCTACGCATTCGGCCTATGCGGTATCTATTGGAACATGCGTTCCACATCTCTTGGTTTGAGAATAACAAATACTGTGATGTATTTGATCTAGTCTTGTATGTTTATAGTTTGTAGGTCAAACAGGTACAATACCCATATGAGTGCGATCTGGAAATGCAATGCTGAATGGAGCCGAAGTTCTTAAAAAAGAGCTAACGCCTGACGGTAAAGTTAACGCGGGTAGCTTATCTTAGTGAAGGGAATAACTTATCTTCGTGAAGAGAATAACTCATCGTCGTGAAGGGAATAACTTATCGTCGTGAAGGGAATAACTTATCGTCGTGAAGGGAATAACTTATCGTCGTGAAGGGAATAACTTATCGTTGAGAAGGAATGTCGACGAGAAGGAATGTCGGCGAGAAGAGCATGTCGGCGAGAAGAGAATGTCGACGAGATGACGTGGCGCACATTGAGCTAACGCAGCGCGTTAGTACTTACCGAGGCGCGGTAGAGCCACGTCTGCCATGGTTGCACGATATCAGCCACGAGTCAACACGTTATGATACCGCCCGACGGTATCGATATCGCTGGCGGTAGCTCCCAGGATTATTTAAAGACCGTCTTGGCTCCTTTTATTGTGACGAATTCTTATCCTCCAAAGCCAAAACTCGAATTATTTGAGAGATGCTCGTCTCCAGAGATCAAGAGAACTTCCTTGGGCGAACACGAAAATCTAAAGAAGTTTTTGAAGGGGAAGTACAATCACGTAGATTCAACACGAAGGACGAACGCAACAAGAACGGCAATTCGTACATCGTCTTCGTCTTCACCTTCAGAAATCCTCAGAGAGTTCTCTCATACATATTTTATATTTTGTAATCTCTCATCTTATCTTTTTGTAATTGAAGTGGAGAAATCGTTCGGAGAGAACGTTGGATTCCAGGAAGGATTCTGTGGGAAATTCGTCGCGGTTGTTGGCGACTAAGTCTTGCGAGACTTAGGGGTAATTCACCGCATGTTGTGGCGACTAGGTCTAGGTTAGATCTAGGGGCGGTTCGAGGCCTTATCTGGGAGAGATAGACTAGAAACAAGTGGTCCTTGGAAGAAGGATCGATATAAAAAACGAAAAAGGATTTTTTATTTATCGCGTTGATCTTAGCGTAATTGAGATCAAAGTTTTATAATCCTTATTATTGAAATAAAAAATCATGTCTCACTTTTGTATTATTAAAGTGATGAAATAAAATCATACTTTTATTTGTTTTATGATCTTGATTTTATTTCTACTCTAAAATAATTTAAAACAATATTTTATTTCGAAGCCTCATAGCAAAATATATTATAAGGTTCCTTTGTGTGCAATAACTCTAGGAATTCAATTTCTGTGAGCTAGCGCCGGGCGGTAGCTTCTAACACAGGCGGTAGTGAAGAAATATTGAAATCCAAATATTTCTAAAAGTAATCTTCAATATTGTCTTTTCAGAAATCCCGAAGATTCTTTTATTAACAACAATAGTTTTATTTTAGATTTAATTTCCAAAAGCCCTTATTCACCCCCTCTAAGTGCGCCTAAAGATCCAACAGTATCGACGCCAATTTGAGGTGGCTTGGCTCCGCACTCTCGTCGATGTACGCGTTAATTGGGCGACTATGACCATACAGTTCCTCCACGGGGGCCGGCCATGTCGCCTCGATGGTGACTCCGCTCTCCGGTCTCCTTATGCATGATCCAACGGACCACGGACGTTGACCTCTCCGCGGGGCTGTTGACCCTACTGGAGCTTCCTACTGCGCTCGCCGACGTCATCCAGCCTTTGACAGGATTGCCACCATCCCGGCCGACCGACCGCGCAAATTCCCTCTAGCCTAGGACCACAGTAGTCTCAGCACATTCGTTCCATTCTGACTTTGGGAGGCATGATGAGCTCTAGCCTCTGGTGTAGGGGATGCTGATGGGGGGCCTTGCCTGTTCTGGTGCGAGCCTTTTTTCTAGCCCGATTCTTCTGGTCCGGAAGAAAGACGGTAGTTGGTGCTATACTACCCATCCGAGATACTTGATCGCCGCTACCACCTTCAGGGGTACTCTGGTTCATAGCAGGTCCTTGTTGTTGGGTTTTACCGTCCGGAGTTCGAAGCCACGTGACTGCCCCAGGATGACTTCCGTCGCCAGTCCTCCGACTACTGCCTTGAGGACAAGACATTTTCCAGACGACGACATTGTTACGGTTGCGCATGCCGAAAAGAACCACGCACACCGACAAGACGCCGTTGCGAGTCAACAAGCGGAGGAAGACGATGATGGGCCCGTCTGGAAAAGGAGTGACCAAAGATGCGCCAATGACATGATTATCTTAATTGTATTTTGTCATGTTGTATGCTTTACTATTGACACCCGTACTTTTATTATCCGCACCCCACAACTATAAGGGGTTGTGTTGTACACTTTTTCATTATCTTTGGATGAATGTGATATAAGGTTTCTCCCTAGAGTTCTCCTCTCGATCTCTTCCCCTCGCCAGATTCCACTCCGAGACTGTATCAGTGATCCTCGCGCCCATCCGAAGCATTTTATCGATTGTCCGGTTGGTTCTCTCGGTTTATCCATCTGCTTGCGGATGGAAGGTTGTGCTAAACTTGAGTTTCAAACCCAACATGTGATGAATATGCCTCCAATCGCCGGAAGAAAACCAACTATCACGGTCGCTAACTATACTGCGAGGGACATCGTGACTGAACAATGTTTTCCACATAAAGCTGGACCAATTTGTCCACTGAATCATTTCTCTACTGCAACCTTGACAATCCATGCATAAAGTGATGCAGGACGGACGTCCTGCATCATAAAGTCCATCAGATGTCATCAAACTTCCACTCTGGTATCGGAAGGGACAACAGGACACCCCTAGGCCGCTGGCACTCGACCTTCATAAGCGCACATGTTTGACACATTTCCACAAAGAGAGTTATATCCTTCTTCATACCCGATCACAAGAGCAGGGTCTTCATGTCCCGATACATCTTGGTACTTCTTGGATGAATTGAATAGTTGATAAAATGCGTCTCGTACAACAACTCATCGCACAGTTTCGCGTAGTTGGAAACACACAACCTGCCATGCTTCCGTAGTAAACCCATCCTCGAAAGAAAGCTCAACATTCGACCTCTCTGCAGCCTCCGCCACCTAGTACTGCAAGCTCGGATCAAACCGCAAAGCCTGCGTAACACGGTCTCTAATGCCGTACCGAATCTCCATCCAACTAAGAATAGCAGTATAAGCCGCCCCTCAATCCACGCAGGAGATCTCTAGAGCCTCCATCTCACGCACCAAGAGCTCATCATGAGCCAAAATCCAACTCGAGCACGCCGGTGCCCGACGACTCAAAGCATCTGCAATGACATTCCCCTTCTTAGGGGTGTAGTGTATGTCAAACATGTAGTCCCCCAGAAACTCCATCCATATCCTATGGTGCATGTTCAGATCCGTCTGATCTAGTAAATACTTCAGCTTTTATGGTCCGTGAAGATTTTAATTTTAACATCATACATGTAATGCCACCAAAGTTTCAGAGCGAACACCACGACCGCTAACTCCAAATCATGGACTGGGTAGTTCCTCTCATGCACCTTTAACTGACGGGAACCGTAAACGATAAACTTGCCAAACTGGCACAAGACGCAGCCCAAACCACTCCCTAAGGCGTCACTGTATACTGGTAGCCTTCTGTCCCACAAGGCGAACACAAGATCAGGTCAAACATCAGTCGACTCTTAATCTCCTCAAAGGCTCGAGCGCATTCCGGCGTTCAAATGAACCTCTAATCCTTCCTGGTCAAGGTAGTGAGAGGGGGTGATGTACAACCCCGTATTTGGTGAGTCGATCCACAGGTATCGGCGAGTGCACCCGAGTTGGAATCGAGTGTAGCTCCCTGCAAAATACAACACTCGCTCGGGTGCTTGGACTGAGGGGCGAGTCTCGTGACTCATAAGGGGCTCACCGGTCCTAGGAAAGGAGGCAGGAACCATGCACCGTTATGAGATTATTTAGCCCCTGACAGTAAGGGCGAGTGAGTGCGAGTGCCCAACTCTATAAGAGCATTCGGCTCCCTGGGCGAGTGCATCAAGGGGAAGCACTCGCCAAGTATTTTTTGTGGTTTGCCTCTGGTAATCTCAAATAGCGGGTTTTTGCTATCCACAGACTATTTTGGGCTGCGGTTAGGAGAAGCCAAAAGGCGGAGACCGTTATCCGCAAACCATTTTAAGAATCCTATAAATAACCCCCATATGCACCTTAGAAAAAGGTCCGGTTTCTGATTCGAAAGAGAGCTTCTTTCCTGCTCTCTGGTTTTCTGAGGTGCCGATCTTAGTCTTGGTTTAGGAGGGGAGGATCCGTAGATCTTTCGCGTTTGTGGCGGGACCTCCTCGCTGTTGCTCAGGGTCTATTTTGGGGATAAGGTTGCCTTGAGAGTGCCCTCAGATCCGAGTGTCCAGTCATCAGTTCTCGCTCGATAGAAGTAAGGGAGAGCAACACACTTCTTGGGGTCCGAACTCCGTGAATCGAGTTCTCGGTTCCAACATTTTTGGTGCGGTGAGCGTGGACAACAGCTCGATCGGAAAATACTAAGCGAGAGCTATGAATGGAAGTGAAGACCCGGGGAACACGCCCCCTCCCGGCGACTACGTAAGGAAGAGCGACTTCGACGAGTTTAAGAAGTCAATCCTGGAGACCCTGCGCTTCGCGCTCACCCCCTCGGGCGAGTGCTCAACTCCAGCAGTGCCTGTGCTCGCCTCGCCTACTCTGGGTGAAGCGGCGCCAGCTGGGCGACCTGGCAAGGAAGTGCAGGTGGAAGATGATCGAGTCCTTCACGCACGGGTGCTGTTTCCACGCCCCCTCCCGGTGCTGTTTCACGCACGAGTGCTATGTCCCACTATACGGGAAAAGATGACCCCCTCCAGCACCTCCAGTGGTTCGAGGACGTCATGTCCATCAGGCAGATGACCGATGCCTTCAAGCGCAAGCTATTCGCCATCTCCTTCAGGGGAAAGGAGAGGGACTAGTTTAATCAACTCCCGTTGGGGTCCATGTTCATCTTCGAAGATTTGAGGCGAAACTTTCTGCTGAGGTTCTCCACATCGAATAAGAGGAGGAAAGAGGCGCAGGCCCTTTTTGAGATCAAGCAAGGAGCGGAGGAGCCGCTGGGTAGTTATGTGGATCGGTTCCAAGAAGAGGTCCTTCTCGTCAACGAGGTGCCCGAGCACACCTTGTATCTTGCGCTTACCATCGGGATGCGGCAAGGATTGTTCCGAAAGGGGTTGGCCGGGGAGTTGAGGGAACGAGCAGGGCGAGAGATTGAGAGCGAGGCGACAAACCAGGAGTTCGTGCCAAGCTGACCAAATGGACGGAAGATGGGGAGAAGGCAAGAGAAGTTCAGCAGTCGGAGCCGAAGAAGAGGGAGGAGCCGAGAAGGCAAGGTTTCCAAGAACCTCCGGGGGGGGGGGGCAGGAGCCGGGGTGGAGATTCCAACCATCGGCCAACCGACCGGTCTGGAGGCTAGTAGGAGGGCCCCCTCAGGGCCAAGGAAGAGGCTATTTTCAGGGAGGTAGAAACTTCCATGGAGGGCAAGGACGTTTCAATCCTCCAGGATGGCGTCCGGACCCGAGGCCGGTGCAGCCTTAGCCTTAGCATGCGATGGAGGTTGGTCAGGGAAGGAGAGGGAGAAGGAACCGTGTTGGTGGTGGCGGTGGAGGAGTAAGAAGGGAGAGGAGGGTTTTGCCTTTTTGTGACTTCCATCAGGTGGAAGGTCACGCGACAGCCACCTGCCCCGAATTCTTGGATGTTAGGGAAGGGAGAAGGGCCCCTGCAGGGGGAGAGTAGTTGCTGTTAGGAGATGGGAGAGAAGGAAGAGGAGAAGAAAGAGGAGGAGGAGAAGAGGAAGATCGGTGCTAGGACCGGGTAGACTCGGGGGCACTGAGCAGGATCAGGGTGATTCATGGAGGGGTAGGGATCGAGGCCACCTGCAAGGGGAGCCTCCATGCCATCTACCATCGAAGCGTTGCCTCAACATCCCGAACCCCGCCCCCAGGGGAGAAGATCACGTTCTCATCAAAGGATATGCCGGCGCACGAAGATCCCTTCTGCGACGCGCTTGTGATCGAAGCCGCGGTTGAGAATTTCACGGTCTCCCGAATCCTGGTAGATAACGGGAGTTCGGTGAACGTGGTTTTCAAGAAGGCCTTCGATGAAATGAAGGTGGAGGCAAGGAGGGTGGTTGCGTCGGACGGGCCACTCTTCGGTTTGTTAGGAGAAAGGAAATTGAGAGAGGAGTCGAGCTCCTGGTCACCTTAGGGGGGACGTCGACGAACTGCCAGTTCATCATCGTGGATGCACCAAGCAGTTACAGCGCGATCTTTGGGCGCCCCCTTATCAGCGCCTTCTAGTGTGTGCCCTCCTCCTACCATCAATGCTTGAAATACAGCATAGGAGGACTGCAAGTTAGGGTCCGGGGAGACCCCAAGGTGGCCCGCCAATGCTATGTCACGGCGGTCAACATTATCTCTTGGAAGGAGGAAGTAGAGGAGGTGGATAAGGTGATGGAGAGCCTGGCCAGGCTAGAGATGGCAGAATAGGTGGAGATGAAAGAAGTCATCAGCGGTGGGGGAGGCAGGAGAAGGTGCGGATCAGCGGGGAGCTGAGCAAGGAAGATCAGGAGGAGGTCCGGAGGTGTATCCAACAAAACATGGACATCCTTGCCTGGAGCATTGCGGAGATGCAAGACATCGATGCAGATGTGGCAAGCCACCGCCTCAACCTCGATCCAGGCGTCCGCCCCATCCGCAAGAAGAAGAGAGCCGTATCAGCCACCCTCGCCGGGCCGATTAGGAAGGAAGTAGGGAAGCTGCTTGAGACAGGTTTTGTAGAGGAGATCCAGTATCCAGGCCGAGTCTCCAACATTGTAATGGTAAAGAAGTGTGGTGGGAAGTGGAGGATGTGTATTGAATTTTTCCTGTTAAATAAAGCATGCCCTAAAGATTGTTACCCCTTGCCTTGAATCGACGCGCTAGTGGATTCAGCCGTCGGTTTTCCTGTGATGAGTTTTTTGGATGCGTTCTCTGGTTACCATCAAATCCGAATGCACCCACGAGATGTTAAAGATGTCTCCTTCATCACGGATGATGGGTGGTACTACTATAAGATGATTCCCTTTGGATTGAGGAACGCGGGAGCAACCTACCAAAGGATGATGGACCGAGTCTTAAGGGAGCAGAAGGGGAGGAATCCGGAAGTGTATGTGGATGATCTCATGGTGAAGAGTAAGGATGTGGAGTCCCACCTGCGATACCTAGCGGAGACTTTCACAACGCTCCGTAGATACAAGATGCGACTTAACCCTTCCAAATGTGTGTTCGGAGTTAGTAAGGGGAACTTCCTTGGCTATCTGCTCATTCCAGCCGGGGTCGAGCCTAATCCAGATAAGGTCAAAGCCATCTTGGACCTGGAATCGCCAAAGAATGCCAAAGAAGTTCAAAGGGTGACGGGGAAGCTGTCAGGGTTGAGCGGGTTCGTCTCCCGGACCGGAGAGAAGTGCTCACCTTTCTTCAAAGCTCTACGGGGAAATCAGAAGTTTGAATGTCGCAGGACTGCGAGGCGGCATTCCCTCGAACATTGATAAATCTAGGTCAAGGAAGGGCTGAAAGGATCCCCTCCACGACTTCTCCCTCTCTTGGCTGCACACCCGATCTCAAGCGGGAGGCCATAATAGTCTTCAAGTCTGGAGTCAAAAGTTCTCTAAGGCTAAGGCGCTTCGTGCACCTTCTCCTCTTCATTTGCGACCTCTGATCAACAATCATTCAAAATAGAGATGTTGCCGCCAAGTATGTCGCTATAATATTTCGTCCATCTGTTGTAAGGAAATCATGGTTGGAAATTGTAAATATTTCAAAAGATTTTCTATAAGAATTTCATCACTCAATTTTGAACCTTTCTTTTGCCTGTTCTGAACTTCAGTACGCAAAATGCAAAGTATTGACTGTCTTAAGGTAGCAAGATTTTATGATAATATCAATCTAGCAATAATTTTATAGGAAGTTATAGCCATACATGTTCTATAATATTATGTTATGTAACTAATAATTTAAGTACGATTGAGAATGCATAATTACATCAGAACTATACTATGATACAGAGAATTAGTAAAGTATCAATGTCATGCAACAAATATCTGTAGTTTTTGATATTATGTCTAGAATGACATCATGATATTATTCCTGCTATGATATTCAGACCAGAGAACCAAATTAGAACCAAACCGAATTGCTCAGTTCAGATATCGTTCCTGTGCATAGTTGGTTAGGTTTCAGTTCCATTAAAAATAGAATGAACCAACCTGGTCTGAGTATTAGTTTATGGTGGAACTGATTCAAACATCTCAAGTTGCACCTCTAATGCTAATAGTCCTACATGACCACACATGCTTGAAGTGGTCTAACCAGAGCTTAAGCGGTCATGTGAACCAGACAAATCAATTTTTTTTATATGAGCAAGTGTGAGTCGTCATTTTCCTCATGTTAGTGCAGGAACCAGCGGGAAGACTCCAACGGCCAGCATGTCATCATTGTAGGCTTCAATGTCTTGTTGATTTTTAGAATCATCATTAACACTGACAAACAACAACAACACTCAAGCCTTTATCCCACCATAGTGGGGTCGGCTAAAAGGGCAGCCCGGTGCACAAAGGCATCCCCGCGCAGCGAGGGTCCGGAGAAGGGTCCCACCTCAAGGGTGAAATGTAGGCAAACCTTACCTTGCATTTTTGCAAGAGGCTGCTTCCAAGACTCGAACCCGTGACCTCAAGGTCACACGGCACCACCTCAACCGGTGCGCCAAGGCTCTCCTTCATTACTCCATGCATTTACTTATCAGAGTTGTCGCTAATTTGTGTGTACCTTGGCACGAGCTTGAGCAGGCCTTAGATAGGACGGGGGATTCCAAGAATTTCATCTTTTATTGATGAGATTATGTGAGCAATAACCATCAGATAAATACATACCTTCATTCTATGCATCTTTATTTTTCTGTATGTTGGATACAGAGAGAACTTGGAATTCAAAAGATAGTTATCATAATTTCAAATTTTATTTTTTCCGGATCTCATAGTTGCCATTCAACCTGCAGACTCATCATTGGTAGGGTAGAGCGAATTTCCAATTTTTTGGAGTCCTCATTGGAAATTTAGAGGAACCTACATCTTTCAGAATCCTCTATGGCAACGGAATTCACTCCCCTTGCTGGTTCCAGGATAATTTTTCAACATCTGAAAATCTTCCTCCAACAGTTCCGAAAATTAATTTCCTAGTTTTGATAGTCCTCTATGGTTATAAACTACTATCCTCATTCCTGAATCTGAGTAATGTACATCTCGACCTTGCCAACTGTCTCGCAAACAAGACCTGCCACAGTTACTAACTACAGTGCTTGCGAACCATCGCAATGCAGGCAACATCCCGTGTTGGTGTTGATGGCTTTTGTCTTGCCTGCTGGTGCACACGGTAGGCTTTAAGTTTACAAGAGGTTCCATTGTGAGACTTTGCTGGCATCAAGACTTCCTCAAAGGCATGCAAGGAAATGAAAATTTGAATTGAATGAAAAGTCCAGTATTATCTTTAAGTTGAAAAGAAGTTAGAGATTTATGAAACTTATAGTTGCAAAAAATCTAGCTAAATATTCCTTGTGATTTGGGTTTAAAATTGGTCAACAAATAGTTACATGTGATTTAACTATCACAACACAAGGAAAGAGTTCATTAAAGCCAACCTCAACACGAAAATTTTCATAGATTGGATGTTTGGTAGGTGCCTGAACAGCATAGCTTCGTCTGGGATCAATGACAGTGACTGCATCATCATGATCAGTGTATTTCTCTAAGAAAATTTGTCCAGGTATTGAATTTGGAAGTTTCTTTGCATATGTAGCTTCATATCTACAACAAAAAGATGAATACCTTAGCTTAATTGCAAGTAGCTTTCAAGTATTTAGAAATATAACTAATCTGAGATGAACAAAAGCCATAGTAGCAAAAATTAGTCCATTACAAAAAAAGAAATAACTAAGACCAATAAAACTATGTATCTAGCAAACAAATACCTGTGGGTAGGGAGTTTGCACAAATAATCAAGAGAAGCTTCATTCTGAAGAAGATTCGTATTCTCTTCAACATAGTCATCCAAATCCGTATCACAATCTTTTAAAGGTACAACTGTATTCTCCATTGAACGGGTTAACATGGAGGATGCGACATATTTGATCATCTTCCTACCCATGAAAGCTCCTATTCTTACAGATCCATAGTCTGTTCCACCAACACTGAAAGAGAAAAAAAAGTAAGTCAACATTGAAAATAAAAAGCGGTACTTCACATAATTAGCAAATAATGATTTTTGGTACTATAGTATGTGTATATATAGCAAAATATTCAGATTGGTCTCATAACTTTGAGCCTACTTTCAATTAAGTCCTTTAATTTTCATATGCTTCAAATAGGTCCCATAATTTATACTTTATTTAGAATAAGTCCTTAAACTAGCACATTAACTATTTAACAGCTTCGGTGCTGCCGAGGCATTGACGTGACATTGATGAATCGCTTATGTGGCAATGAAATAATTTTTGTAATTATCTAATAAAAATAATTATTAATTTTTGAATTTAGAATTTTACTTAACGCACTTCGAATTTATATCCTTCTATTAGAAATACATAACAAGAAATTATGGATTATAAAGGCAAACACAATTGAAATATAAAAATATAAAAAAATCCAAAATATAGCATTCTCGGTGACACAATTTCTGCTAAAATATATAAAAGAAATGCTAGTAGAAATAAGTGTCCGAGAATGCTACATTTTGGATTTCTTTTCTTTTTTCTTCTATTTCAATTGCGTGTTGATTTTTATAATTCCTAATTTCTTGTTATTTACTTATAGTAGAAGGATATAAATTCATAGTGCGATAAAAAAGTACAAATTCGAAATATTAATTATTATTTTTACTAGGTAATTAAAAAAATATTTTATTACCACATAAGCGATTCGTCAACGCCATGCCAATGCCTCGTCAGCGCCTAGTCATCCGACGCCGTTAAATAGTTAACGATGTTAGTTTAAGGACTTATTTGAAATAACGTATAAACTTAAGTGACCTATTTGAAGCAAAAAAAATTAAATGACATATTTGAAACTAGGCCCAAATTTAAAGAACCAATCTAGGTATTTTGTCTATATATATTGTTAGATGCATAGTTGTAGTCCTGTAAATATATATTGCGGCATTCTTATAATTTCTCTTGTTTCTTAATTTCTATTAAACCTCTTATGCTTGTAACCCAATGTATTGATGAAATAACAGTTATTAGAAGGTTTTTCCTCATGGTATCATAGAGACGACGCTCGATGCCCATTAGGATGGCGTAAAATAGATTTCGGGTGCCTCCTCATCGGTCGAGATCAATTGCACTTCTCTCCTCTTTGATCAAGCACATCGACGCGCCGCCTTCTCAGTGGGCCTCCTCAGCGCACCTTCTCAGTATGCCTACTTCTCCCTAGGCAGGTTATTGATCACCGAGAGTCCTTCACAACACACATTTGCTTCTTCGAACTTGATCGTCTCTCTCGCACAAGCTCTAAGCTGTGGAGATCGTTCGACGACAAGCATCTCCTGCGGCCCACTACATCTCGAGCTTGCCGAGCATGCAACTACTCAACTGAGTTTCGTCTCTGTCCTGTGTGGATTCTCCTTCATCGTTTGGACTGCAATTGTGAGTGTTTTTCTAGTTTGCTCCCCTCTGTTTATTCTCTGTTCTACATAAAAAATGTCAGATGTTACAGTCTCCATTGGAAAATCGTCCTTTGTCTTCATGCAATGGCCATGAAAATTGCCCTATTTCCATTACCTCCATCCTTTTTGATGATTCCAACTAACTTGTCTGATCTCATGCATTTGTGTTTGCTCTAAAAATTCGTCGTTTGTTTGGGTATATCAGCGGCAGCAAACCTGCTTCCATCATGATTGATCTTTCATTTGATAAATGAGAGTCCGAACTCTTTAGCTTATTCAAATCATACCTCTTTGAAAAATGTATCATTCATCAAATCTCTTGTGCTGTTACTCCCACTCAAAATGGCCTAGCCAAACACAAGAACAAACATATGCTTGAATTGACTTGAAGCCTGATGAGTACTTTTTGTACTCATCTTTTAATATAATTCTAATGTAATTTTAATATGAATCTATATAAATTGTATGTTTTATCGTATAATAATCATTCCTTTTTTATTTCTGCCACTAATTTAAGTTTAGTTTATGTTTTGCAGGTTTTCTGGGCACTTTGAGTAAAATTGTCAAGTACACGCCCAAGGTCACGGGCGTGACCAAGGGGCGTGACAGCCTAGATGTGTTCCAGACCCGATGTCGCCCCCCGGGAGCATTCCGTGAAAATTCGCCAAGTACACGCCCCAGGTCAAGGGCGTGACACAGTGTCACGGCCGGGACCCACCACCAGCATCCCGAGAACGCCTCCACGTCATTTAAAGTTACACGCCCCTGGTCACGGGCGTGACCAGGGGGCGTGACATCCAGTCACGGGCGTGACTCGCCCCGCACTTCTTCCCGCAAGAGTTTCCCGCCAGCAGCACTATTTCAAGATTACACGCCCCAGGTCACGGGCGTGACCTAGGGCGTGACACGGCCGAAACGCTCGCAATTACTCCAGAAGGCGCCCTCTCCGCTGCTGCTGCTATCACGCCCCTTACACGCCCCTTGGTCACGGGCGTGACCAAGGGCGTGTAACATCAAATTTCTGCCTATTTAAAGGGAGCTTCTCCAGATCTTCAGGAACCAATTATTAGGATTAGAACTTTCATTTCATGTCTTTAATTTCATGTTTTAGTAGTTCTTATGCTCCTTCTTTCTTTTTGCAATTGTATTTTCATTTCAATAGTTTGTAATTTTCAATTCCTAGCTTGTAACTTTCTTAGCAATTTAATAAAATAGTTATTTTATTCTCTCATTTCTTTCTCACCTCTTCATGTATTCTTTTATTTTCTTTAATTCCTCAATCTCAATGAGTACCTAAAATCTCTATTAGTACTCGACCGAGATGATCCAAGGAATAATAAAAGTTTTGAAGTAAGTTGGAATTGCTCTTTCTCTTTATCTAAAAAGCTTAAGATTTACCCTTGATTTTAAGATAACGAGATTATATTTTCGATATATAATTCTTGTTCTTGTTTTCGTTCTTTAGTTAGCCGAGAGGCTCGTAAGACGAATCGATCACTCAAGGATAAAAAAGGGTAGAATGCAATCCTCGAGAGAGGACGACGTTACCCTTCCGGATTGGAGTAAAAACCAATAGCGGGATTCAATTCGATAAGGCGAGTTTTAGGGGGTTTCGATTCTAGAACGAGAGTTCGATTGATCAACCTAAACTCAGGTGAGCGCATCCTCGAGAGAGGTGCGTTCATAATTCGAGAATCTCCACGGTCAAAGCTATTTTATTAAGAGAATGCGCTTTTATTCTTTGTTCTTATTTTTATCTCCAAGGTGATTCAAAGATCGAGTGCTAATCGTTCTTTTAATTCTTATTTTTATTTTTCTTTTTGCAAAATCACTCTCAAGTTTTAATTGATAGAATAATAGAGATTTTCTTAAAGTAAGAGTACTCAACCGCCCCGAGTCTAATACGACCTTGATTTTCTTGAAGTAAGAGTCCTCAGCCGTTGTCGTTTGCGGATATAGTTTTGCGCATCAAGTTTTTGGCGCCGCTGCCGGGGACACGGTTGATATTTCGAAAAAAGAAATATTTATTAATTTTATCGTTCTCTTTCTTCTCCCCTTTCTCTTTAATTTTTTTTTTATAAAAAAAAAATCTTCAAAAGCGCAATCTAAATTCTCGGAAAGGACGCTTTGGACTTGAATTCCCATCATAGCCTCTAGTACCTTGCAAACCCTTCACCGGGTAGATCTTGGGAAGTCCGGGACTAATTTAACCTGTTTTTTGATAAAATTATATAATAAAATTATTTTTAAAAATTCCATTTATTTGAGTAAAGGTTGTTCCCTTTTTATTTTTTATTATGAAAGAATCTGATTTGGCCGTTAAGGTTGCCGAGCTTCGAAACCAACTTTATCTCTTACAAGCCGCACGAGAACGCCAATTTAGTTGTCATTATTGTGGCGCGCCTCATCAAAGTGAGGAATGTTATTATCAAAATAATTATTATGAAAATAATTTTCCTCAATATTATGCAAATAATTTTGATAATAATTACGATCATAATTTTTCAACTTTTAATAAAAATAATTTTTCAAACTTTGATGAAAATAATTTTTCTAATTTTAATGAGAATCATTTTTCGGCATTTAATAATTGTTCTTCTAGCTCCGAAGTGGATTATTCATCGTGGCAAGCTCACCCGGATAGTTCTCGGAGCAATGAAGATAAATCTGTAGATCCGAACTTTTGTTTTTCTTCTTATACACCGCAGTCTTCGTTCTCTAATTTGGGGGAAATTTCACAGATCCAAATAGATACTTCCCCCCAAAATTTAGAGGACAATATTATTTCGTCTAGTGTTTTTTCTAATTTTCACGAGAATAACTTTTCGGCTTCTAATAATTTTTCTTCTAGCCCCGAAGTAGATTATTCTTGGTGGCAAGGTCACCCGGATAGTTTTCGGGGCGATGAAGATAAATCTTTAGATCCGAATTCTTGTTCTTCTTCTTTTGCGCCGCAATTTTCTTTCTCTAAATCTCCACCGAATCAATTTGATACTCCCCCCAAAAATTTAGAGGAAAATTTTATTTCTTCTAGTATTTTTTCTCCACCTTTGGATAATTTAGTTATGGAAGAACATGTGGTTTCATGTAATCACATAACTTCTTTTACCGAAGATGAAGAAAAATTATTTACCAAGAATTTCTTAAAGTTATGGGCACCCCGGATGAAATAGAAGAAGAACAAGTTTCTTCCCCTACTTCACCCGGATTTTATTTTCTTTGTCATGAATATTCACGAATTTCTTCTATTCAACCAAAAATTGATGAAAATTTTGCGTCCGAAAATTTTATTCCGCTTGGTAATGCACTAGATTTTTCTAAAGAAAAATTTATTTTAGAAAAGGAACAACCGGAGCTTAATCATTTATTTTCGCAAGCGCCTCCACATTGCGAAATATTATCTAACAAGTTTAATTGTGATTCTCTTTATACTAATAATTTCCAGGTTAAAGATGAGCCGTTGCTACCCCAATTAATTGATGATTCATATGCCGCTCATCTTTATAAATTCAAATCACCTCAGGTATGTATAGGTGATTTGGATTTACATATTCAAGTTTAAGGACAAAAGGAGAATCACAAGATAAACGGAGGAGTCGCCGTGCGACTGACGCCGGCACATTCACCTACGCGCGAATTAGGGGAGTTGTCTGTCCACCTCTCTTTTAGATTTCCTTTTTCTTAATAATAACCGTCTAGCTTAAAGACGGGAAAAAGAAAGCGCTCTTGGGAGGCACCCCTAGCTTATCCTTAATTTTTAGTATTTTTCTTTTTTGTTTTCTTTCAAATGTTCTTCATACTTAGTTTTAAACATTGGGGACAATGTTTAATTTTAAGTATGGGGGTGTAGCTTCGCATTCTTTGAATTTTTATTTGAAAAAAAATTTATAAAAATTATAAAAATCTAATTTCTTGGAAAGGGCGCTTTGGGCTTGAACTCCCATCACAGCTCCTAGTACCTTGCGAACCCTTCACCGGGTATCCCTCGGGAAGTCCAAGAAATAATATTTAAAAAATAATAATAATAATAAATACGCCTAGCCTTGTTGTTTTTAATGTTCTAGAAATTTAGTTTGAGGTCCGATTACAAGTATTCCTACATTTTTGATTTAGCTAATATTTTGTTTTATCAAAATTTGTTAAATTTAAATTTGAAGTAATTTGGTTTTAAGAAATATTTTATGTTTTTAATTTGATTAGAGAATCTATTTAGCACTACTTCTCATTTTAATTTTAAATAGCTTTAATTTGTGGTAAATTGGCTAAACATCTCTAGATTTTTTTATTATATTCGCTATTAACTTTAAGATCTTAGGAAATTTCATTCCACTAAAAAGTTGCTCTCAAAATAGTTTAATTTATAAACTATAAGTATTTCTGTACCCTTGGTAATTTTTTTCTTTTCCCCAATTGTTAGATCATATGTCATGGGAATAAGGAGATGTTAGTTCTTTATTCTCTGGTAAACACATGCAACCCAAAAATAAAAATGAAGAGAGAAAAAATGTGTATATGTCGTGAAAATGATAGGATAATAGTCTATCATTCTCTGGTATTATATATACTTAAATAAAGGGGTTGAGAGGATAAAATTCATCACCCCAATCAAAAACCTCTTCATATCCTTTGTCTTCATTTTGCCATTCCGTTTAAACCCATCCCTAGCCAATTTCATTGTTTCTAGTCCTAAACTAAATTATTAAGAGAGCAATATTTTGGTAGGTGTCTTTTCCTTAAGTTTCTTCTATGTTAGAGTGTCTATAATTTCAATCTAATTTTGTTTGAAAATTTCTATAATTTTGATTGCTAAATAGTTATCTTGAGAAATAGTTAGCTAAACAAATTTCTCTTTTTTAAATTATCAACATAGCTTAAGACTTAATTCTTGAATTCCTAAAAATTTGCTTTGACTTATTCTTGGTTTAATAAAATTTTAGTAAATTAGAAATAATATCGATATCTTGTAATTCTTTCCACACTCTTTTGCTCTGGAATAGCAAAAGCTCAAGTATGGGAGTGTTTGATGAGTACTTTTTGTACTCATCTTTTAATATAATTCTAATGTAATTTTAATATGAATCTATATAAATTGTATGTTTTATCGTATAATAATCATTCCTTTTTTATTTCTGCCACTAATTTAAGTTTAGTTTATGTTTTGCAGGTGTTCTGGGCATTTTGAGTAAAATTGTCAAGTACACGCCCAAGGTCACGGGCGTGACCAAGAGACGTGACATCCTAGATGTGTTCCAGACCCGATGCCGCCCCCCCGGGAGCATTCCGTGAAAATTCGCCAAGCACACGCCCCAGGTCACGGGCGTGACCTAGGGCGTGACACAGTGTCACGGCCGGGACCCGCCACCAGCATCCCGAGCACGCCTCCACATCATTTAAAGTTACACGCCCCTGGTCACGGGCGTGACCAGGGGGCGTGACATCCAGTCACGGGTGTGACTCGCCCCGCACTTCTTCCCGCCAGAGTTTCCCGCCAGCAGCACTATTTCAAGATTACACGCCCCAGGTCACGGGCGTGACCTAGGGCGTGACACGGCCGAAACGCTCGCAATTACTCCAGAAGGCGCCCTCTCCGCTGCTGCTGCTATCACGCCCCTTACACGCCCCTTGGTCACGGGCGTGACCAAGGGCGTGTAACATCAAATTTCTGCCTATTTAAAGGGAGCTTATCCAGATCTTCAGGAACCAATTATTAGGATTAGAACTTTCATTTCATGTCTTTAATTTCATGTTTTATTAGTTCTTATGCTCCTTTCTTTTTGCAATTGTATTTTCATTTCAATAGTTTGTAATTTTCAATTCCTAGCTTGTAACTTTCTTAGCAATTTAATAAAATAGTTATTTTATTCTCTCATTTCTTTCTCACCTCTTCATGTATTCTTTTATTTTCTTTAATTCCTCAATCTCAATGAGTACCTGAAATCTCTATTAGTACTCGACCGAGATGATCCAAGGAATAATAAAAGTTTTGAAGTAAGTTGGAATTGCTCTTTCTCTTTATCTAAAAAGCTTAAGATTTACCCTTGATTTTAAGATAACGAGATTATATTTTCGATATATAATTCTTGTTCTTGTTTTCGTTCTTTAGTTAGCCGAGAGGCTCGTAAGACGAATCGATCACTCAAGGATAAAAAAGGGTAGAATGCAATCCTCGAGAGAGGACGACGTTACCCTTCCGGATTGGAGTAAAAACCAATAGCGGGATTCAATTCGATAAGGCGAGTTTTAGGGGGTTTCGATTCTAGAACGAGAGTTCGATTGATCAACCTAAACTCAGGTGAGCGCATCCTCGAGAGAGGTGCGTTCATAATTCGAGAATCTCCACGGTCAAAGCTATTTTATTAAGAGAATGCGCTTTTATTCTTTGTTCTTATTTTTATCTCCAAGGTGATTCAAAGATCGAGTGCTAATCGTTCTTTTAATTCTTATTTTTATTTTTATTTTTGCAAAATCACTCTCAAGTTTTAATTGATAGAATAATAGAGATTTTCTTGAAGTAAGAGTACTCAACCGCCCCGAGTCTAATACGACCTTGGTTTTTATAACCTATACTACATTCGATACGGTACACTTGCCGTTGTCGTTTGCGGATATAGTTTTGCGCATCAAAGCCTCTTATTATTATGAAACTCCCTAAACTTTATTGGGGCGATGTCATTCTCACTACTGCCTATTTAATTAATGGCTTTCCTTCCAGAGTTTTGTAGTATCTATCCCCCCTTGCTTATCTCAACCTTCCATCTTGTAAACTCCCACCAAAAGTGTTTGGTTGTGTTTTGTGCATAGGCATAAAAGATGTTGAGGAAAGTTTGATCGCCAGACTCATAAATGTGCGTTCGTCAGATACTCACTTACTCAAAAAGGGTATAAACCTAATTACCCTACTCATAAGACCTATGTGTCTACAAATGTGACTTTTCATGAAAATGCCTCCTACTATCACGGCTCACTTCAGGGGGAGTCAACGAATGAAGTGTTCTCACCCTAGTCCTGCTCATATTCTGCATGATGTTCATTGCTCTCCTGAGAAGGAACATATTACTTATTTCTGAAGAAAAAAAAGGTTCCTACAGGAAATTACCATGATCCATTGTCTACATCAGAGCCAGACCTTGCCCATCAAGTTCCCTATGATAGGCTGATAGCCGTTCAAAGGTACTCCTACATGCATCAAAGTTTATATTTCAAAATACACATAATCACATTAAACCTTTATTGCTTCCATCATCTATATATGTGCCTATGTATTGGAAGAAACATTTAAAGTTCCCAAGGGGTATGATTCTATGATAAAATAGACGAGAGCTCTGGAGAAAAATTAAACATAGGAGATGATTGATCTTTCCCCTGGGAAGAAACACATTGGGTGCAGGTGGGCCTTCAAGGTCAAGTAGAATGCCGATGGTGTTGTTGAAAGATACGAGACATGATTGATAACACTATGGTATACTCAGACTTTTGGAATTGACTATCAAGATACATTTGCTCCTATTGCCAAGATAAATACCATTAGGTTTTTGCTCACGTGTGCGGCTAATAAAGGTTGGGACCTTTAACAGTTGGATGTTAAAAATGCTTTTCTCCACGGAGAACTAGATGATGATGCTTACATGAGCATTCCACCTTAGTTTGTCCCTAAAAACTCAAAAGTGAAGGCGTGCAAGCTACGAAACGATTCTAGAGAACTTGGTTTGGCCTCTTCAATAGAGCCATGCTCTTCGTCTTCGTTTGTGGAGGCGGGGAGGGATAGAGGAGGGAGTTAGGTTTCCGCCGAGATAGTTGGAGGGTTAATGAGTGTGATGATAGTGTGTGCGGGTTTGAATGGGGGTTTTGTCTGTCGTGAGTTAATCGGAGGGGTAGGATAGAGTTAGAATATAATCGTATGGTTGTAATTGTAAGTATGGTATGAGTGTGAAAATATGCATATTATCTTATATAATATATATATATATATACAAAACAATGAAGATCATACTCTATTCATCAAAAGGAAGAAAGGAAGAAAGGAAGAAAATAACAGTTCTAACTCTATACGTTTATGATATTATTGCTACTTGAGATGACACTTTCGAAATAATTTCCCACAAATCCCAAGCTTGCCAAAGAATTTGAAGTAAAGGATCTTGGTGACTTACGTTACTTTCTTGGAATTCAAGTCTCACGAACCAAAAATAATATTTTTATTTCTCAAAGAAAGTACATTCTAGACTGGCTTGAAGATACTGGAATGCTAAGGACGTAAGCCTATCGAATCTCCATTTGAGATAACTCATAAAATTGGTAGAGATGATGGTGCCCCTCCACGATATTGCATGCTACCTACAACAAGTTGGCCATCTCATCTATCTTTCTCATAGTAGGCCTAACATTTCCTACGTTGTTGGAGTCTTAAACCAATTTATGCATGACCCTAGAGAAAGACATCATGGTGCTGCTATAAGAATACTCTGATACTAGAAGGCTACTCCTAAAACTGGAATTCTATTCACCTCGCACAACAAGAAGGAAATTCAGAAAAATGACAACAGTGCTAATCATAAAATGAGAATAGAACTTTATGTTGATGCTGAATGTGCTGGATCTATTATGAAAAAAAACTCTACCACAGGATACTATAGTTTTGTTAGTGGAAATCTTGTGACGTGCAGAATTAAGAAGCAATATGTTGTTGTAGTTCAAGAGCAAAATCAAACCATTGTATTCCAAAAAGAGACCTTACGCCCCCAAAGGAAGAAATACAATAATAACGACTTGTAAATAAAAACTCTAAACTCAATTCTTCCCCTCAAGTCAGACAGAAGATGTTAGTCATCCCATGTTTTTAATATCGTCAGAAAAAACATCACTTCCAAAGCTTTTGGCGAACACATCCGCCAATTGATATTTGGAATGGACAAAGGGGGTCACCACAGTTTTTTTATCCAGGTGGTCTTTGATAAAGTGATGATCAACCTCCACGTTCTTTGTCCTGTCATGCTGGACTGGATTATGAGCTATGCTAATAGCTGTTTTAATATCACAAAACAAGGAAAAATGTCCGGTCTCGAAAAAACACAGATCTTGTAAAGCAATGAGCAACCATAGACCCTCACAAAGACCTTGTGACATAACACGATATTCTGCTTCAGCACTAGTTCTGGCCACCACATTTTGCTTCTTACTATGCCAAGTCACCATGTTTTCACCAGCAAAGGAACAGTATCCGGTTATAGGTTTTCGATCATCACGGCATCCAGCCCAATCAGCATCAGTGAAAAGTCTGATCTTCAAGTGGTTGTTTTTGGAGAACAAGAGGCCACGGCCAAGGGCTTTCTTCAAATATCATAACACATGATATGCTGCCTCTTGATGTCTGATCCTGGGAGCGTGCATATATCTACTCAGAATTTCAACCGCATAAGTGATGTCAGGGCATGTGTGGGATAGATATATGAGTCTCCCAACCAATCTTTGATAGCGCGAAACATCGGTCTGATCACCATCACTGTCTTCCCCAATTCCATGATTTGCTTTGATAGGAGTGTTCGCAGGAACACAGCCAAGCATCCCAGTCTCCTTCAAGAGATCTAAGATATAGTTACATTGGAATATGAAGATTCCCTGTGTAGATCTAGCAACCTCAATACCAAGGAAGTAACACAATCTTCCCAAGTCTTTCACCTCGAATTCAACAGATAAGAGGGTCTTGAGATTCACAATCTCGTCTGTGTCATTTCAAGTGATCACAATCTCATCAAAGTAGATAATGAAGACTACAACCCTCTGATCACATCTCCGGTCAAACATAGTGTGATCAAACTGAGCCAACTTGTAGCCAAATTTGAGCATGGCTGTGAGAAATCTTCCAAATCACGCCCTAAGAGATTGTTTAAGGTCGTATAAAGATCTCCTTAGGCGGCAGACAAGGCCTTCATCCCCTTTCTTCACAAATCCAGGAGGGAATTTCATGTACACCTCATCAAGCTCACCATGGAGAAACGCATTCTTCACATCGAGTTGATGAAGATCCCAGTCCATACAAGCAGCGCACGATAACAATACCCGAATGGAGTCCATCTTTGCCACAAGAGCAAAGGTCTCCTGGTAGTCGACGCCCTGAGTTTGGGTGTAACCTTGAGCAACTAGACCTGCCTTGTATCGTTCAACCTTACCGTCTTGGTTCTGCTTAACAGAGAAGACATCCTATATGTCTTTCTTGTCAGGAGGAAGGGGAGAGACATCCTATATGTGATTCTTGTCCAAGGCAAACATTTCATCTTTCATAGCCTGAGTCCATACCGGTATACCCAAAGCTTCCTGCCACGTCTTAGGAATAACAACCAAGGAGAGAGAAGAAACAAAGGCCTGGTGGACCAGAGTAAGATGTAGGTACGTCACATGATTAGAAATAGGATGTTGAGTACAAGTAGTTTTACCTTTCAACAGAGCAAGACAGGCATGACGGTCAGCATCATCAGAATCTAAGGCTGAAGTGGGCACCGGTAGAGGAGGAACTCTAGTAGTCCATGTGCCTGGGAGACGACGGTGGTAGACGTGGGGAAAAGGGGAGATCAGAGTGATTGTAATATCGGGTAAAGGGACTGGTGTAGGAGTCATGGCCATGGGGCCAGATAGAGGTAATGATGGAGGAGTGGGAGGAAGAAGAGGAAAAGGAGCATCATTGGAGTAATCACCACTACTCTCCCCCTGACGAAGAGAGTGAGTCAAAGGCAGAAAGTAGGATTCCCCCTCTCGGAAGGTAACATCTATAGTACACAACATACGCCTGGAAGGAGGGTGGTAACACTGATACCCTTTTGTAGCGGAGAAGCAGCCAAAGAAGACACAATGTTGAGCCCGAGGGTCAAGTTTGTCTCTATGAGGTTGATGGACGTGCACAAAACAGAAATATCCGAAGACACAGGGGGGTGGGGAATGAGAGGTATGGACAATCGTCATGATGGAGAGACGAGCGAGAAGAGTGACATAGCCGAGAACACGGAAAGGGAGCCGGTTGATCAGGTGAGCAGCGATGAGCACATCATCACCCCAATAGGACATAGGAAGGTGCATAGTGGCTAGAAGGCAGCGAACAACGTCAGAAGGTACCGGTTTTTTCATTCGACAACCCCGTTTTGGGGGTGTGAACACAAGTTGTCTGATGGATATACCATGACTAGTAAGGTAAGAACTAAACATACCACGATCGTCATACTCCCCCCTCCCATTATCACTTCGAAGAACCTGAATGGATCCATCAAATAGGGTCTGCACCATTTTATGAAAAGCTTAAAACCAAGTAAATATTTCATTTTTCTTTTTTAAAAGATAAACCAATATGGTGCTAGAAAAACAATCAATAAAAGTAACACACCAACGGAGTTCAAATAACGATAAAACAGGGGAAGACCCCCAAACATCCGAATGTATTACAGCAAAAGGAATGCTACTAGGTGATGATAAATGCGATGAACTATGTCGCACATGTTTGGACATATCACATACATCACAAACAAAAGATTGAAGAAAAGGTAAGAAAGCATGAAACAATTTTTGAAGGTAAACAGGAGACGGATGTCCGAGACGCAGGTGCTAGTGGCGAACGTCATCAGCAGTAACAGTAGAGCAAGAAAAAGCCTGAGAGGGAAGCTCGGAGTCCAGGTAGTACATGAAGTGTCAGGAAAAAGTTTATAGAACAGTTAAGAGATCTAGTAATATTGTTGATAGAGAGTAAACTGCGAGGAAATGAGGGAGCACGAAGAACAGAAGGAAGAGGAATGGTCTGAGAGCAAGAGAAATGCAATTTTCCCGCAATGGGGGACAAACTGTCGTTAGCAGAGATGACCTTGTCCTTACCAGACAAAGGAGTATAAGAAAGAAAAACTGAGGAAGAGCCGGTCATGTGGTGGGTGGCACCAGAATCGATCACCCACTCGGAAAAGTAAGTAGTGGCAGCATGAGCACTCGGCATAGCAACAGTGGCAAGAGAAGTAGGAGAACAGGAGGAAGCATCAGACTGACAGTGAAGCATGCGGCGAAAAACATCCAACTCGTAAGCAGTGAGATGACCGGGAGAAGAACGCGATGTCTCATCATAGACATCAGCAGAGTAAGCAGCGTCATGGGGCCGAGAACCACCCTGTCTATGGCCCCCACGCCCGTGTCCAAGACCACGACCACGACCAGGAGGGGCAAGGTGGGGATGAAGTTTGAAACACACCTCCCGAGTATGTCCCCTGTGACTACAATTATCACAAGTAGACATAGTGGATCCAGAACTGGGAACATAGCCGCGACCCACAACAGACGGAGAAGAACGATCAGGAGGAGCAATAACACTGAGGGATTTTCGACGGTCTTCATCACCAAGAACCATACTGAATGCCTCCCGAAGAGCGGGAGAGGAGAGCGGTGAAGGATATGTGTCCGCACCATATCAGACTCCATGTTCAAGCCCATCAAGAATACATGGAGACGAAAGCGGTCTTCCTGTGTTTTAGCTGAACAACATCCACAGTACAAACATGAGTAAAGTGAGAAAATAGTCCAATTCCTGATACAGACGCTCGAACTCCGAGAAGAACAACGAAACAAACATAGATTCTTGCCGCAACTCCAAAATGCGTCGGGTAAGCTCATAAACATGGCTGGAGCTACCAATTTGGGAGTACGTTTCCGGTGCGCGGGTCCAGATCTCGTGTGCAGAGTTCATCAACATATAACTCTGATAGACCTTGGGAGACATCGAATGCAGGAGCTAGGAGACAACCAGAGAGTTTTCAGAGTTCCAACGCTTCCATGAGGAGTCAGACTTGGGAGGCTCCTTAGTTGTCCCATCAATGTAACCAAACATCTGGTGGTTGCGAATGACATGTTGACCAGCGCGAGACCATTTGAGATAATTCGTGTCATCCAAAGGAACTGTAGTAATCTTCAAAGAGCCAGAGTGGCCATAAGGCCATTGAGAGTCACTCATCTGAGGCTGAATCATACCCGGAGAAGATGCAGAGGAATATGATCACCCATATCGGAAAAGAGGACCAACGAGAGATCAAGCAGCAGGAGCAATCAAGGCACAAGCAGTCATGCCGTCAGTGAATCAGCATCAGAAGCAGACTGGATCCAGGAGCAGAGCTGGAAGAGGTTTCTGATCTCCAGCAGATTGGTCTATCTTACTAATACCACCAAATGTTCTAGCGGAAGAGGTTCAGGGGTAGCGTCAGCAATCCAACATCGAGGGGCGGTTACAAACAGTTGCTGGCGGAAGAAAACGCAGGAGAGGACGATCCCGTGCCGCTTCTCAGCAGAAGAGACAAAAGCGTCGGCTGGAAAGAACGAAGATTCACGGAGGAAGGAGGATCGGGAGGTCAGAATGCATCATCAAAGGGCTGAGTCGGCGTCCTTCTCAGCAACCTGCAGCGGCGAGAGATCCGCCCGGTGGCCGCATGGAGGACGACAGAAGATCAGGCGAAGAGGTTGCGAGAACGAGCAGGCTCGGACGGCGGGATCGGCTCGGACGAGCGAAACGGAAACCACGCGCGGCAGCTAGGGTTCGCATGCTCTGATACCAAGTTGAATACTAAAATCAAACCATTGTATTCCAAAAAGAGACCTTACATGTACATATATAGGCCCCAAAAATATAAGAAAACAAAAACGCCCCCAAAGGAAGAAATACAATAATAACAACTTGTAAATAATAACTCTAAACTCAACTGTTGTTAGGTACAGTGTAGAGGCCGAATACTGGGTCATGGACCCTGGAATTTGTGAAGGAGTACGACTAAAAACTTTACTAGGTGACCTTGGAATTTCTCCTAATGTTCCAGTTCGATTCTTCTACGATAACAAAGACACAATCTCTATTTTCCATAATCCTATTCAACTTGACCATACTAAGCATATAGAGATTGATAGAAACTTCATAAAAGAAAAAATTTCTTATGCTTCATTTTGTGTTCTAATTCATCAAATCTGAAGACCAACTAACAGATATTTTCACTAAGGCTCCGTTCGTTTGAATGAAATTAAGAGATAGGAATTGGAATTGACTCAATTCCAATTCCCGCGAAATCGGAAATGAGACAATTCCAATTTTGTTGTTCGGCTGCAGTCAAGAATTCAATCAAAGGAATTGGAATTGGAAATTCTATTGCTTGGATATGGGCAAGGTTTCAGCCTTACAACTAGTGGGTACTGAAGAAAGTCCTAGTATAGGACACTTTTATGATGCAGTGGAGAAGGCGGGGAAGGCAATCCTTTAAGCATTTGATAACAAATAATCTGATTACATATTGTCATAATAAAATAGTATAAGAACTCTGAAAAACCAAGTTGCATATACATAGATCAAATAAGTGCATCAAAAGATAAAAAACATTACCATCACACAGCAGGAAGAGGGATTTTTTTTTTGTTAAAAAAACAAAGATAAAAAAGGGCAGCCCGGTGCACAAAGGCATCCCTGCGCAGCGAGGGTCCGGGGAAGGGTCCCACCACAAGGGTGAAATGTAGGCAAACCTTACCTTGCATTTTGCAAGAGGCCGCTTCCAGGACTCGAATCCGTGACTTCAAGGTCCCACGACAACACCTCAATTGGTCGCCAAGGCTCTCCTTCTAAAAAAACAAAGATACAGTAAGTAATATAAAGTGTCTGAATTGCCTACATCTGCATGCCCATATTTTCTGGAATAATTTTGTTTTCATAAAATGTCAGCAAATCAAACCACAAACATTTAAGAACAAGATAGAAGATTACTATATCCCTAAATCAAACAGCCGCTAAGTAAGCAAACTACCTTCGATCAAAAACTAAGCTCCAAAAAAGATGAAAAATAGAACATACATCAAACCGAGGACACCGCCGAGGATGGTTCCCGTCACTATTCTTATGTATGCCCACCGCAGTGAAACCACTGCCGCTGACCCTTGTCGTCGCTGGCCGAAAGAGATGTTGCCTGCACTGTAAAACTTCGAAAACTACTTGCATCTAACCTGAAGAGCGGGACATATAGCGTCCATGAGACCAATCATACTGGCCACCTCTTCCACCTCGATCATAGGCAAGGTTACTTACCTTGTTTGTCACTCTCGCTCGCATCCACGAAGAACTCCAGCTTTTCGAGAAAAGGGCAGACTTGGTTGAGTCTGGAAGGGCTGTACGTATTCAATGTTTGGGGGATGCATAATTTCTGCGTTGAGGGAGTAGAGGGAGGAGGCAGCACCCTCCTCTTTGAGTGGGAGAGAATCGTGTGGGGATTCAGCCGGGGAAGAAAGAAGTCGCAAGAGAAAATGGAAAAGGTGTAATCGTGAAATCCGACCTCTTTAGGTCAAACTTGGTGGCTGGAGAAAATATCCATGGAATTGAGGGGGAATTCCAATTTAATCCCACTATGAGGCACGCCGAACAGCGGAATTGGAATTGAGGGGCTGATGTAATCAAGGTGGGTATGACTAATCTTCATACTCAACTTGAGGGGGAATGTTAGATGTATGGTGGTAGTCCTGAAAATATTGGGGCATTCTTTCTTGCCTTTTCTAAGGCCTATATGCTTGTAACCTAATATATAATAACAGTGATTGGAAGATATTTTCCAATATTAATAAAAAAAAAAATTGTATATAGTATAGAATGTAGTGTTAGTATTCAGTCTCACATCGGGTAGGAATAAATGCGAGCCTCTCCACCTTTCTATATACAAGAGACAGTGCAAAGGGGCCCCTGTGTGGCCGCGATAGTACCCCGACCATGACAGTGCCCTACCACAACGACACTCCCGCCGCTCGCAGCCACCCGAGAGCAGTGGCGAGTTGCGAGCGGCAATAGTGTAGTCGTGCCAGGGCACTGTTGTGGCCGAGGTACCGTCGCGGCTACACGGAGCCCCTGTGCACTGTCTCTCTTATTTATTAATACATGTAAAAATTCTATTTTAAGAAACAGAGTTTTATAAGAAAAGAAATCATATTTACGCTTCGACCACACATGTGATGCAATTGCTGATGAGATAAAGTCGACGAAAGAATCATAATGAAAGATGCGCATGGAAAGGAGTCGTCTTCCACCTCATATCACACCGACGATGCCTCCAACACTCCTGCACAAAATTCGATACTCAGGTCTTCGCCATGGAAAATTTAATCAAGCTTCGCGTCCGTCGGAGAAATAAACAATTTCAATGGCTTTTTTCCTTGATAGAAAGTGGAGGAATGATGGGCGATGAATCTATAATCAAGGAATAGAGCGGTTGTCGTCATTAGTGGCAAGCCCTGCCCCCTTCTCTCTTTTCCTTCTCCACTTTCATGGATGAAAAATCTTTTAGGCGGAGTTAGAAGCATACAGATTCTAAGGATTAGGGAGCTGGTATTTTCATCGGAGATGGGAACGAATGTGGACCAATCCCATAAGGAGGATGTGAACCATGGAGGCTCTTTGTCGCAGCAGGGAGGGGGTGGAGGAGCAGGCGGTGACACTGCTCCAGCGGCGTAAGAACTAGCAACAGTTTTGCCGTAACGGCTGCGACAATGGCGTCATCCCAAGCTCTTAAACACCCGTATAGAACAAACCGCCATCTCCATTTTTTTCTGCTTGAAGCCGTATGTGCGAGTGTGATAAACCGTCAGCTCTACTGTTCATCTCTTAACTTTTTCATATAATAGTATAGATTATACTCAAAGTTAGAAAAAGTGAATATAAACATAACTGCACATCACAGGTACTAAGAAGACTCCCTAAATGGCAACATAATGAACACTAACATAATGAAAAGCTAAAACTGTTTCATATTAGTTGGATAACTGTCGTTTTGTAGAATTATAATTTTTCCACGATAGATTATGATCTATCTATCATTAATCCTACACATATTGCGAATATATTCTCTTAAAAAAAGATTACTATCGTTGGCCCCACACATACATTCCAAATATATACTCTATAAAAGTAGAACATGGTCCACAGGAATCAGTAATGAATACCTGTGCCGTATTCCGGAATCAATGCCCCAAAAGCGTATGTGAGTGGGGATTGTGACTAGTTCTTTCACCTCTGCAGGCTGTGAAAAAAAACATGAAAACAGAAAGCAAGTTTTATAATGGAAGACATTTTGCACTTGCATATTGCTAAAACCACATACCTGACAAACCATTGCAAGAAGCTTGTTGGTTTCACCACAAGAAGATGTCATTTGATCCATAACTCCACAAGGAGCCCCAACAACATGATTCTCAACCTGACAGAAAATTTCCCCATGTTAGAGAAGAGGAACTTTTTCCTGAGACTAAACCAAAACATTGATGTACAACAAAATGTTATATTTCATCACACCTTCTGGCAGAGCAATGCAATATCTCTTGAGTTGATGCTTAAGCCTACAAAGGATCCAAAAATCTAGGATCAGTTCTGCGTATAGAATTTGAAGTTGAAAGGGGAATATTTGAGAATTGAATTAAGAAAGAGTCTATTTACTCCTATATACTAGAGTAAGAGGAGTCTAAAGACATAAATACCCCAATTGGGTAATACAGAGTAAATAGACTTGAAACCGTAAAACTATATTAATTACAACTCTCCCACTCAAGTCGGACAGAATATATCAGTCATTCCGAGTTTATGGATGTCAACAGTAAACGCGTCGCATCCCAAACTTTTGGTGAAGAAATCTGTCAGTTGATCTTTAGAGGGAACGAAATGAGTCACCAAGTTTCCTTTATCCAGATGATCTTTGATAAAATGACGATCGACGTGCAATCCGAGCGGTAGGGCAACTGCACCCACTGTCGTTGTCAAGTAATAATAAAACGGGGAGTAACTCCCGAGTATCGAATCTCTCGCGGAGCACGGAAAGGAGGATTCAACGATTAGGAGAGAATTGAGATCAAAGTCTCATACGGTTGGATTTACGGGGGGGGGGGGGGATGTTTCACTTAGTCTAATGCATGAAAATAAAATTAACACTAATGCGGGTCGCAAGCACTGCTTCGCACCTCCGCGGGTCACCGACCTCCTTCGCAACAACGCTTGTGCCTAAACTAGGCAACGAAGCCACCACTTCTTATTCACAACACCAATCATAAAACAAGGGGAAATAACAAAAACAAGCAACTAGACCGCCTACGCTACTCCAATGAAATGGAAAACAACATATATTACTTTCACAGAAAATATTAGTAGTTCAAGCACAAAACCATTCCACCATCATAAAAAATTAGAAAAGAAATCACAACCACTTGACCTAGATTGCGAGAGAGGAATAAAGAAGATACAAACAATGCGTGAGACTATTCCGTAGAGGCAAGGTGGACTCCGGATAGCGATTCCGTGAATGCCTCGCTCATCGGCTACCTTCCGGGGTAAAAGAACTCCTGTCATGAGCTCCCAATGGACCCGTCTTCTCAATGGTCCTCACCGTCCATATCTTCTTTTCCAGCTCCCTAGCTTCCGGCGAGAGAAGGGCTTCTTCTTCTTCTTCCTTGAGCTTTCACATGATGGGGAGAGCCTATGGGATGAACCCTAGCTCTTGAAAACCTAAAACGGCGAAAAACGGCGAAACAGGATGGAAAATCGCGGACCCCCGACTGAAAAGACGAGGCGGACTATTTATAAGCAGAGCAGAAATTTAGCCAGCGCACGATCAGGCGCACGACCAGTGGTTGTGCGCGAAGGAAAAGACCACTACTCGTGCGAGAAGGAACCTGGGCTGGAGGAAAAACTGAGGTTTTGGGGGGAAAAGGTATAGCCTCGCACGACCAGTGATCGTGCTATTATCCTCGTGAGTACACTCGTGCGTTTTCAAGGGGGCTCACGGGTCAATATTTGCAAATAGCAGCGCACGACTAGTGGTCGTGAGCCGATTTGCCACTACTCGTGTGCAAAGGAAAAACGCACGTGTAGGGGACACATCAAGCCGATCGAGGGGGGATTAAGCTGATACGTGCAAATTACCGCGCACGACCAGTGGTAGTTCACAGAGGGGCCACTGCTCGTGCATGAAGAAAAAAGCACGAGTACTGGACTCCTCCTTGAAAAAGTACCGAGACGCGCGGGGACAATATTACAACCACCGGTACCTGCAGAACCTTTAGGAATTACATTCACACAGTCATAACTATAATATCTAAAAAAATTAATGAAAAGAGAGACACTCCCTCATGCATGAAATAACTAAAATATGCTCTTACTAGCTCATAAGTACTCACATGATATATAATTAGATTATCAACGATTTTATGATAAAAACAACAACTAGATAAGCGAAAGGAAGGGAAAACTAAGCTAGAAAAGGGCATAAAACGCTATATGAAATTTGCACATCAACGATCGACCTCAATATGCTTATTTCTGTCATGTTGAACCGGATTGTGAGCAATACTGATAGCTGCATTATTATCACAGTATAGAGAGAGGAACATTCTCGTGGAGACCCAAATCTTGTAACATAGTACGTAGGCACAGACCTTCAAAGAGACCTTGAGACATTGATTGATACTCAGCTTCAACACTAGATCTGGCCACCACATTTTGCTTCAAGCTATGTCATGTCAACAAATTCCCACCAACAATGGTGCAGTAACCCGTTGTGGATTTCCTGTCATCACAGCTTCCATCCCAATGAACATCAGCAAATATTTCAATTTTTAAGTGGTTGTTCTTGGAAAACATAAGCTCACGATCATGTGCCTTCTTTAAGTACCGTAGTACACGATACACTGCATCCTGATGTCTGATCCTGGGAGCATGCATATATCTACTCAAGATTCTTACAACATATGTAATGTTAGGACGGGTGTGAGATAGGTATGAGAGCCTTACAACCAATCTCTGATAACTTGAGGCATCAGTGCGGCCGCCATCATTGTCTTCATCAATCCTATGATTATCCTCCATAGGAGTGTTGGCAGGAGCACAACCGAGCATACCAGTCTCTTTTAACAGATCCAAAACATACTTACGTTGAGAGATGAAGATACCTTGGTTTGATCTGGTCACTTCAATCCCCAAGAAGTAACGTAATCTACCTAAGTTCTTTACTCCAAACTCAGCTGACATGAGAGCCTTTAGTTTTGCGATTTCCTCTGAATCATCGTCGGTGATTACAATGTCATCAACGTAGACAATAAGTATCACAAATTTTTTCTCATTTTTCCTCATAAACAAAGTGTGATCAGATTGTCCCTGTTTGTAGACGAATTTAATCATGGCCTTAACAAACCTGCCAAACCAAGCCCTAGGAGACTGTTTCAGGCCATACAACGACTACCTTAAGTGACAGACAAACCCTTCTTATCCTTTATACACAAATCCAAGAGGGAATGTCATGTACACTTCTTCATCAAGTTTACCGTGCAGGAAGGCTTTTTGAACGTCCAGTTGGTGAAGATCCCAGCCCAAGCAAGCAGCCCAAGATAGAAGAACAGGAACGGAGTCCATCTTTGTTACAGGAGCAAAGGTTTCCTGGTAGTCGACTCCCTGATTCTGAGTGTATCCTAGAGCCACGAGGCGAGCCTTGCAACGCTCAACTTTACCATCCCGGGTTGGCTTAACAGAGAGGACCCACCTTGAACTAGTGACTTTCTTGTTAGGAGGTAGGGGAGAGACATCCCATGTGTGATTCTTGTCCAAGGCAGAGATTTCCTCCTCCATTGCTAGAGCCCATACCAGAATGCTCACAGCCTCCTGCCACGTCTTTGGAATAGGAATCAAGGATAAAGAAGATAAAAAAGCTTGATGAGCCTGGGTAAGGTGATGATATGCAACATTGTAAGAAATAGTGTGTTGCGTACACACAACTTTACCTTTTAGCAATGCAAGGGGAGATGTAGATCATCACCAAAATCTGAGTCCAATGCAGGAACCAGCAGCAGGAGAACGACGGTTGACTGTTTACCTGTTTGACGACGATGGTAAACATGAGGAAAAGGAGAGATGAGAGAAGGACAAAAGGAAAGCTGGGTAGGAGACGTAGGGAATGTAGGTGGCGTAGGAGGAGTAGCTATGGTAGGAGTAGGAGGAATCAGAGGGAGAGGAACAGTCGAATCAGAATCCATGTCATCATTCTCCCCCTAACGAGTGGAGTGAGTCGAATCCAGGCTGTAGGATTCCTCTTCACGGAAAGTAACATTCATGGTACAGAAAACACGTCGGGAAGGCGGGTGATAACACCGATACCCTTTTGAACTGGCGGAATAGACAATAAAGACACAACAGTGAGCCCGAGGGTCAAGTTTGTCGTAATGAGGCTGATGTATGTGAACAAAACATATACAACACAAAACACGGGGTGGAAGATGAGAAGTACGAACAACATAAGTAGTGGAGAGACGGGCTAGAGGAGTAACATAATTCAGGACCAGTGAAGGCAGACGATTGATAAGATGCACATCAGTTAGGATAGCATCACCTCAATAAGATTTCGGAAGGTGCATGGTGGTGAGAAGGCACCAGGCAACATCAAGGAGATGCCGATTTTTCCGTTCAGCAACATCATTTTGGGTAGAGGTGTAAACGCAAGTGGTTTGATGAACAATACCATGACTTGTAAGATAAGAGCCAAACACTCTAAGATCATCATATTCCCCCCATTATCACTACGGAGAACACAAATATTACCATTGAACTGTGTCTGCACCATTTTATTAAAGGCTTGAAAACACGGAAACACTTCGTTTTTGTTCTTTAAAAGATAAACCCAAGTAGTGCGGGAAAAACAGTAGATAAAAGTAACAAACAAACGAAAACCAGATAAATATATAACAGGGGAAGAACCACAAACATCAGAATGTATAACAACGAAAGGGGTGGTACTAGGAGTAGACAAATGTGACGATGAATGTCGAACATGTTTAGACATTTCACAAAAATCACAAGCTAAAGTTTTAATAAAAAGGTAACAAAGCAGGAAATATTTTTTGAAGGTACACGGGAGAGGGATGCCTAAGGCGCAAATGCCAGCGTCGAGCATCAGCAACAGTAACATCAGAGGAAGAAAGGGCATGAGACGACGTCTTAGAATCCAGGTAGTACAGGCCATCGCGGTTCCTACAACTGCCAATGATCTGCTTCGTACCCAACATTAACAACGGTAACATCATAGGAAGAAAGGGCAAGCGACGACGTCATAGAATCCAGGTAGTACAGGCCATCGCAGTTCCTACCACTGCCAATGATCCGCTTCGTACCCAGTTCCTGAAAAACACAAGAATCAGGAAAGAAGGTTACAGAGCTGTTAAGAGATCGAGTGATATTGCTAATTGAATGTAAACTACGGGGAAAAGAGGGAACATGTAGGACAAAAGAAAGGGAAATTGAAGGAGAACAGGAATTGTGGCCCTTGCCCGCAATGGGGACAGGGTGTCGTTTGTCGAGATAACCTTGCCTTACCAGACAAGGGGGTGTATGAGACAAAATCTGAGGAGGATACTGTCATGTGATCGGTGGCACCCGAGTCAATGATCCACTCAGACGGAGTAGTCGTGGTAGCATTGGCACTGAGCACAACTGTTGGGTATTGTGCCCTCAATGTTCCTAGATTTGAAGAAGAAACACAAGTATAGATAAGCCAAGTTGTTTTTGATGTATGTTTTAGTTTATGTTGTGACAGGTATGTCAAGACTATATATTTAGTATCAAAATTATATTTTCAATATCAAAACTACAGAAGAAGTGAAAAATCACTAAGTCAAATATTGGCTTGAGCCTTAACAGACATATCGTCGAAACATGTTCAACGATATCGTTTTAAAAAAGTCTTATCATTGAGAAAGCTAAGTTCAGATGTCTAGACGATATCGTCTTGACGAAGACATATCGTCATGAAGATTGAAGACATATCGTGTAGAAGGAAACATCTCGACGATATCGTCAAGATAAAGCTGTATCGTTGAGATATCAAGTAGTGTCTTGAAGAAAGAAGTATGTTGACGATATCATCGTAAAGATTACATATTGTCGACATGATCAAGACGATATTGGCTTGAAAGAAATTTATCGTCTTGACAGATGCTGAACTGCAATTAAAGCGCCGTTTTTCTCGGAAATTGAAATACAGGGAATAGGCACGCCGCCTGTCTTGCGCACTAATCAAGGAATATTAAATGATATATCCTCCACAGAATATAGCCGTTACACAACATTAATGAAGAATATTATTCACTTCCATACTCTCCAAGTTCCAAGAATGGCAAAGCATTTATGATAATATATTCTGTCGTTTCTTTCAATATTCCTACCTGGCAAATTAATTATGGAAGAATTCAGTAAAGATCTTTATGCAAATTTGCAGAAGAGTATAAAAGAGGAATTGTCGATTTCAGAACATGCAAGTTACAGTTATTCTCGAAGGAAAACACATCAGCAACGATAGGATCGGACAGAGAACTTTCTCACGTACAGCAGCTGACTGCTGTTTACGGAGCCGATCGGGCTCCTGTGCACAGATCGGGAATCAGCCAAGATGGATCGGAGAGGCTTCAGAAGGGAAATCCGGGGTGGTTCCGACAACAGGAGGGCGATGGGGAACCGACGGGATCCGCCCGACCCGGAACAGGCCGACGGACCCAGCGGCAGGATCGGGCGGTCCTGCAGCCATTCCGGTCGCCTATCCTCCCTACCGGGGGACTTATTCGACTGCCTGGAGGCCCGCCGAGCACGCTGTGTCGTACCCTCGACCGTATGGGGTGTCGGGCGCTCCCATTGGGGGTGTTACTAGGATTTTGCCACTACCAAGGACTTACGGTCCTCCTGCGGGTTTCGGAAACGGACATCAGGGCCACGAGCGTCCTCCACCGATCCCACAGCAAGGAGGGGGGCAGCACATGGGAGATGGTCGAGGTGGCAACCTTTATCCCGGCCTTCAGGGGCCTCCCCACGGGCGAATGGACCAGAGACGACCGTTTGCACCAGGACAGGAGGCAGGGGAACACGGACGGGGTAGAGCAGGTGAAGGATTTACAGCCATCTGATCCCGCACTCCAGGGCATACACCGACAGGTTGAACTTGGGACTCTTCCGGATTTCTCTATCTCTGACGATGTTCTGCGTTTCCGAGGCCGCCTCTACATTCCTGATGTTCCTGAATTGCTCGATGGTATTTGCCGAGAAGCTCACGAGTCCCGCACATCCGGTCATCCAGGCAATAATAAGATGTATCATGACTTAAAGCAGATCGTTTGGTGGCCCGGTATGAAGAATTATATAGCTCGCTTCATCTCTCGATGTCTGACGTGCCAGAAGGTGAAAGCTCAGCATCAGCGTCCTGGTGGTCTTTTGCAGCCTTTGCCTATCCCCGAATGGAAGTGGGAAGAGGTCTCTATGGACTTCATCACGGGTTTGCCCCGTACTCCGAGAGGGCATGATGCGATTTGGGTCATAGTGGATCGCATGACGAAAGTGGCCCAATTCATCCCGTACAAGGAAGGTCACTCCACCGAGAAGATGGCCCGGATTTATGTTTCTGAGATAGTTGACTTCATGGGATTCCTCTGCGGATTGTTTCTGATCGTGACTCGAGGTTCGCTTCGCACTTTTGGAAAGGTTTTCAGCAAGCTCTGGCACCGAGCTCAACTTGGGCACCGCTTATCATCCAACTACCGACGGGCAGACCGAAAGGGTTAATCAGATTCTTGAAGACATGCTTCAGTGTTATATTCTGGACTACAAGGGAGCTTGAGATGAGCACCTACCGTTGGTCGAGTTCGCCTACAATAATAGCTATAAGAAGAGCCTCCAGATGGCCCCCTACAAAGCGTTGTATGGGCGTCGTTGTAGGACTCCTCTCTATTGGTCAGAAGTTGGTGAGAAGGTGGTGTTGCGCCCTGAGTTACTTCAGGAAATGGAAGAAGCCACCAAGAAGACTCGTCTTCAGCTTAGTCGAGCCATTGAGAGACAAAGAAAGTATGTCAATCAGCGCCGCCGTCTGTTGGAGTTTGCCGTAGGCGATCGGGTGTTCTTGAAGGCTTCTCTTACTCCTGGGGTGAAACGGTTTGGTCGCCATCATAGGCTCAGCCTAAGGTTTGTCGGGTCGTACGCTATCTCAGTGCGTGTTGGAGGATCTGCTTATCATTTAGAGTTGTCAGATTCATTGTCCGGAGTTCATGATGTTTTCCATGTCAGTCAGCTCCGGAAATACATCCATGATCCTAATCGTGTACTCGAGGAAATCCCGGTGATTCCTGAAGCTAATTTGTCTTATCCGATTGAGCCCGCCGAGATAGTGGAATATCAAGAACGCAAGCTTCGAAAGAGGACCATTCCTATAGTGAAGGTACTTTGGATGCATGGCAAGTCTGAGTTCACTTGGGAGCTCGAAGCTGACATGTGTAGCAAGTATCCGCATTTTTTCTCTTGATCCTGGTATGCCACCGCTCTTGTTCCTCTCTATTTAAGTACCTTTTCAGTTAGTTCTCTCGTCTTGAATTGCAAATCTTGTTGGAATGTATGTCGTCTGAATCTTCGCCATTAGGGGTCCCATTTAATGAATTTTTCAAAAAAATTCGAGACGAAGCTTCCTAAGTAGGAGAGAATGTAACAACATAATAAAATAATAATAATAATAATACCCTCCCCCATTTTAAAGCCTCCGGTCCAGGGCTCACACAAACCGCACACAGCGCCGACTCCCTTTCCCGATCCCGATCCCGTGCCGCTCTCGTCCCGCTCCCGTGCCGCTCTCGTCCCGCTCCCGTGCCGCTCCCTTGCCGGCGCCTCCTCCTGCTCCCGGAACCGCCTCCAGCCGGCGACTGCGCCTCCTCCTGCAAGGGGCCGGCAGTCCCATTCCTCTTCTCCCGTCTCCCGCTAGTGCCGCTCGCCTCGTGTGCCTTCTCCGTTTCTTGAGAGCCGGCAGTGGATCCTTCTCCTCCAAAGAGGTCGACAGCCTCTCCTCCCCCTCTTCCTCTCCGTTTCGGCCGGCGGATTTCAAGGAGGACTCCTAGGGTTTCGCTCGAAACCCCTCTTCGTGGATTCTTGAGCCCAGATTTGGTCTCCTTGGGTAAGGAACTCCGCCAACCTTTCGTTTTCAGTTTTGCCCTAATTTACCGTGATGAGTTTTCGCTCTCCGATCGACGTAATTTCATCGGTCACTCTTGTGTTTGTCATATATCCGTCTAATCCCAATTTTGTTTGTGTTTCCGGTGCCGCTCATCAGATCAAGTGGTGGAATCGCTCCGAACCCTCTCCGATTTAGGGTTTCCGTCGCTTAAGTGCCGCCAAATTCCCGATCCTTGTGGTAACTCCTCTCCCCTCACTCTCGAGGGAGGTATTTTTCTAAATTACCGTTTATGTGAGCTTTCACATTTATTAATGCATGTATAAGCGTAGGTATCTCAGTTATGGTACACTTGTTTTTCGCATGGTCTTAAGCAGGTCAAAAAAACTAAGACTCCTAAGTTCTTCCTAGCACCGCCTAGCCGCTGTCATCCGTTCAGCTTCACCTTAAGGAAAGTAGAGAAATCTCTCTCGCTTGCAAACATGAAATTTCACTTAATTCACTCACATATTACGAATTATACTTCTACCTTGCAATCGTTAATTTGGTAACTTGTCATGTTATGATAGGTAGCTTCAAGACATGAATCATTAAGTTCATTAAATATCATAGGCAGACAGTGGAAGGAAGTGTCGATTTGATGTGACGCTTTGAATCGGGCTCACGCCAAACTGGTAACGTAAACCAAGGAATGACCATAATAAGCACAACTTGCTAATAAGCTTTGCACTCAAACTTATATTAGAATCTTGTACATCAAATGAAGACACGTATATCATCCCTGGTTTACCGCTTACGTTATTACAAACTGGACTAAACTCCGGAGGAGGCTATGAACAAAATAAGAAATTTAAGTATCTCTGTTAGACGCAGTTACTTGTCTGGTTGTTGGTTTTGCTACAAGTAGAGTTGATACTCTGTACTTCGGCTTGGTCAGCTTACTTTTAAATTATTAACTTGATTCACTGTTGATTTTCTTGTTCTGAGGCATTTTGCTTCTGTTTGGATTTGCCTTAGGGTTCGTGACCGCGCCGTCTGCTCCCTGAGCTTTTCTTCGTCCGGCCACAGCTTTGCTTGGAGGTTTTATTTTGATTGATGTATCAGCAGGTTCTATGTATTTTATTTCAGTTACTGTTGGATTTACTTTCCATGTATTGGTTATTGTCAGCAATTCTCTAGTGTATCGTGGACAACTTCTAGGATGTTTTGATGTATCACATTATTTTATTTTTGGCAATGTTACTACTCTGACTTATTGCATATACATTGTTTCAGCACTGTGTGTGGCATTGGTTTTTATAGAAAAATGCATGCGCATCAACCTTTCATCGAGGCATCTATATATACATAAATATACTAAATTCTTTTCAAAGTAACAAATTTAAAGCTATTTGTGGCATTTCTGTTTCCGCTTTAGCATGCATGGATTTCCTTTTCGCCCATGCCTGTGGCATCACGGCCCGCCCGAAGTGCGCTCTGACCTTTTGTTGAGACGGGCCGTGAAATCTTGCATATTTAACACTACACCTAAGTCCTAGAGATGTAGCAGTCATTGCCAAGACGCCGCATTCGGACTATACGACGCGTTCCTTAGGGGGAACAACATAGATTTTGCACAATTTCTCAAATGTTTCATATTCATAAGGGTGACTAAATTTTACGTTGATCGTCTACCTAACACAATCCTCACCATTTTTCATTCGGACTTGGGACCGACAAAGGCTGGATTGACAACTCAAACATATAAGTGATTAAAATAAAATCCTAAGGTTCTGTGAACTTCTAGAGTTCAAAGGATCCTAAATTTCACTTTGATAGCAAGTGTAATACCCCACCTTAGTTCAACAATATTTTAAAAGCCCTGTCGGTACTCAAGATATGAAGTAAACTAAACAACAGTAATAAAATTGATATCATAGCAGAGAAATAACTAAGGTACATAGCGGAAGTAAAAGACTGGAGCTAAGGTTATAAAAATGCATCATAATTAATTAACAGAGCCAACTAGAAATTGTACAGAACAATAAGTTTGAATAACTGAAAACCTTACAAATATATATTACCTTTAGGTCCATACAGATATGATACAACAATCAGAAAGAAAATACAAATTAAAATGCAAAAACTCTCGAAAACTTATCCTAAGAGAATATCCGGACCTAAGCTTATGAAAAACAATGTCCGAAGACGAAGTCAGCCAATCGAGTGAGTAAGAAAAACTCTTCCTCCCAATGACACTAAAATGACATAAATAAAACATCTACGAACAACTATTAGTATACAACAATTGAATCTAAAATGTCACATTCAATGACTATCAAACCTTCTACTCAACTCCTCGTGATAACTTCCCACCTGCTATCCCGCATCTTAACGCCCTATCAATAACAACACATCTCTCCTGCTCCCAACTCCACCTCCTATGTTATCAACACCACTATTTACCCAGAAATCGGCGATCCTCTCCGAGCTAACATTTTCAGGTATTACGGTATTTTCGGAGATCCGGGCCGATCTCGCTCCTCCGGGGGGCGGTCTCGTCGAGCCCTGGCGGTCTCGCAAAGGAGGAGGTCGCCCCTCCCGGGCGACCTCGCAAAGGGGAGGTCGCCCCTTCCGGGCGACCTCGCAAAGGGGAGGTCGCCCCTTCCGGGCGACCTCGCAGAGGGAGGTCGCCCCTTCCGGGCAACCTCGCAGAGGGAGGTCGCCCCTTCCGGGCGACCTCGAGCAGAGGGAGGTCGCCCCTTCCGGGCGACCTCGAGCAGAGGGAGGTCGCCACTTCCGGGCGACCTCGCAGAGGGAGGTCGCCCCTTCTGGGCGACCTCGAGCAGAGGGAGGTCGCCCCTCCTGGGCGACCTCGCAGAGGGAGGTCTCCCCTTCCGGGCGACCTCGAGCGGAGGGAGGTCGCCCCTCCTGGGCGACCTCGCAGAGGGAGGTCGCCCCTCTTGGGCGACCTCGCAAGGGGCGGTCACCCCTCCTGGGCGACCTCGCAAGGGGAGCTCGCCCCTCCTGGGCGACCTCTCAAGGGGAAATCGCCCCTCCTGGGCGACCTCGCAGAGGCAGGATCAGGCCCTGTGCTGACTCCTTTTTATGTGATCTCTTTTCAGGTGATTTCCTTCCCAGACGATCTCAGCAGGTCCAGACGATCTCAGCAGGTCCAGACGATCTCGACGATCTCAGCGGTCTCAGCAGGTCCAGACGATCTCGACGATCTCAGCAGTCTCAGCAGCAGGTTCAAACGATCTCAGCAGGGCCAGACGATCTCGACGATCTCAGCAGGGCCAGGCGATCTCAATAGATCCGGGCAGCCCGTTACCTTTCAGATCTGCCCGTTCGGGCAGGCCCCGCGTCTATAAATAAAGGGGTAGGGGTACCGGTTTAGGGATCTTTTCAAGTGTTCCCAGCTCTAGTCGGGGACTTGAGCGGTCTCAGTTTTTGGAGACCGCGAAGATCTTCCCGTCTCCCTTCCGGAGACCTCTCCACCTCTTTTTCAGGAGACCTCTTTTTCATACTTTCTATTGTAACCTCAGCTGTAACACAAGCTTCATATTAATAAAATTGTCTTTCCTTCAGCTCAGAGTAACCGACCACCCAACAGTCACACCCCCCATTCTTCAGCTTGAGCAAGTGTGGAGTTGGTACATATTTTGGTATCAACAACCACCACCTCCTCGTCCTCTCCCTGTGCACACTCGTCGACATCCTTGGTCTAATGTCCTAAGATAATTACCCCTACTAATGATGCTCCATGACCAGCTGATCTAACTACAATCCTGCCCCCAGGATACAGTCCCTTCTACCGCTTACCCTCTCTCATATTAGGTTATCTTCAGCACTTATCTCTAGAACCTTCACATGTTTGTCACTTCATTGTCTTCTATTTCGACCCCCTATTTTGTACAGAAAGCATTTCAGCATTCAGGGTGGCGAGCCGAGATGGATGATGAAATGGTTTCCATGTGGGCCAATCAGATATGGGACCTTTTCTCCTTCCTCCTGGCCAATCCTGTGTGGGATGTAAATGAGTCTTTACTATGAAGCATCGTCCAGATGAGACAGTTAAGCTCCCCAAAGCTCATCTTGTGGCTCGCGGTTTCACTGAATAATATGGCCTCGACTATGAAGAGACGTTCTCTTCAGTCGCTAAACTGAATATTGTATGGGTCATGATTTCCTTGGCTACCCATCATCATTAGCAGTTGCATCAAATTGATATAAGGAATGCATTCTTCAATGGAGATTAAATAGAGATTGTCTAAATGCAACAACCATTTGGTTATGAAATCACGGGGAGTCTCTTGTCTGCCACTTTAAAAAATCTCTCTTTGACCTCATGAAGTCCCCTCGGGTTTTGTTTGATAAGTTCAGTCTGGTCGTTTGAGATTTTGTCTTCATTCGGAACTCGACAGACTTCTCCTTATTTACTCGCCGTCGCCCAACAAATATGTTGATACTCATTGTATATGTTGATGATATTCTCATCACGGGTGATGATCTAAACGATATATCTATGATTAAGAAGCACTTGGACTCATACTTTCAGACCAAATATTTTGGCCGTCTCCAATATTTCTTGGGTATTGAGGTAGCTCGTCGACTCGATGGACTCATCTTGTCTCAATGGAAGTACTGTCTCGACCTTCTTCACGATGCAGGCAACTCAGGATGAAAGTAAGCATGCTAACACACCAATGGATGCCAACTGTAACGACCCAAAAATTTTAGCGGACTCAAAACAATAATTAAATTAATTAATTAAATTTCCGATGATGAAAATAAATACAATCAGTGTCGATTCGACGTCGCCTTGAATTTTTGAGTTCGAGTTTTCCGAAGTTTTGCGGCGTTCGATTCGTTGTTGGTGAAGTTTTGTATATTTAAATGTTGGATGGGTTCGTTTCATTCTATGTTTATGTAAAATATATATAGTAGTGCTGGGTAGGAATATTAATGAAATGCCAAGTGGGCTTATTGATTTATTGGGAAGCTTGGCTGATTAATTTTGGTACAGATGTTGGTATTTGGTTGTGGCATAAAAAAGTAATGCTAGGCTGATTATTTGATGAGAGGCCTTTGTGGTTTGAGTTGGTCGATTGGTTTTAGATTTATGAAATTGGCTTGGGCTGGTCAAGTAGCTGTGTTTTAGCTATTGATGTGGCTAACCGATGTTGTTGGTTATTTTTTTTGTTGAACTAAGTAAAGCATTGATTAATTATGTTACTTGAGGTAATGAGAGAGTCGGTGGACTGCTCTGTCTAAGTAGGGAGGCTTCACTGATTCTTTTTAGTTGCTCGAGACCTCATTTCCGTCATTTCTTCGGCATTTCTCTCGTCGTCTGCGCAGAGTGGAGTTAGGGTTGCCTGGTTTCTTTCTTTATCCTGCTTGATAACCCTGCTCCTCTCATAGACGGCGCTGGAAAAGGCTTGATTGTGCTGGGAAGAGCTCGGCTGTGTGTCTGCGAAGCTCGACAGAGTTTGCTTGAGCGGTTTTATGTCCTCTTTCCCTCTGTAGGTTCTTCTTTCTCTCATCTTTACTTTCCTTCTCATTTATAAAGCATGAATATGGTTTTATTTTCAAAATTTTTGAAGGATTTAGGGAGGTATTGAAAATCTAAAACTAGGGCTTTACTGTTATGGATTAAATTGGGGATTTTTCATTCTTTCTCTCCTTCTCCCTCCTCTTCTCTTACCCCTATTTCTCATCTCTGAAACAAACATTATATATATGGGCATCCAAGGGATTGGCCGGCTGGTTTTGCCTTGATGGAGGATGGTATACTTTAGATTCTCTTACTCTACCTCTTAGTCTCTACTCATATTTCAAGCTTTGATTAGATATATAAAAATATATAAGCATCATATGGGTGGCTGCTGTTTTAGACCTATTGTTATGGGAAGGTTTGGAGTTTGGTTTGATGAGGTGTTGCTGAGCATGGTGCTGTTCATGCTTGGCTGGGGAGATTTTTTAAATATGGGTTATGGTGGCCTTACCTTTCCATTATGGCTCTCCCTCTCCTCTCTTTCACCTTCTTCTATTTCTTTTTCATGTCTAAAAGTGAAACTTATTTATGAGGGTGAATTGGGGATTTTGGATATGGTTTTATTTTTAATTAGGCCCAAGCCAAGGATTTTTCTTTTGGGGTGCATATGGATTTTGGGAAAAATTTATTAGTATTTGAAATTGAGATTGAAATATTTAATTCACCTACGTCCTTTCCTCCTTAGACAACTCCTTTAGAGTCGTAGTTGTTGTCGTCGTAAGAACTAAGCCGTAGCTATTTAGCGGCACAACCCTATAGTAAATGATTTTATTGATACTGCAGTGGATGGTGACAGGTGAGAAGCGCGATGATAATCCGGGCAACGATAGATGCAAAAGAAAATGGGTGGTGAGTACTTATCACTTTAATTATGCTTAACTTTGAATTATTTTTAGTATATACATGATTAGATTTTTCAGACAGAAAGTATTTTAGTGCCTGTCCATCTACATTGAATTGAAATATTTCAAATTTTTGAATCACTGGTAAAAATGAGAATAGGTAAGAGATACTAAATCTGAAACAACAAGAATAAGTGATGAAAGAATTCTGAGGGGAATTTTAATTAAAGAACACTTGTCCTTACACACGAGAATTCGATGCAAATATTAAGATTGAAAATGAATATATGTACGTAAATAAGAACCTAAGAAGAAAATAAGATATAAGGCGAATAAAAGACAATATGTATCGTTGCATAAGAAATGATAAGGGTTAACCCACGTAGCGTGGTGTGTGAATTCCCTACGGAGAAAGAATTTGAGAACTTTGTTATAATTAAGAGGCCGTTGAAGGCCAAAGGGTCGTTGAAGACCAAAAGGCCGTTGAAGGCCAAGATGAATCTAAAGATACCCTTATGATTTCTTAATTAATTATGATTAAAGATAGAACGAGAACTCTGATTTAGAAAATTGAATATGAACAACGAAAATGGCAGCTGAAGATGACTTGATTAAGCTATGATTAGAACAATTACGAGAATTGATAAATGATTATGAATAGAAGGTTCGAAGAAATGAAACGAAAGAATCAAACAAACCGAAATTTTTAGAATATAAGAAATAAATCAGAATATCAAAATGACTACACATAAACGGTACTTTTGTTTACTGTTTTTACTGATACTGCTTTTTTTCCTATTTATACTACATTTCCTTTACATCACCTTTTTAAAAACTTATGCATATTGATACTGACGTTTCTAGTTTGCCTGTACAACAGTTAAAGAGGTATGTTACTCACTTAGTCATATTCTTTATGACTAACCCGTTGTTGTCAAATTTTTTTAGGAAGCGATAGCCCGAGTGCGCCGAAGAAAGCTCGATTGACTGAAGAAGAAAGGAAGAGACTAGATGAGGAGCGAGGGAAGGTCTGCATAAAATTTTTTATTGGTACGGAGGATGCCATGGTGAGGCATAAGGAGAAGTGTGAGGACATGCTGTGTCAGGTATGTAATGAAGACTGGAACAGGTGGGGCTAGTAGTGATGCGTGCATATGGTTTTGTGAGTGTTTGTGTATATGTAGATAGGTTTGGATTTAGTGAGCGAGCTAGCTGTAAGTTTTGCTGGGTTAGATGTTCTGTTTGAGAGTCAGTGCTCAGAGTTTTGTTTATCTGTATAAAATCTTATAATGGAATAAAAGTTTTGTTTATGTGTTTTATCTGGTACTCATGTGCATATACTTGTTCTATACTGCACGAATGCTTGAAAAGATACTTAGATACAGAATTCTGTGAGGTCTGAATTGGGCCCTCACAATTTGGTATCTGAGCTAAGTTTTTCAAGCAATTTGATGACCATGTGTACATACACATAAAACAAACTAGACAATAACTATTAGAAGCTAATTCTACTCTTTTCCCTAAGTCCCTTTCCATATATATTCTAGTAGGCGAGTCTGAGATGGTCGCAATGAGCAAGAGGTAGATAAATACATTTTATCAGTAGAGAGCGATAACGGAAATCAACAGTGTCCTCCAGTGAATGATCTTGCTCTAGCAATTGCCGAAACCCTAAATGGTGTTACCAACATTGGTTGCAGCAGCTCCAGCTACCCCTCGAGTTGATCTTGTACCACCTCCTGTGATTGAACACCCTATGAATCTTGTGAATTCACCTCCTATCAACACTCCTGTGATTCCTATCGTTTTAGTAGTACCGCCTCCGCATTCGCAGTTGGACCGACCTGAAGCAATTCTTGGAGTTAAACCATCATCTTTTAAAGGAGGATTATCCCCGTTAGAGACAGAAGACTTGATCCAGCGAATCGAAACAATTTTCCAGGTCATTGAGTGTCCAGAGAATCGAAAAGTAGGATTAGCTACGTTTCAGCTTGATGGTGAAGCCAAGCACTGGTGGGATAGTATAATGCGGAGGAAGTATGAAGTTCATGGTGTAGCTGTGATTGCTTGGAAAGAATTTGTGCAAGAATTTACGTCGTGGTTTGTCCCGAGATCAGAGAAGGTTGCTGCACGATCAGTTTCTTCGATTAGTTCAAGAAAATAAATCAGTACTGCAATATGAAGTAGAATTTACTAAATTAAGATATTATGTGGGCTCTATGATTGCAACGGAAGAAGATAGGTGTCGCCAGTTTCAATAAGGTCTTCGCGATGAGATATCCGCTCTCTTGGTGCCTTGGATGTCCTTGAGTATGGGAATTTAGTTGAAATAGCCCGAATGGTCGAAATAGATGCAGAGAAATCCCAGAGAAGTGAACAGTTCAAAAGGAAGTTTCGAGAAGGTCTGATTAAGGAAATGACTCTAAAGGTGAGCGAGCCGCATTGGAAAGAGAAGAAAGTGTCGCAAGTTGCGGCTGCGGTGAGTAGCAATGTATCCCAGGCATCGGTAAAATGTACGAAATGTGGAAGGAATCATAGGGGAGAATGTCTTGCAGGCGTATGTTTTTATTGTCGTCAACCATGACATAGGCGAAATGATTGCCCAAAGTTGAATCAAGTTAAAGAAGTTAGTGTGAGAGAAACCCCAGGGACTCCGCAACAGAAGTTATACCAGATAGGTGCAGAATCGTTAGCGTCCACCGCAGCACCAGCACCAGAAGAAGCAGCTCCGGAAGAGCGTTGTATTGAGCCCCGAGCTTTTAACTTAGGCCAATCGTGGGAAGGAAGTGAGATAATATCTATCTGTTATGTATAAGAATAGAATTCTATCTCCATTTTGAGACTGGTGGGGTTTTACCTATCGTTGTGTAAGATTAATGTATATAACAAGTTAATATGGCATGCTGTTGAATAGATCTTTTATTTCGAGTGACTTTTCCTTGTCAGAAGTAATGTAGTGCTTCGGTAATTTTCGCGGGCAAAAATTCTTGTAAGGTGGGGTGATTTGTAACTACCCGAAATTTTTAGCGGACTAAAAACGATAATTAAATTAATTAATTAAATCCCGATGATAAAATATATAAAATCAGTGTCGCTTAAACGTCGCCTTGAATTTTTGAGTTCGAGTTTTCCAAAGTTTGGCAGCGTTTGATTCGTTGTTGGCGAAATTTTGTTTATTTAAATGTTGGATGGGATCGTTTCATTCTATATTTATATATAATATATATAGTAGTGCTGGGTAGGAATATTAATGAAATGTCAAGTGGGCTTATTGATTTATTGTGAAGTTTAGCTGATTAATTTTGGTACAGATGTTGGTATTTGGTCGTGGAATAAAAATGTAATGCTGGGCTGATTATTTGATGAGAGGCCCAAGTGGTTTGCGCTGGTCGATTGGTTTTGGCTTTATGAAATTGACTTGGGCTGGTCAAGTAGCTGTGTTTTAGCTATTGATGCGGCTAACCGATGTCATTGGTTATTTTTTTTGTTGAACTAAGTAAAGAAGTGATTAATTATGTTAATTGAGGTTATGAAAGAGTCGGTGGACTACCCGTCTAAGTGGTTTGGGAGGCTTCTCCGCTTCTTTTTAGTTGCCCGAGACCTCATTTCTGTCATTTCATCGGCATTTCTCTCGTCTTCTGCGCAGAGTGGAGTTAGGGTTGGCTTGTTTCTTCTTTTCTCCTGCTCGATAACCCTCCTCTCATAGACGGCGCCGGAAAGGGCTTGATTGTGCTCGGAAGAGCACGGCTGTGTGTCTGCGAAGCTCGGCAGAGTTTGCTTGAGCGGTTTGATTTCCTCTTTCCCTCTGTAAGCTCTTCTTTCTCTCACCCTTACTTTCCTTCTCATTTATACATCATGAATATGGTTTTATTTTCAAAAAATTTGAATGATTTAGGGGGGTATTGAAAATCTGAAACTAGGGCTTTACTGATTTTTCATTCTTTCTCTCCCTCTCCCTGCTCTTCTCTTACCCCAATTTCTCATCTCTGAAACAAACATTATTTATATGAGCCTCCAAGGGATTGGCCAGCAGGTTTTGCCTTGATGGAGGATGGTATACTTTAGATTCTCTTACTCTTCCTCTCCCTCTTAGTCTCTACTCTTATTTCAAGCTTTGATTAGATATATAAGAATATATAAGCATCATACATGTGGCTGCTGTTTTAGACCTATTGTTATGGGAAGGTTTGGAGTTTGGTTTGATGAGGTGTTGCTGAACTTGGGTCGGCTGTCTTCAGAGATTGGCCGCCTGATTGTGTTGGCCAGCTGTGGGTGATTTATGAATTGATTGTTAATGGTTTTATGGCTGGTGTAGTTGGCTGAATCTTAGCACGGCGCTGTTCATGCTTGGCTGGGGAAATTTTTTAAATATGGGTTATGGTGGCCTTGTTCTTTCCATTATGGCTCTCCCTCTCCTTCTCCTTCTTCTATTTCTTTTTCATGCTAAAAGTGAAACTTATTTATGAGGGTGAGTTGGGGATTTTGAATATAGTTTTTTTAATTAGGCCCAAGCCAAGGATTTTTCTTTTGGGGTGCAGATGGGTTTTGGGAAAATTTTATTAGTATTTGAAATTGAGATTGAAATATTGAATTCACCTACGCCCTTTCCGCCTTAGACAACTCCTTTTGAGTCGTAGTTGTTGTCGTCGTAGGAACTAAGTGGTAGCTATTTAGCGGCGTAACCCTATAGTAAATGATTTCATTGATACTACAGTGGATGGCGACCGGTAAGATGCACGATGATAATCCGGGTAACAATAGAGGCAAGAGAAAATTGGTGGTGAGTACTTATCACTTTAATTATGCTTAGCTTTGAATTACTTTAAGTATACAAATGATTAGATTTTTCATACAGAAAGTATATTAGTGTTTGTGCATTTAAATTGAATTGAAATAGTTCGAATTTTAGAATCACTGATAAAAATGAGAATCGCTAAAAGATTTTAAATCTGAAACAACAAGAATCAAGCGATGAAGGAATTATGAGGAGAATTTTAATTAAAGAACACTTGTCCTTACACACGGGAATTCGACGCAAACATTAAGATTGACAATGAATATATGTACGTAAATAAGAACCTAAGATGAAAGACAAGATATAAGATGAATAAAAGACAATATGCATCGATGCGTAGTAAATGATAAGGGTTAACACACGTAGCGGGTGGTGTGAATTCTCTACGGAGAAAGAATTTGAGAACTTTATTCTAAATAAGAGGCCTTTGGAGGCCAAGAGGTTGTTGAAGACCAAGAGGTCGTTGAATACCAAGAGGACATTGAAGGTCAAGATAAATCTACAGACACCCTTATGATTTCCTAATGAATTATAATTAAAGATAAAACGAGAACTCTGATTCAGAAAATTGAATATGAACAACAAAAATAGCACCTGAAGATGACTTGTTTGAGCTATGATCAAACAATTCTGAGAATTGATAAATGATTATGAATAGAAGATTCGAAGAGATGAAACCGAAAGAATCAAACGAACAGAAATTTTTAGAATATAAGAAATAAATCAGAATATCAAAATGATTACACATCGATAGTACTTTCTTTTACTATTTATTACTAATACTGCATTTTTTCCTATTTATACTGCATTTCCTTTACAACACCTTTTTAAATACTTATGCATATCAATACTGATGTTTCTTGATTGCATGTACAACAGTTAAAGAGGTACGTTACTTGCTTAGTCATATTATTTATGACTAACTCGTTGTTGTCAAATTTTTTAGGAAGAGATAACGACCCTGAGTGCATCGAAGAAAGCTCGATTGCCTGAAGAAGAAAGGAAGGGACTAGCTGAGGAGCGAGCGAAGGTATGGGTAAAAATTTTTATTGGTATGGAGGAGGCCATGGTGAGGCATAAGGAGAAGTGTGAGGACATGCAGTGTGAGGTATGTAATGAACACTAAAACGGGTGGGCCTAGTAGTTATCTGTGCATGTGGTTTTGCGAGTATTTATGTATATGCATATAGGTTTGGGTTTAGTGAGCGAGCTAGCTATTAGTTTTGCTGGGTTAGATGTTCTGTTTGAGAGTCAGTGCTCAGAGTTATGCATAACTGTATAAAAGCTTATAATGGAATAAAAATTCTGTTTGTGTTTTATCTGATACTCATGTGCATATGCTTGTTTTATGCTGCGCTGAATGCTTGAAAAAATACTTAGATACAAAATTCTGTGAGGTCTGAATTGGGGCCACACACCAACCACAAGCTTTGTGCTCACGCATCTGACTTTGATCAACTTCTCTCTAATCTGGAGTACTATCATCACCTTGTTGACAACTTTATCTAGCTTACTGTCACACGACCCTATATACCATTTGTTGTTAGGGTGTTCAGTCGCTTCATGCATGTTCCTCGGATGTCCCACACCCAGGCTGTCGAGCGAATCCGTCGGTATAGGAAGAATACTCCGAGACAAGGACTTGTTTATATGACCTCCTCTTCTCTATTATTAATTTCCCATTCTGATGCAGAATATGTCGTCTCCCTCGAGGATCGTCGGTCTACAAGTGGCTATTGCACATATTTTAAAGGACACCTAGTCATCTGGCGAATAAAGAAGCATACGATCGTGACACGCTCTTCTGTAGAGGCTGAGTATTGTTCAATGACATCTACTGTTTTTGAACTTACGTGGTTAGAAAGTCTTCTCACTGATCTCGGTGTAAAGTTCCCCTCCACGGCCGTTATCTATTGCGAAAGTCAAACTGCCATCCATAGCGCCGAGAATCCGGTTTCTCATGAACGACATAGCATATCGAAGTCTATTTTCATTTAATCAGGGAAAAAGTTCAACTTCGCAGACTTGATTTGCGACATGTACCCACTACCGAGCAAATTTCTGATAACCTCACCAAGGCCTTACCACACACTCTACCGACAGTTCTTTTCCAAGATTGGCGCCTACAATCTGTATGGTCCAGCTTGCGGGGAGTGTAGAGGAATTAAATAAAAGCCCATGTAAAGACCCTTTTTTCTCTTGTATAGATTAGTCCCACGTCTTCGTTTGGAGTTGAGATTTCACCCTTCTATCCTATAACATGTGTACAAATTCTTATAAAGAGTGATATATATGAAGTAATTATAAGAATTATTCTTCTTCGCATTACATTTTTCTACAGTTTTGAATAAAATGAATTGATTTGTTTGGATTGAATGTGAAAGTTAACACAATCTAACTTAAATAGAAAAATATTCCCTTTATCATCATCACTAAAGGATTGGTCGGGCACCTCCATTAGGAGCTGATGTTTGAAGTTCTCTTTCCTCGTGGTCAGCATTCCCTAGATATGGAAATTGCACATTTATGGACTTAAGCTCTCCATGATGTCACAGATTGCGTCATGGACCCAACATAACATATATACTGGACTTGGGTCTAACATGCGTAAATTTGAACTTGTTGAGGCTAACCATTGCGTTGGCCTTTAGTGGTAGAGCCTCCAAGATCATGAAGTAAGAAAGAGTCTACTAGGACATTTCTTCTAAGTGATGTATCAAGCCATACTCAGGTTGTTAGGCAAGGTTGTCAAGAACGTCACCTATATGGGTGCCACAACTAAGGGTTCATTTGGCGCGGCGTTTTGCTGTAGCGTTTGAGACAAACGCCGCCGGACAGCGGGTAAACAAACGCCCTCCGGCGGCGTTTGCTCCGGATGGACCCGCCGCGCCCTGAAAAATGGGGCAAAAAGCCCCGTTTCGATCCCCCTCCCGCCCTCCGGTTCGAAAGCTGCGGATGGAGCCGCCGGTTGCTCCCGCCACCGCCGAATCAAACGAAGCCTAAATCTAATTTTGGAGAAAAGTAAGTCATTACTATATCTAAAAAATAAGATTATACTTGCTACATAAAATTAAGAATATGATTAATAAATATTAGTAATAATATTACATCAATTCAGCGTAAACTTTTGCAATCGGTGTTCTATCAGGATAAACACATACAGTAAGTAATACTAGAGTGAAACTTTGAACTTCTAGTTTATGCTGGAGAAAAACCAATATTGCACGTTCAACCAAAAAATTATTGCTAAATTTTTGGAAAAAAACAATATGAAATCATGCAAAACTAACCATATGCAGCGGCAATAGCAAACATGGTAGCAACCTCAATAGCTGCCGATGAAGAGACACCTTTACCTTCTGGAACAGCTGAAGAAACCTTAAAACCATATATTTAATCAAATTAAAAAAGTGCATATCTCTAAATATATTTCCAAAATGTTGCATGGTTCAAAACGTAAACACTTACGGAACCTAATTACACTTGCATGTTTCGAATTTCTCAAACATTGTAAAGAGTTGGAATTGGAACTCTGATAAACATCAAAATTAGAAGTAGAAGTAGATTAATAAAATTCACTATAGTGCAACTGAATGAAACTGATTGCTAATGGCTATCGAATCAAATACCATTAAAGAAAATGCATTGATACAACTTACTGGGGATGCTCACATTACTCTCAAGGGCAGGTTCCCTCCAATAGCTCCTCTCACAAGAGAGCTTTACTTAATATCAAAATTTAAGATAACTACAAGACTATACCTTTCCCATATATAGAGAAGAGCACCCTAACGACTAAATTACTCTAATGCCCCCTTAATGGGCAATTTACATAGAAACATAAATATTGCTAACTATAGAAGATAACTAGGAGACACCAAGATTTAATGTTCGAGGTGAGGGGATGCACGTCTTTGACATGGGTGCACATACATATCAATAGTCTCGTCCTGAAAATTAACCTTGTCCCCAAGATTGAGAATCCGAAAAATGTACATGTTATTCTCCAGTTGGATGGAAAAATGGGTGCACCGTACAACCGTTTGATCTAGACGGTGGCCAATTGCATTTGTCTGTATTTTAATGGGGTGGCCGTGATAGGAATTTTGGATGATGAGACAAACTTCATCGGAGTGTGTTGAGAGCATGGTTAATGGTGCCGAGGGTTATTGATGTCATTGGAGGCGGAGTTGAGAGAGATGGTGCGAGTAGGTGCAGAAAGTAGTTCAGCGCAAGCGACAGTGGCGGTAATGAGGCCTCGATCTATGAGGGCGGCTCTAGCGGAGGAAGGAGCATAGCGTGTAAAATCAGATAAGGAGGTGTTATTAGTGACTGTCGCGACTGGAGTCACTGGACAGTTTGGTGTGTTGGCAGATTTGGCACGGATAATGTTGTTGAAAACATAAGAAAAGTAGAGATCGGCGCATAAGGTATGGAAAGGGGTAACACTTGTATACGCCCCTCAGTGTGGCCGATGGTGGTTTCCATGTGGGAAAAACATGAAATTGGTGATAATTGGATATGCGGGGTACTGTATGGAAAGAAGGAAGAAGCTCATAAAGCCGTAGTTAAGGTGGTTGGAGGAGTTGGGGCTGCCGTAGGAGGAAGCGGTGTAGTGGGTGGAATTGGAAAACTTTGTAGTGGCGTTATGAGGAGTCGACAGTGGATCTCGTTCGCCATTGTGAGAATGTTGGTGAGGGAAACACCCATCCGATCGCAACATGCCAGCTTAGATGCCACCTGGGTGGACATGATGATGCGTGGAAGCTTGATCGGCCAACTAAAAGCATGTCCAGGCAATCACGTGGAAAGATTGTGTGCTACACGAAATAACTGACTACAACTGAAATCAGGTTCAGCGGTCGTCATTGATAACATATGGCTGTTGTCGGAGATCGGAGAGTGTAGTCAATTGACGACTAGGGAGCCTTATACATTGCTGGCCTATTCTTTGGCGATGAATGCATTTATATTGATAAGTTTCACAGAGTAGAGCACATTCATTCGAGGCTATTGCCGGTCTATTATCGCCACATACTTAATTATGAACATCATCTAGACAATCTGAGTCTGCAACCGTGTTCAATTTTGGTCTTTTATATATTTCCTTTTATTTGCTTGGACATATACATTGAAAGTTTTGTAAATATCGGGAACGTATAATCGGAGTGGTTCACGATACTTGTCCTTGGGTTTTTTTCTATATTTGTATACTCACAGGGGAAAAATTTTCGGGGATTGATGGTTTGAGAAATCCACTTGGAGCCTCCAGCCATTCTAGGATGTCGAATCCCTAGCCGAGTAAAGGGAATGTTGACTTCACATTCTACCTGCGTCGGCCCCTGCCTCTACCAGCAAGTCTTACCACCCTCACCGATCAACCATTGATCACCTGGCTAGCTATACCAAGAGTTTCTACCCGCAGCCACACAACTCCTTCCACATCCTGCTGCCTACTTGCCCATCCTAACAAACCTCCCACACAGACCTGCAACCAACCTGAATCCCCACTGAACATAACAAAGCCCGTTGCATCCTTACTGTAAGTCTGTAATATCTTGAATCTAATGAGGGCGGTTAGATGACGACGAGGAGTGGTTTGAGGACAGCGAAGCCCCAGACAAAGGACCTCCTAACAAGCTTCTAGGTGAAAGAAGGTGCAAAAATGAACTGAATCTCATATCAGAATTGGAGGGAAAGTTGTTGAGCTTAAGCAATAATTCAGAAGCCTTTTCAGAGAAATTGGTGGGGTTGTGTTCGAAACTCCATAGTTAATCGTGCTCCGGTGGGAGTAGTTCTGAGATGGTGGCCTCCTGAAAAGTACTCGTAGGCCACCTATAGAAAATGACAAAACCGTGCAATTCAGCTCAATATATGCAAGGATGAACCAAAACGGACAATACTTCTGATATTGTGAGGGTTGATTTATTACAAATGGTTTCAGAGCAAGATCTCCTACAGTACGATGTGGTTCAGGGATGAATCATACGAAAACTGGTGGGTCTGTAATATCTTTAATCCGATGAGGGCGGTCCGATGAGGGTGAGGAGCGCTTTGGGGGTAGTGAAGCCTAGTCAAAGCAGCTCCGGGCAGGCTTCTAAGATAACATACTTCTAGGTGAAAGAAGGTGCAAGAATGAACCGAATCTCACATGGGAACTGGAGGGAAAGTTGTTGGCTTAAGAAATAATTCAGAGACCTAAATATCATAGATGCTTTTCGGAGAAACTGATAGAGTTGTTTTGAAAACTCCATAGTTAAGCACTCTAGTGGGAGTATTCCTGAGATGGGTGACCTCTTGAGAAGTACTCGTATGCCACTTATGGAATAGGGAAAAATCGGGCAGTTCATCTCAGTATGGGCTGGGAGGAACCAAAGCGAACAAGACTTCTGATATTGTGTGGGTTGGGTCATTACACTTCATACCAAAGCCCAAGCCACCACTCCACCATTTCAACACCGGTTCACCCTCCCCCTTCATCCTCTATAATAATCAACCTCCTTATATCCACATCGAAACCATCAGAAGTCTCAACCCTACATCAGCCCCACACCCCCACACACTTGCTAGGTGAGCATTTTATGATATTTTTATCTTATTCATTGTATGTGTGGATATTTATATTACAAGCGATATTTGTCCTAGTTTTTCTTCTCTTTAAATTCTTGAGACTTGTGGGCTTGATTTGTGGTATATTTACGTTAAGCGCTCTCATTGTGCATGTTACAATACATGTTATTTCTTTGTATTTTTCAACATCTGTAATGTAGCTTTTGTCGCATATTATCTTCATCCGCCTCCATATATAGAGGGGATATTTTCTCCTTGAATGCAATTAAGTCTTTTTCGGTTTTCCTCAACATGGTATTAAAGCCACGACTCCTGGTGCCCTAACCGGTGCTCCACGTGTCGTCTTCGTTCGAGTGCGGCTCCTTCGATCTTCGCGTCTCCCTCGCCCACTTCGATAGATCCTCCAGCACTCACAGTCAGAGATCCCTCACCGCCCTAGCTCTTTTTCGCCGCAGCTCGTTCGTCGGTCTTCTGCCTCGCCTCGACTCGGCTCGTTCGCAGTCGATGACTCCCCACCTTCCCATCCAGTCGGAGCATCTAAAGTTGTCACTTAAAACTGTAAACCGAATCGGAATCGAACTGAAACCGCAAAGAATCGGACCGAACCGTTCGCGAATTATTGGGGTTCCGATTTGAATTTTGGAACCGTGAACAACATTGGTTCGTGTGTGGTTCTTTCATTTTATTATCCGGACCGAAACCGGAACCGCAATATACAAGTCTCAAGCGGTTTCAAGATTTTTATAACCGATCCGAATCGGAAGGAAGCAGAACCGAACCGCAACCTGTTTATTATTATTATTATATTGTTATTTTTTTTATAATATATCTATAATATCTATACTTACTATTATGGGTGAAACTGGTGCAGTTTGAACCCAAACCGCAATCGCAACAAAGGGCGTCGGTTTTGGACAGAAAAAAATTGCACCGCACCAAAACCGTGCTGTGTTTTGACATTGGTGGTACGATTTCGAGTCGGTTTTTGCGGTGTACTTTCGATTTTTATACAGTCATATAATGTATTTTCAATTTTACTCACATATTTTTCTGAAATATTTTGTTTTAAAAATATAGAGGATATACAACTACTATGTAATAGTAATCATGAAAGACAAATATAATTGTATCTGATAAATTAGTCAAATTGAATTTATTATACAAAAAGTACCCCCCTGTAGAATAATGAAAAGGCTTAGGTCTCCAATGTGGAGTCCTAACATATATATAAAATATCTAAACGATGGATAATTACAATTAAGCCCTACAACAATACACACGATATATGCAGACCATAAATACACAAATACATGGATAATAATAACTCCAATACTCCCCCTCAAGCTGGAGCAAAGATGTCAATCATGCCCAGCTTGGAAATGGTCAAATCTGATCGAGTCGGACCAACAGCTTTAGTGAAGGCGTCAGCAAGCTGGTTGGTAGAGGATACGTAAATTGAAAGGATAGTCTCAATACGAACGTGATCACGCAGAAAATGAACATCCATCTCGATTTGCTTGGTGCGCTCATGTAGCACCGAGTCCTGAGTAAGAAGGAGAGCTGATTTATTATAACAATAGAGGGTCGAGCCAGTAGTGAGGGATAGGCTGAGTTCAGTCAGCAGCGATCGGAGCCAAACCAACTCAGTAACGCCGTGGGCCATAGCTCGGTACTCTGATTCAGCTGACGAGCGAGTACAATAGGTTGTTTCTTACTCCTCCAGGAGACAAGATGATCACCATGGAAAACACAGAGACCGGATGTGGAGCGTCGATCGGTCAGAGAGCCAGCAAAATCAGCATCAGTGAAGCATGAGAGACTGGAGGTACTATCGGCCCGATAGAACAGCCCATGTCCAGGAGCGCGCTTAAGATAGCGAAGAACACGACGAGCAGCCTCTAGATGAGATGTCCTGGGAGAATGCATAAACTGGCTCAAAACGCCGACTGAGAAGCTGATGTCCGACCTAGTATTGGTCAAGTAGATCAAGCGACCAACCAGACGCTCGTACTGAGAGGGGTCCGGTAGAGGATCACCAGATTCAGCATGAAGGCCATGGTTGTTATCCATAGGAGTATTCGCAGGACAACACCCAAGTAGACCAGTGTCCCGAAGAAGATCTAAGGTGTACTTGCGCTGCGATATGGAGATTCCCTACCGGGAGCGAGCAACTTCAATCCCAAGGAAGTAACGGAGGGGCCCAGGTCTTTCACCTCAAAGGCTGAGCGTAATGTAGTTTTCACCTCAGAGATGCCAGAAGAGTCATCCCCAGTGAGAATAAGGTCGTCAACATAGACCAGGACAATGGCACGACGACCCTCTGGAGTGGCACGAATGAAGCAAGTGTGATCTGCACGGCACTGAGTGAAGTCGGACTGGAGGATAACTGAGCTGAACCGTTCAAACCAGGCACGCGGAGACTGCTTTAAGCCGTACAAAGATTTGTGCAGTCGACATACTCTTCTGGAATACTCCCCCTTAAGGGCAAACCCTGGAGGAGGAGCCATATAGACCTCCTCCTGTAAATCACCGTGCAGGAAAGCATTTTTGACATCGAGCTGGTGGAGCGGCCACGCCCGAGAGGCAGCAAGCGAGAGAAGAAGGCAGACACTGGTCAACTTAGCCACGGGAGAAAACGTGGCACCAAACTCGTCGGGAGCCTGAGTAAAGCCCTTGGCCACGAAACGAGCCTTATAGCGGTTAATTGCTCCATCAGCAGAGTACTTCACAGTATAGACCCATTTGCACCCAACTGCGCGTTTTCCGGAAGGAAGAGGAACCAGAGACCATGTCCAAGTACGATGGAGAGCAGACATCTCCTCCTCCATGGTCTGAACCCACCGCGGGTCAAGAAGAGCCTCAGTGGTCGAAGCAGGTAGGCGAACAGAATCAGCAACAGCCACAAAAGCCTGGTAAGATGGTGAGAAACGCTGGTAGGAAACAACACTAGCCAACGGGTGCTTCGTAACAGGGGGATGAACACAAGCATGCTTACCCTTGCACAGGGCAATAGGTAAGTCAACAGAAGAAGTAGTAGAGAGAGACTCAAGAGAGGTACCTGTGACCGGTAGAAGCTGCTGATCTGGGACTTGAGGAGAAGTGGGTGTATGTTGGCGGCGAGAGTAAGTCAGCAGGACAGGCGGAGCGGCAGGTGGATCAGTGACTGGTGAAGGCGGAACAACCGGGAGAGGTTGCACAATGGTAGGAAGAATTGGTGAAGGCAAATGGACAGGGAAGAAGGGAACCTCCTCATGAAATGTTACATCCATGGAGTAAATAACCCGTCGCAACTGAGGGTCATAGCAGCGGTAACCCTTATTGGTAGTGGAGTAGCCGAGAAAAAGACAACGGATGGCCTTGTCGTCGAGTTTAGTCCGAGAAGGGCGACGGTCCTGGACAAAAAACACACAACCGAAGATGCGGAGGGGAATGGGAAAGGAGGAGACGGATGGATGGATGAGGCTGTAGGGGGTAACGCCACCAAGAGGACGAGAGGGAGTCCTATTAATAAGGAAAGTTGTTGTAAGAAGGGCAGCACTCCAATAGGACTTGGGAACATTCTTTCCCCGAAGAAGACAACGAACAGAGTCCAAAAGGTGACGGTTTTTGTGTTCAGCTACCCCATTCTGCTCGGGGGTACCAGGACAAGAAAATTGGTGGAGAGTGCCTTCATTCCGGAGAAAGTGATCAAAAGAACGAGAAGAATATTCACCCTCATTGTCGGAGCAAAGAATATGAACAGGTGTGCCATGCTGAGTCTGTATCATACGAGAAAACTGAGAATAAACAGATAGGACCTCAGATTTAGTTTTTAGGAGCTAAACTCATAAGCAACGAGAATAGTCATCTATAAAAGTCACAAAATAAGAGAAATCATCAAATGATAAAACAGGGGCAGGGCCCCACACATCAGAATGAACCAATTCAAAATAAGAAGTAGCACGACTAACAGACGGAACATATGTGTTACGTGTGTGTTTCGACAGTTCACATACATCACAGCGAAAAGGAAAAACAAAGGACACATCAGGACAGACAGACACCATCTGCTGAGGGATAGCATGGTCGAGACGTGCGTGCCAAAGCGAACTGGACGACAAAACATGGGACGCTGCAGAAGAGGTAGGCGGATATATGTCGGTGGTGGTGGTCGCAGCAGTGGGAGAAGGTAGCTCCAGGTAGTACATCCCACTCCTCTCATATCCCGTACCAATAGTCCTCCCAGATCTCAGGTCCTGAAAAACACAACGATCAAAAAAGAAAGTTACTGAGCAGTTTAAAGACCGAGTAATACTACTAACGTAGATTAGATTGAGATCCAACTGAGGTACAAGGAGAACAGAGTCAAGAGAGAAAGAGGAGGAGAGAGGGACGGTGCCACGGCTGAGGACAGGGGTAACTGAGCCATCAGCAAGGCGCACATCCCGATGGGAACAGGGGACAACCTGTAGCAGACGGGAAGACGTACCAGTCATATGATCAGTTGCCCCAGAATCAATCACCCAGGGCGACGAATCCTGGTCAACTGTGGCTACGGAGCAAGCAAACGGAGTACCTGAGGAAGAAGAGACAGTGAAAGCAGAGGCAGTGGTGGAAGGCTGAAACTGCTTGAACTGCTGAAACTGGGTCATCATCTGACTGAACTCGGAGGAGTTGGAACCCAAAGTGTGCTCAACTGGCTCGAAAGACTCGGCAGAGGCAACAGTGTGCCTGGGGACACCACCAGAACTGGTACGCTCAGAGCCCTTCAGGTGGGGGTATAGCTGATAGCAGCGACTACGGTCATGATACATGCGTCCGCAGTGAGAGCAAGGGCCAGGAGGACCCGCAGAGCCACGACCACCAGGAGAGCCACGACCGCCAGATCGACCACCCCGGTTCCGAGAGCCGGAGGTGGGAGGTCGGTAAGAAGCGACAAGGGCCATCTGTTCAGTAGGAATAGAAGAGGTAGTACGGGCGCCAGAAAGACTAGATTGCCTCTGCATACGTTTCTCATGCTCTGCAACAATGGAGTAGGCATCAAGAAGATCAGGCAAAGGAGACATACCCACAATCTAAGCACGGGTAGACTCGGGGCGAAGCCCCATCAAGAACTGATATGTCTCCCGTCGCTGTCGTTGTTTCCGAATAAGAGCAATATCATTGGTAGACTCCAGATCGCTAAGAGGCTCAAGATCGTTTAGCTCAAGGAAACGGTCCTGAAGGTAAGTGAAGTATTCCTGAACAGAACGCTCCCCCTGAGTGGCAGAAGCGATGTCCTGAAAAATGCCGAAGATCTGGGCATCAACTCGCGTATGACTAAAGGTGCGCTAGAGGGCAGACCATAGTTCGGAGATATCCTCAAAAAGCATGAACTGACTGAAGATGAGCAGAAAACGATAGGGAGAAAAAGCATTGATAATATTATGGAACCCAATAGGGTTATATAAAGGAAACAAAACAAGTCCAAACCTCAAACAGGTGAGGTGGGACAAATACAGAAATACATAAAATAATAACCCAATACTCCCCCTCAAGCTGGAGCGAAGATATCAAGCAAGCCCAGCTTGCCATAAGTGGAGAGAAGTCGGGAAGGTCCAACAGCCTTAGTAAAGGCATCTGCAATCTGATCATCAGAGGGAACATATGAGGCAGTAAGAATCCCTGAGCGGATGTGCTCCCGGAGAAAGTGAATGTCCACCTCAATATGCTTTGTCCGCTCGTGCAGGACAGAATCAGAGGCAAGCATGAGAGCAGACTGATTGTCACAAGCCAATGTTGAAGAACAGGTAGGAGGGAAACCAAGCTCAGTCAAGAGAGTACGAATCCAGAGGAGCTCAGTGGCGCCGTGGGCCATAGCTCTGTACTCAGCCTCAGCAGAGGAACGAGATACAACGCTCTGCTTCTTGCTCTTCCAAGAAATAAGATTGCCACCATAGAACGTGCACACCCCTGAAGTAGATCGACGATCAGTGAGGGAGCCCGCATAGTCAGAGTCGGTGTAACATGAAAGATCTGTGGATGGCGATGAACGGTAGAAGAGGCCGAGACCAGGTGATCCCTTCAAGTAGTGAAGGATCCGTAATACAGCATCAAGGTGAGCGGTCCGGGGAGCATGCATGAATTGACTGACAATGCTCACAGCAAAGCTAATATCAGGACGAGTATTGGTCAAGTAGATGAGTCTTCCAACAAGTCGTTGGTATCTGCCCGGATCAGTGAGAGGTTCGCCAGATTCGGCATGTAAGCGGTGTTTCGGGTCCATGGGAGTAGATACTGGGGAGCACCCAAGAAGGCTAGTATCACTCAAAAGGTCAAGAGTGTACTCGCGCTGAGACAAAGAAATCCCCTGGTGAGATCTAGCAACTTCAATTCCGAGGAAGTACTTTAGAGGTCCCAAATCTTTGACTTCGAACTCCTTTTGAAGGACTTCTTTGATCTAAGTTATTCCAGAGTTGTCGTCGCCGGTAAGGATGATGTCATCCACATAGACCAGAATAATGACTCTACGGCCATCCGCTGCAGTCCGAACAAAGCAAGTATGATCGGCATGACATCTGGTGAACCCAGCCTGAAGCACAACAGAGCTGAAACGTTCAAACCATGCCCGAAGGGACTGCTTCAGCCCATATAGGGACTTCTGCAAGAGGCACACACGACCCAAATACTCCCCCTGAAGCTTGTACCCTGGCGGCGGGTCCATATAAATTTCCTCAACCAAATCGCCATTGAGGAATGCATTCTTCACATCCAGCTGATGAAGAGGCCACCTATGGCAGGTAGCAAGGGAAATAAGGAGGCGAACAGTTGTCAGCTTGGCGACAGGGGCAAAGGTCACCCCGTAATCATCCGGAGTCTGGGTGAATCCCTTCGCAACGAGACGCGCCTTGTAGCGGTCCAAAGACCCGTCAGCATTATACTTGACAGTGTAGATCCAACGGCAACCAACAGTCCGCTTGCCGGCAGGTAGCGGAACAAGACGCCAGGTCCCAGACTTGTGTAAGGCAGACATCGCAGCCTCCATGGCTGTCACCCACTCAGGATGCTGGAGAGCCTCAGTAGTCGACCGGGGAATGCGAATCTGGTCGGTGGCGGAGAGGTAAGCTCGGTAACCTTGTGAGAGGCGCTGATAGGACACAAAACTAGCCAAAGGGTGAGCAGTAACAGGTAAACGCTTACCTTTGCGAAGAGCAATAGGTAAGTCAAGAGAAGAAGGAGTGTCACCTGCCGGAGGAAGCGGCACCAGGTCCCATGAGCTGGGTGCAACCAGTGGATCTCGAAGGATGGGGTGAATATTGGAAGGACCACGGGGGGCACGAGAATATTGATGTAGGGGAACGGACTCGGGAATGGGAGCAATGGAGACTGGTGTAAGGGAAACAGGAGCGGGCTGTGGTGGTGGAGAGGGTGGGACATGGGCGTCAACGGGAGAGGAAGGAGGGGAGTGGAACGGAACGTCTTCAAAGAATGTGACATCCAAAGTGTGAAACGTCCTGCGAGAGGAGGGGTCAAAGCACCGGTACCCCTTAGACGAGGAGGAATAGCCCAAAAAGACGCAGCGGATCGCTTTGTTATCCAGCTTAGTCCGAGTGGGGCTACGATCCTGGACAAAGCAAACACACCCGAACACCCGTAGTGGAACGGGAAATAGGGGGCGGATGGGAGAGAGGAGACTAAGGGGAACACGCCCCTGAAGAGGCTGGCATGGCAGCCGGTTAACCAGGAAGGTGCCCGTAAGGAGGGCAGCACTCCAGAAAGACTTGGGGAGATGAGACCCACGAAGAAAGCACCGAGTGACATTCAGTAGATGGCGGTTCTTGCGTTCCGCCAGACCATTCTGTTCCGGGGTATAAGGACAGGAGAATTGGTGAAGAGTGCCTTGGCTGGCAAGAAAAGTAGTAAAGGAGGAAGAAGTGTATTCCCCCCCGTTATCGGAGCGGAGGACTCGAATATGAGAGGAAAATTGTGTAGTAACCATCGCCGAAAATTGAACATATAAATCAAAAACATCAGATTTAGAACGCATAAGATAAATCCAACAACATCTAGAAAAATCATCAATGAAGGAAACAAAGTACCGAAAACCATCATAAGATACAACCGGGGCAGGGCCCCATACATCCGAGTGAACAATATCAAAAGGTGCTAAAGTACGGGAAGCAGAAACAGGATAGGAAGTGCGTGTGTGTTTGCTGAGTTCACACACATCACACTGAAAAGAGTGCCCGAAAGTGACACTCGGAAACAGAGATGATACAATCTTAGGACTGGCGTGTCCCAGTCTGGCATGCCAGAGAGCAGGAGCGGTAGTAGCAGCGGCGCAGGTCGGCGAGGAGAGACAGGACGTTGGTGGAGGAGCGGGAGGAAGATCCAACTGGTAAAGCCCGCCGCGCTCACGGCCGTAGCCAAAAATCTTCCTCGTGGTCAGGTCCTGAAAAACACAACCAGAAGGAAAGAAAGTCACCGAGCATTGTAAGGAGCGAGTCAATTGAATAACAAATAAAAGATTTAAAGTAAATTTGGGAACATGGAGGACAGAGTCCAACGAAAAGGAGGAAGATAAGTGAACCGTGCCCTGGTGAAGAATGGGTGTCACAGAGCCATCAGCAAGACGAACCTGGCGATGGACACCCGAAGGCACAAGGGAAGAGAGTAACTGGGGCTCACCTGTCATGTGATCAGTGGCACCAGAATCTATCACCCAGGGTGAGGTAGGTCCCGTGTGGGTGACCTGAAGGGCCGTCGAAGTACCTGAGGCAGATGCTGAGGTGGACGAGAACGACGGTTTCTGAAGCTGAAGCTGGGACTGAAGTTCCTGGACTTGAGCCATAAGCTGACTCCAGTCAGCAGAGGGGGTCTCAGACGGAGCAGAGGATCCAGGCTGGCTGGTAAGATCAGAAGAAGCAGCGGCCGCAGTGCGCAGAGCAGTGGACTGCGGGCGAAGGTGAGGAAAGAGCAACCAGCATCTTGATTTCTCATGGCCGGTCCGGAGACAATGCTGACACTGAACAGAGGCGAACGGGCTCCCGCGGGCACCAGCGCGACCCCGGGGGGCAGAAGAGCGCCCCCCCCCCCCCCCCCCCCCCCCCCCCCTGAGGGAGTGCGGCTCGAAGCAAGGGCCATCTGGTCCGGAGGGGGGGGGGGGGGGGAAGGCCGGAACAGGAGGAGCAGTCAAACGAGCCCGACGCTCATGTTCCTCCACCATGGAGTAGGCATCCAAAATATCCGGTAGAGGGTTCATGCTGACAATTTGAACCCTGATCTGCTCAAACTCTGGTTGTAATCCCATCAGGAACTGGTAGGTCTCACGCTTTTCCTGACGCCTCTTGGCAACCAGCATATCCTCAGCATGAGGAAAAGCAGTGAGCGGCTCAAGATCAGAAAGTTCCTGGAAGCGGCCAGAAAGAAAAGTGAAATACTCATGCACAGAGCGATCACCCTGACGAGCAGTGGAGATCTCCTGGAAGACAGAATAGATCCGCGTATCCACACGAGTGTGCCCATAGGTCCGAGTCAAGGCAGCCCAAAGAGACGGAACAGAATCAAAACGCATAAACTGCTCATAAATGCGGGGCTCCATGGAGCATTGGAGCCACCCGAGGATCTTGAAATTTTCAGTGCGCCACTGACGAGCGGCCTTGTCTTCGGCGGGCTTAGGAACCCCATTAGGTTCAAGCCAATCAAGTTTGTCATGTCCGGCGAGATGGACACGCACAGAGTTGGACCAAGCAATGAAGTTCTTCTCATTGAGAAGGGTGGTGGTGATTCGACGGGCAAAGCCCTCATTCGAAGAATCCATGGAGAGGGATCAAGAACAAGACCCAAGAAGTGGGAAGAAGCCCCAACAGAAGCAAGGGGAATAAACCTTTAATTGGAAGGGGGGAATCCCATCTCCAAAGACCACGAAAAAAGGAAGAAAGTAAGGGAGAGAATCTAGGTCATTGAGGGAAAGGGAAGAGGAAGAGCAGCCGCAGATGCGGAAGCGGATGCGGATCGGGAGGCGGTATCGGAGGCGGCAGCGGCAGTGGCAGCGGCAGGCGGTAACGGCAGCGGGATGCGGAAACGGCAGCGGCAGCAGCAGCGGCAGGCGGTATCGGGAGCGAGGGCGAGAGCGGGAGGCGGAATCGGGATCGGCCTTACATCCTAACGGAGGAGGAGGAGGCTAGGGCAGCGGGAAGCGGTATCGGGATCGGATGCTCTGATACCAAGTAGAAAACGATAGGGAGAAAAAGCATTGATAATATTATGGAACCCAATAGGGTTATATAAAGGAAACAAAACAAGTCCAAACCTCAAACAGGTGAGGTGGGACAAATACAGAAATACATAAAATAATAACCCAATAAGATGCGGGGCTCCATCGAGCACTGAATCCATCCAAGAACCGTGTACTTTTCGGTCGACCACTTGATCAACTCCTCTCTTTTGTCATCCTTGTCGGTCGGTTGGGGCATAGAGGGGCCGCCGGTCAGCCATGAAAGCTTATTCCGACCGGCGAGAACAACCTTCATCGAGGTCGCCCGCGAAGAGTAGTTTTTCTCATTGAGAATGCAAGTGATCCGTCCCGTAGAGGATCCATAGGTGTCCTTGGACTCCATGAAGAAAGAAGATCCCTCCCGCAAAGAAGATCGAAGACCGAAGGAAGAAAAAAGGGCTGGCGCGAGGGAGAAGACGACAAGAAGCCGGCGGCAGAAGGAGCCGGCTGCTTGAATAGGACCTGTCGGCTGCAGGAGGAGGGCCGACGACGGCTGGAGGCCAGGAGAAGAAGTCGGCCGGCTGCTTGAATAAGGCCAATGGCTGCTGGAGGCGACAGCGAGCGAGCAAGACGCGGAACCAGGCGGATGAGCGGCGGCAGTGAGCGAGCAAGACGCGGAACCAGCGAGCGAGAAAGACGCTGGGAGCGCTCGACGAACTTTGCGAGAAGGGAGGCGGCGAGGGTTCTGCGATGCGGGCTCGACGGTGACGCGAATGAAGGAGCGAGACGCGGAATCAACAATACGCGGAGTCGGCGAGAACAGGCGCATGCACAAAGACGAAGCGCGAAGATTGAACCCTAGACGGAGGCCCGGTTCCCTTTGATACCATGTAGAATAACGAAAAGGCTTAGGTCTCCAATGTGGAGTCCTAACATATATATAAAATATCTCAACGATGGATAATTACAATTAAGCCCTACAACAATACACACGATATATGCAGACCATAAATATACAAATACACGAATAAAAATATAGAGGATATACAACTACTATGTAATAGTAATCATGAAAGACAAATATAATTGTATCAGATAAATTAGTCAAATTGAATTTATTATACAAAAAGTAACCCCCCCCCCCCCCCCTTGGTGTAATGCGAAATTCCTGCGTCTGGGTCTCAGACTTCGAAGCCCCTCTTGCAAAAAAAACTAAACGGGTATACTTTTTCCCTCCGGTTTTTTTTTTATTTTTGGCCTCCCCCATTCATTCCACCAAGTTTGTTTTGGTTCTAGTTGGAACCGATTGGAACCGGACCGAACCGCATAAAACCGGACTGAACCGTTAGTGACCGGTTTGGTTTTGGTTCTTGTTGAACCGGAATCGTTAACACGACGGTTCCAAAAATTATGCTGGAACCTGAACCAGAACCGGTCAAACCAAATGCGGTTTTGGGTTCTAATTTGAAGAACCGTTACCTTAGTGGTTCGGTTCACAGTTTTAGTAGAATCGGAACAGAACCGGAACCGTGACAGCTCTAGGCGCATCCCCTCCTTCCGCCCGTCCCTCTTACAGCTAAAGCTCCCATCCAGAGTTTCTTTCCCCTCCTCTCCGCCGTTGTAGCCGTTGTTCTTCCGGCGCCGGCCATGCAATGAAGCCCTTGCTTCCATCTAGCATTGCTTGCCTTGTTTCAGTTGTTTGATGGAGTGGATATCTCTTCCTCTTCTCTTTTACTGTCGCATTTGCTCGATATAATTCGTCGCTCTTTGATGCCTTAAGTTGTGGGTGGTCTTCCGATTTCTATTCTTGAGCCACTATGGGCATGTTTGGCGAGGCGGCAGAGCTGTTGCATGCCGCAGCTTTTTCTGCCATACCGCCAAACAAAAATTTGGTGCAGGCGGTGGCAAGAAGCCACCACCAATTTTCCTGCCGCGGGTGGGGACCCGCGGCAGACAGCGCTACAGCCTTTCAGGGAAAAGGTTGCGGCGCTGTTATTAAAAAAGTTATAATAATTAATATGTTATGTTAAAATAATTAACATTTAACTAATTATGTAAAGGGCAGAGCACTGTAAAAATATTTTAATTATTATGAAAATAATTAATATTTCTATTTCTATTATTACTGTAGAAAAGGCTGAAGCTTGATGTATATTCATATATTAAATACAAGGAGAGAATAAATATTTATAGGAGAGAGAGGGGAGAGAAAAACCTATACACAATGTGAGACTAAAAGAGAAGGAGGAATACATTATTTTGGCAAAAGTAAATAGGCCTCTCATATGGGCCTTTCTAACACTCCCCCGCAAGCTGGAGTGTACAAATCGTAGGCGTCGAGCTTGGATAGGCACTGATGGAAGAGAGTACTGGACAGGGCCTTTGTGAGGACATCCGCAACCTGTTCAGTACCAGGAACAAGCTTCAGTTCGAGCTTCTTCATTTGAACTTTCTCTCGGATGAAATGACAGTCTACCTCAATATGCTTTGTTCTCTCGTGGAAGACCGGGTTTTTGGCAATATGTATAGCATCTTGACTATCACAGATGAGGAGAGAGGGTGAGGGAAGCCTTATACCAAGATCCGTAAGGAGGCTTTCCAGCCATATGAGTTCTGAAACCACAGATGTCATTGTCCGGTATTCTGCTTCAGCTGAGGAACGCGCAACTACCGCTTGTTTCTTGCTTCGCCAGGTGATCAAGTGTCCTCCGAAGTATGTGCAAAAACCACTGGTTGATCGACGATCATCTATGGACCCAGCATAATCAGCATCTGAGTATGCCACTAGTGTTGGAGTTGATGATGAGGTTTTGTAAACTAGTCCTTGACCAGGAGCTGTTTTGAGGTATCGGAGGATTCGTTCAACAGCCTGAAGATGAGAGCTCCGAGGGGCATGCATATACCGACTGACAATACCAACAGCGAAGGAGATGTCTGCTCTTGTTACCGTTAGGTAGATGAATTTTCCAACCAGGCGGCGATAGTATTCCGGATTTTGTAACAATAGATCGGAGTCAGAGGACTGAGCACACATCTTGTGATTTACATCCATTGGAGTGTTAATCAGTTTGCAGCCGGAGTAGCCCGCATCCTGAAGAAGATCGAGGCAGTATTTGCGTTGAGAAAGGACAAGTCCATCCGGTCGTCTGGCGATCTTCAAACCTAGGAAGTAGTGAAGGTGCCCTAGATCTTTTGTTTGAAATACAGAGCTAAGATGCTGTTTGACCGCCTGTATTCCTTTTGAGTCATCTCCAGTGATTATGATGTCATCCACGTAGACCAACAGAAGAACAGTCCCCGTGGACTGGTGGCGAGTGAACAACGAGAAGTCGGCCGAGCTCCAAGTAAAGCCAATTTCCCGAAGAGCCTTGCTGAACTTGTCAAACCAGTTCCGAGGGGATTGTTTGAGACCATACAATGATTTTAAAAGATGACAGACCATAGACACGCCCGTGGTCTCAAACCCGGGAGGTTGCACCATGTAAACAGTTTCGTTGAAATCACCGTTCAGAAAGGCATTTTTCACATCCAGTTGAAGTAAGGGTCATCGACGATGTACAACCACAAAGATAAGTACACGAACCGTGTTGAGTTTGGCCACGGGAGAAAAAGTCTCTTCATAGTCAACGCCTTGTTGTTGGGTGTAGCCACGAGCGACCAATCGAGCTTTTAGTCTGTCAATTGTTCCATCAGGAGCATGCTTGATGACATAGACCCATTTACACCCAACCGGTTTCTGACCCGGAGGGCGGGGTACCAGAGTCCATGTCTGGTTGGCCCAGAGAGCGGCCATTTCTGTAATGCCCCAGGTTTTTCTTATGGTTAATTCAAGTGGGGTTGTGCTAGTAGAGATGGTTTAAATATTAAAGTTGTCGTTGTGTGGCGTTAGTGCGGAGGGCGTCACCGTTTCTTGATCGTCGCCGTCCGGTGAGTTCGATGCTAGGGTATCTCGTATGTGTGCGTATAGGCAATTTCTTTTATCAATTATAAAGAAATATACGTATATATAAAAATGTGTATATGTAGATATATATGTATATATGTATATATATATATATATATATATATGTATATATATACATTTGTATTCTTGGCTTAAGTTTCATTCTGCCTCTTTTCCTTCCCCTCCCCGATGACCTCTGCTGCCGAGCGCGGCTAGGAAGGCGATTTTAGGGTTTCGGCGTTGGGATCGCCGGAGGAGGTGTTTGGAGGTCGCCGGAGCTTGGTTCCTTCGTCGGTATGGTAAATCGGTGAGCCCTCATCGCCGGGGCTGGGGCTTTGGTCGGCTCTCGGCAGGTTGGTCGCGATCCGGCGAGACGCCGGTTGAATCCGAGGCAAGAAAACACTTCCCCCTTCTCTCCCTCTTGAAATCTTTGCTGCCTTTGGGTTTTTCTTTGTTAATGGGGGCTGCTGCTGCTATAACCTTTGTTGGGGCTGCTCCACTCTCCTTCCTTGTTATTGGGGGCTGCTGCTATGTTTTTTTTTGTTGAGGGTTGGGGCTGCTGCTGTTATAAGGTTTGTTTGGGGCTGCTTCTCTTATAATTGCCTAGTTGGGGCTGCTATTATTAAACCTGCTGCTATGTCTTTAATTTGGGGGGTGCTGCTCTTTGTTTTTCACTCCCTATTGGGGGCTGTTTGTTGTCTTGTTGCCTTTGTCTTTAGCTGGGGCTGTTGCTGTCTTTGATTTGGGGCTGTTGCTGTCTTTGATTGGGGGCTGTTGCTGTCTGTTTGGGCTGTTTGTTGCCTTGTCTTTAGCTTGGGCTGCTGCTGCCTTTAGCTTGGGCTGCTGCTGTCTTTAGCTTGGGCTGCTGCTGCCTTTAGCTTGGGCTGCTGCTGCCTTTAGCTTGGGCTGCTGCTGTCTTTAGCTTGGGCTGCTGCTGTCTTTAGCTGGGGCTGCTGCTGCTTTCCTTGGCCTACTGCTGCTGTTTTTGTTGGCCTGCTGCTGCTGTCTTTGTTGGGACTGCTGCTGCTGTTTGCATCTAATTGGGGGCTGCCCTTTGCTTCCTTTCTTAAGGGGCTGCTATTATGAAATAAATTTGGGGGTTGATTCTTATTAGTTAATTTGAGGGGGCTGCCTTATAAAACTCTGTTTGGTGGTGGCTGCAGTTGGATCCTTTGGATATTTAATTTCTTTGGGCTGCTTTGCATCATTCTAGATGAGTTTATTTTTTTTTTTTTGGGGGGGGGGGGGGGGGGGGGGGGGGGGGGGGGGGGGGGGGGGGGGGGGGGGGGGGGGGGGGGGGGGGGGGGGGGGGGGGGGGGGGGGGGGGGGGGGGGGGGGGGGGGGGG